>WUAM01000001.1:6280-25978 GCA_024336885.1 Actenoides hombroni
AGCTGGCAGGGAGCTGGGAGCAGGCAGGGAGATGGGAGCAGGCAGGGAGATGGGAGCTGGCAGGGAGAGGGGAGCAGCAGGGAGATGGGAGCAGCAGGGAGATGGGAGCAGGCAGGGGCTGCCCAGGAGGGCGTGTGGGCAAGGGGGTTAAGGCACCGGCCATATGCAGCCACACAGAGCTGCTGCAGGGCTGGAAGTGGGAGCAGCAGGAGGTCCAGAGGCCACGCTGCCCTCACTGCCAGCATGGGCTGCCCCAGTCCCTGCTCCAAAACCACCCAAACTCAGCAGTTTAATCCAGGAGGAGCTCGGTTTAATCTCTGCAGAAAAACGTCCACCCAGATCAGGCCAGAAAGCGCAGCAGGGGGCTCTGGGGGGCAGGAATGGGGCACGTCCCACAGCCAGCCCAGTCTCGGCCAGTGCTGCAGAGCTGCGTGCTCCCAGGCTGCACACACAGCGGCACTGTGAAACCTCTTTCCAGGAGACTCGGCACCGGCAGCCCTACTGGGACTGACGCTGCCACCACCTCCCCTGCACTCGCGCCGGGCAGCGCGGTGTCCCTGCCACGAAAGTGTCCTTTCTTGGCAGGATCTGGGAGGGATTCTGAAGCCCCCAGCCCACAATTGCTGGCATCAGCCACCAAGAGTCTGGGCCACTTGATTGCACAGTGGCCCCATCTGACTGGTCTGTCAGGCTCACAGGGGCTCTCACCAGCTGGCCAGGGACTCTGAGCCCCATAAGTGCTTCAGGAAACAGCATCATAGAATCATAGCATCACAGAATGGTGGGGGTTGGAAGGGACCTCTGGAGATCAAGTCCAACCCCCTTGCTAAGACAGGAACACTTAGCCAGAGGTGGCTTTTCCAGTAGCATGAGCCTGGCAGGAAAAGGGTTAACCCCATCATGGTTTTAACCCCATTATGCTGCTATGCTTGTCATTGTGCAGGGCTCTGCATCAGCCTCTCCTGCCAAGGAGCCACGGAGCAGCATGCAATGGTCCTGTGCTGAGCAGCCTGACATGGTCCTGAGCTGTGCCATGAGGTCCCGAGCCACGCGACATGACCCAGAGCAAGGCACCATCATCCTGAGCCAAGCAGCACAGCCCCAAGCAGAGCAGCACCCACAGCCCCTGGCCGAGATCAGGCTGGCGTGACCCCGGTGGGGCAGAGCAGGGTGCTGGGCCAGTGCCACAGGAAGGCAGGTGGTCACTCTCAGAGCCCAGCCAGGCTTTGCCCGGGAAGAACGGGGTGAGCAGCCACGCTTCTCACACACAAGCTTTGCCGTGGAACTTTGTTTCCTGCAAAAGTACAGCCAAGGGAAGCTCTGATTTGGGGGGCATGGGGGGCAGCCCAGACCACCGGGCTTGTGGGCACAGGCCAGCCCTGAGCAGAGCTCCCGCTCCCCCTCTGCTGCTGTTTTCTGCATGTCAGGGGCAGGGATTCCTGCTCACCTCAATCTTTTTCTGAGGTGGGGCCTCCACAACGGTGAAAGCCCTGCAGGAGGCTGGCTGGGGTAGAGAGCCGCACTGCTCCTGGCATCCCCGAGCACACCAGGGACTCTGTCACCAGAGGCTGTCTGGAGCCTGACTTTTTCCTGTCCCCACCGCTGTGAGCAGCTCTTTGCAAGTGCAGACACCCAGGGGCACCTCTCTCTCCAAGAGTCTCAGCAGACAATGGCTCATCAAGACACGGGACCCAGCAGGATCTGGAGGCACTGGTGAGAGATGCCCACCCAACAGCACCAGCACACTGGCCCTGGGTGACATCCCCTGGGTGCTAACCATCTCCAGGAGCCGACTGCCCGTGCCAGGGACCTTCCCGGCCCATCAGATGCCAGCTTTCCCATGGCCATGGTGTCCCACATGCTGGGACACCAGCACCCCAGGAGCTCCCCCATCACCACGGCCAAGCAGGAGCCGGCCACCCCACAGAGGCAGCGCCAGCCCACGTACCTTCCTGTGGCCCGAGAACAGCAGGGTGAGCTGGTGGATGGAGCCGCCATTTCTGGTGAGCTCTTTCTTGAGGGTCCTGGGGGAGGGCAGGGCCCAGCGGCCCGCGGTGCCCTGGCTGTCGGAGCAGTTGAGGGTGGTGTCGGAGGTGAAGCAGTGGCTCTTGGTCTCCTGCAGCAAGCTGCCCTCGCTGTGGGTCCGGCGCCGCAGGGAGCTCTGCACGCTCAGCGTGTAGACGGGCTGACAGCCCGACGTCTCGATCATGCTGCTGCGCTTCACCTCGCTCCTCTCCAAGTAGTGCTCGTCACTGTCCTCATCCTCCTCATCCTCCTCTTCCTCCTCCTCCTCCTCCTCCTCATCTTCACCGTCCGTGGTGCTGCCCACCGTGCCCACCGCGCTCTGGCTGAAGGTGCTGTCGAGTCGCAGCTCAGGGATGACGAAGGCTGGCAGGGAGCTGGGCTGCTCCTCTCCCTTCTCTGTGGCCACCGGCTGCTTTTCTGCCAGGAGAGGACCCTGAGTGGCTCCCAGAGCCTCCCGGGACCCAGCTGGAGCTGGTGCCTCTGTGGCTGGAGAAGCATCACCCGTTGCCGCTTTCCTGTCCTCCGAGTGCATCTGCCCAGGCTTCTCAGCATCCGTCTCCAGCATCTGCCCCGAAGAGAAGATAAAGAAAGATGAAGGCAGAAGCACCACAAAGCTCTCGCCAGCCACCTTCCAGGGGAGCCTTTCAGCTCCTAGCACCCAAACCCCACGGCTGCCACCAGTTCATACAGCCCTTTCAGAGCTCCAGTGGGGTGGGACAGCATCATCCCCACGTCCCCAGGTGGTGGCACGTCACCCATCACTCCCACAGCACCCAGTCCTGGTCCCGATCCCTGGAGCACCAGGTTCTCCCACCAGCAGTGAGCTGGTAGCTACGGGACAGGGATGGGTGGCTCAGCCCCACAGCACAGCCAGGCTCAGCTCCAGCTGCAGAGGCAGAGCCGGTAACATCATCCTTACCCTGATGGCACCACTGTCCCCCTGGGAGCTGTTGGGGGGGCTCAGCCCTGCAGAGATCTTCCCTGCGATGGGCAGGCAGCAGAGAAAACCAGCAGCTCTCGTCCGGCAGCTCCGGCCCCTCCTGCACCGCCTTAGTAAACGCAGAAGGGAAGCGCCGGGCTCTGCTCGGCTGCGCTTGCCCAAGCTCAGCCCAGCAGTGGCCACCAGCATCTCAGCCTCCCTGACTGGGTGCCCTGGCTGTGGGACTCCCCACGGCCAGCCCTGCCCAGTGGCTCCACAAAACCACAACCGCTTGGGTTTTTAAGCTGGTTTTTTTTTTTTTGCCACCTTTCCTCCGCAGCTGGGAAAGGCCTGAGCAAGCTCTGCCCTTTCAAAGGGAAAAGTCAGGAACGGCCCAAGGGAAAAAAGCTCCAAGGTTTTACTGTGAGCCTGCGATGAGCTCCCACCCTGACAGAGCTGGGTCCTCTCGTCCCTGTGATTTTCCCTTTGCACGGAGCCCATATAAGTTAAAGGGGCAAAACCATCTCAGAGGGGAGAAAGACTAACGCAGAGAAAAATCCTCCCTCCGGGAAGCAATTCCCACCTACACAGACCCTGTAGGGCTGGGGCAGGGGGTATTAGACAGGATCAGACCCAAGTAAGAAGTCATCCAGAAAAAAAGCCACTGTATCCCCAAATAAGCTCCAAGCACCTTCAGAAAGCTGGAGTTAACAAACCCATCACCCCCATATAAATTAGGTCGACTTCAGCTTCAAAATGAGCAGTGGCAGCTTCACGTCCCATTGGCAAGGGGCACTCCCAGAGCAGACAGAGGCTGTACCCCTGTGGTGGTCCTGGCTGGTGACAGCAGATCCATCCCCTGGGCCAGCCAACCTGCTGCTGAAGACCTCCTCGCCCTGCAGAGCCAGTGCAACAGGGATCATCCCGCACCACGAGGGATCACCAGGGAGCCCTGTGCAGATGCTGGGCTGCAAAAGCTCCTGTCACCCCCAAGAACTGCCCTGGAGGTGTTTAAGCCCCAGCTCTGGCACAGAGGAGATGGTGAAGAGACCACGCAGCACCCAGCAGCACCCACAGGCACCCGTCTGAGACAACGGGTCTAACAAGCAGCCCAGATTCCCAAAAAGATGGTTGAGTTCCGTGCGGCAGCCGCAGAGGAGCTCGCCCAGCCCCGCCTGGGCCCTCTCCTTTATTAGCCCCCCCTTTGCACCCATGAGCATGGTGGGGACCCGCTCTGTCCCCTGCCAGCCGGACTCGCCCCAGGCAGCGATTCAGCATCACCTGAAACCCCCCCCCGTGAGCCTGCAGACTAAAATTCAGAGACCTTCATGTCCTCGGCCCCCTCTGTGACATCTGGCCCGTCCCCAAACCATCTGGATCTGGTGGGAGGCACGAAGGGAACGCCCACTTTGTCCCGTCCTTGGGGCTGTTTCACTCACACCCCACACCCCCCAGTAATTTCTTGCTAAAAGGGAATGTTTCCAGACTTGCCGTGCAAGATGCTGTTTGCTCTAGCGTGTGTTTTAATGATGCTGTTTATGTCTTATTTGTATTGCAATCACTGTCAGCATTATTTCATGAAATAATTAGAGGAAAAACCCACGCAAGCCTCAGTCCACTCCCCGCAAAGCCACCCCTCCCCTCCCCAACAGCTCCCTATCTGTCCAGTCCTCCTCCTTCACATTGCTGGTTGCCCGCAACAGATAAGGCCCTAGAAGGAAATGAACAGGCTCCTTTAAAATGAGAGACATTTGGGGATTAAATTAAACCCCTGCGCTAATTCAATCAGAGACTCTGCTGCTCTTCAGTGGCACGGAGGGTATGAGCAGGAGCCTCACCACCCCGTGAGGTTTCCATCTCAGGCTGAAAGCATCACCAGGGCTGTGAAATCCTGTCCTGGCAGAACAGGTCACGGCTGAGCTCTGCTAAACATCACCTGACAGTGGGGGAAAGACAGGGGAGGAAAGCAGCTCTGATCCCCCCGCAGCCAGCCGACGAGCTTGAGCACGGCCGGAGGCACCAGGGACTTCAGCAGCACAAGGCCAAGGGCCACCTCGCTGCACAAAGCTGACGTGGGCCCACGAGGACAGGGGTGCGACCAGGTTTCCTTTGTGGCCAAGGGGCTGCCGTTGGAGGCAGCAGATGAAGGCAGATGTTGGGAGGTGCTCTTCTTCCACCACAAGGACTCATCCAAAGCATTCGAGCCTTGCTGCAGCATGAGGCCCTCTCCCTTGGCCGGCAGCAGGAGTTCAGGAGCCAGCGGCCAACATTTGGATCTCTCCATCCTCAATATCTTGGTTTCACTGCTCTCAACATCTCTGACCTCAACATCTGGGTGTCCTCATCCTCAATATGCAGGTTGCCCCCTTCTCAGCATCTGCATCTTCCCATTCTCAACATCTGGGTCTCCCTGTCCTGGGCTGGGAAGGCCAAGGGGTTTTGCTACACCCTCCCTGGAGGACCTCACACTTCACTGCTTCAGTTTCTGAGTGGCCAGGGCAACATGTCCCAAGAAAGGGAAGAGAAAGCAGCAGAAAGAGCCTCCTGCAAGCCCCAGGATGGCTGTCAGGGGTAGTTCTAGGGAAGGAGGATGATGAGTCTGAGACCAGAGCAGCAGCAAGAGAGTCCCTAATATCGATTTCCCCACTGAACAAGCCTCACCCCACCCAAAAAATGCCAAAAGTTTCCCCCTTCTGCTCCAGCATCCTCCATCTCCACACCTGTAAGCCGCTGCCTGGGCTCCCTCTGCCATCTCTCAGTGACTCAGAAGTTTCCTTGAACCCAAGACGAGGAGGAAGAGCTGCAAACCCTCTGCTCTTCAGCCTGTACTTGGAGCAGGGTTTCCCTAGTTGCTGCTGTTCTAACTTGCGAGCAGAGCGCATTTCCACGATCAGATGTGGGTCTGTCAGCGCGGCCCCGACTTCTCCAGCAGCCCTTTAAATAACCTGCCCTGGCTGGTGGCCCACAGCTGGGACTTCCAGCTGGGGAAACACCAGCCACAGAGAGGGCACAGCCGGGAGCTGAAGCCCTTCCCCCGGTGCTGCCGCAAGTGCCGTGATATGTGACAGTCCCTGAAATCCCCAGCTCCGGGAGGTCAGGGATTTTTTTGAGGCTCTCAGCTTCATATTTCAAAACATCTGCTCCTCGCAGTCATGAAACCGCTGTGGCTCAAGTAATGCCTGGACACCAGAAAACTGAATTCAGCCTTTCCCGGCTCTTGATGCGGATGCTCAGGTTCTGCAACACACATCTTTCTCTTGTGGCGGTACTGGGGAGGAGAAGGCTGGACACATCCAGGACCAGTCTAGGCTTCTATGACTGCCCTGCACCCAGGCAGCTCCTCAGTCAAAAGCAGGGATTGGGAAAAGCAGGGAAATCCCTGCGGGTAGCAGACTGTTGGACATTGAGATGAGATCCAGCTGCACTCTCACCCTGCAAGGAGATAACAGACCTCCTGAGATACCACTGGAAGAGCTGCAATCATGGCCTGTCCCCAGACCATGGCAGCCCCATCCTTCATCTGTCCCACGGAGAAGCCCCCTGGCTCCCACTGCCCTTAAATCTGCCTTTGCTCAAAGGGACCTCACCTCCTGACCCCAAAAGTGTTTACCTCCAAGAGAGTGAGATCAAGTCCCTCTCCAGGGGGATTTTGGGGAGGATGCAGCAGCTTCGCTACTGGCAGCGTGTTCCTCGTGCAGAGGTAACATCCCTCCCCAGGGCAGATGGAAAAACAGCACCAGTACCCAGGGAAACACCAAAGCTTCCAAAGTAGGTTTTTCCTGGAGTGGAAGAAAAAAAATCATGATTTCAGGTCTGAGCATGGGATAAACTGTGCCCAGATCCATCAGACCAGAAATGTGTAGCTGGTCCTGTGAAATGACACCAAAACTGTTGACAATGAGCACCTTTAGACCTAAAAAGTGACCACTATGAACCAAGTAAGGACAAGGCTACAGGAAGCAGCATCTAATACACAGCACGGGGCTGAGAGGAAGAAAACAGAGACAGGGACACAAAGCAGAACTACCAAACCTTGAGAAAAATTTCATGGGAGTCACTTGGAAAGTTGCTCACAAGGAGCATCCCCAAGCAGCTCTGCTCCCTGCCCTCCTTGAGCTGCAGAGGCTCTGTGGGGCCGGCTGGAGCCCAGGGCTCATTGCACAGCAGGGGTTTCTGCCCAATCCCTGCTTCATTTCTGCCTCCATGAATAATTGATACAGAGCAATTAGTGTAACAGCAAAAGCAAGCGCAGATGTATCAGCCCAAAGAGCAGGATCCAGCAGCGTGTTGGGGCAGGACGGTGAGGGTGGATCTGTACCTCTGATGGGATGCTTCTGGGGGTCTGAACATTCACACCACCCAAAAAAACCTGGCCTTGAAATGTGTCAGAGCCCTAGATGGAGCAGCCCTGCTCTGTGTGAGGAAATGATCCCATGTGAGCAGCCTGCACTAGTCCCATTGCCCCATTACTGCCATTCCCAATCCACTGCTCCACCAACGGGGTCTGACCAGGGCATTGCCCCTGACTCTGCTGTGGCCACATGAGCCAATGGTCCATGGAGGGCAACAGCCCTGCCCATAGCAGAAGGCATGCAGGAGGGAGCCCGGGCTGCAGGCAGAGCTTTCACCCCACATTTCGGTGCAACCACCTGGGACAATCCCCCCCCACGCCACGTCCTTTGGCCGAGCAGCCGCAGGAACCGGAGACTCGCTCGTGCCGCTACCCTGAGCGCCCAGCCCTGAACCTCAGCTGCCCTGGCAGTCCCAGCTCAGGACCCCACCGTGGGGTAGGGGTCCCCGCCGAGGTCACGAGCGCACACACAGCTCTGATTTCATCTGTAAGGGCTGAAGTGGGCAGTTGGTCCCCAGCGCCAGTAAACGGAGGGTACCCAAGAGGCTGTGAAGGTCTGGGAGCTGGAAGCCCACGTTCTTGGCACGCTGCAAGGTGAGCGCCAGCCCGGGCAGGTGGCACAGCTGTAGGCAGCCCAGATTTGCAAGGGAACCTCAAAAGAAGTCCCTGTTACTAAAAACACCCCTTCGCTCCCCTCCAGATGCTCATTACTGACCCTTCAAGCCCAGCCTGGTGGCAAATGAAGTCAAGCAGGAGCCACAGGTTCCCCAGAAGAGCAGGGACCAGCCCAGCGAGGGGTGCAGGGACCGGCGCAGGGAGCGGAGCAGCCACCGTTGATCCCAAAAGGACATCAGCGCTTCCAACAGCACCATGCTGCTTCCCGATCTGCAGCCAGATCCTGCCCACTGAAGGGTCCAGCCCCTGGGTTACAGTCTTTGAAAGCAAAACCTACCCAAACTGTGCTCCCGGGTGCATCCCAGTTGCACGGGCCGTGCGAGCGGCATCTCCCTCCAGCAGCCGCTGCCCGGCGGGTGCAAGCGGAGCACTTGGCTCCGCCGCTGCCATTAATGTCCGTGTCAAGCAGCAGATGAAGCTGCCCCAGCCTTTCCCAGACACCTCTCCCTCGTGCTCCTCGTGCTATTTAGGGCTCTGCTGGCAGTCCCTGGAGCTGCTGCTACCCGCTGAAGAAAGGGGGTGACCGCTCTGCCTTGAGGACAAGCTAGCAATCACCCCGAAACCCGCCGCGTTCGCTTTGGCAGCTCCCCAGTGTCACCAAGCTGTGGACCAATTCTGGTGCTTCCTGCAGGTTTGCCTTTGTTGTTGGTTTTTTTTCCCCCAAAGTAATCTCTAGAGAAAAGAGTCAGCTCTGAAGCAGGGGATGCTCTGCAGCCTGGCACTCTGCCCTCTGCACTGCAATCCCCAATGGGCAGGGACAGGGAGAAAATGTCCCCAGGAAGATGTACAGTCTCCATCCAGGGGACAGTGCACACATAACCATCTGCCCCTTCTCTTCTGCAAGGGCCAGTGCCCTCTCATGACACTCACACCAGGCTGGGGACCCGCCTGCCATGGCTGGATGTTTCTGCTCTTGTTATTGAGCTTTATTGACCGAGACAGGCAAGTTGCCCTGATGGCTACAGAGACAGAGCACAGCAGGGGTGTGCACAGCCACTGTCACAGCCACTTGCTGGAGGCCATCTGCACCATAGCCACCATTCACTGATGGATCCTCACTGCCATGGTGACAAGCTGTGCTTGGCTCTCCTCTAGCATGGATCTTGGGCACACACGTGTCCCCCTGCTTCCAGCTAGCTGCAGGTTTCTGGATGCTCCTGGGATGGAGCAGGGGAAATGTGCCGCCTCCTTTTCCTTGCAAGTAGCCACAGCTTTGCAGTGCTCCAGGAAATGTAAGAACTCCCCCTCTCCCTGGGCATGGAGCTGCGCTCAGCTGCATGATGCCATCACCGACAGCAGCAACACGGCCTGGCCACCCCGGCAGCTGTAGTCGGCACCCATCCTGCCTGCACTGGTGAAGGGAGCTGGGAGTGATGGGTTTCGTGCCTGATCCCTCCACGAGGATACCTGGCTGGAGGTCTGCAGGACACAGGCACACGGCCCCGGGGGGTCACCACACTGTGGGTACCCAGCTACCCCTGAGACTCAGGGCATGCTCAGCCCAGGGTGCCTGGCCCCTCTCAGCCAGGAAGGAACGCAGCCACCAGCCAGACCTGTGCACCCCCATCACACCGTGTCCGTCGTTCTGGCGACGCAGCCGCAGTTTGCCCAAGCTGGGCACCAGCTACTGTCTGCAGCCTCATCGACCCAGGTCACCTGCCTCCCCATGGTGAGCGTGGTGGGACCTGGAGGGTCACGAGATGATGTCTGGGTCATAAATATCCCCAGCAGTAGAAAAGCAGAGAGGTGGGAAAGAGGGAGGAAGGAGCAGATCCCATCATTGGCATTCAGCCCACAACCCTCATCCTTTCCCTGGCCGGCTGACACGGTGCCAAACAGCAGCGGAATCTCTCTGCAGGGGTAGAGCCTTGTCTCCTGGGCAGGACGAGGGAGGGGACAGCAAGAGCCTGGGCTGATGCATTCAGCCCCTGCAGGGCCCTTGTGAATGGCTCATCCCAATAACAGGACCATGAGGTCAGCACTGGAAACTGTTGCTGCTGCCGGCACAGATCACGGTAAGGAAACGACCACCTAGAGAAGAGGATCTGGCAGAGCAGCTCTGCCTGCAACTGGCACCAACAGGGTCATGGTCAAAGCCACACACAGAACAAAGGAATCCCAAATGGTACCCAAACCAACGCTGCTGGCTCCAAAGCCAAACGCAACCCTCCTGCAGTAGTGGGCAAGCCTTGCCCTGCCACTCCCTCAGGGCAGGATGACGGGTACCAGGAGGGCCAGGGGACCCCATGACTCCCATCCCACACCACTCTGGGCATCACCACCCAGAGCCCTCCCAGAATTTCAAACACATCCTTTGGCTTTGCAGAGGTGTCAGGGTTCCAATAATTTTTTGCAAGGAGTTACTTGAACTTGGTTTCAGAGTCTGCCCAACCACACACTCGCAGCCCGCCCGCCGCGTGAGAAGGGAAGAGCATCAGAAACTACCCAAACCAGGAGCCACGTGGGGAAGAGGACGGGAGCGCTCCGGCCGAGCGGACGGTGCCAGCCCCGCCTGGCACAGGCAGCGTCCCCCCCTTCGCAGGCAGCACGGTGCCAAAGCACTTCCAGTGCCTTCATTAAATCACAGCAGCGCTGGCTCACACCACTTAGCCTGTGCCTTTGACCGCCCCGCGCAGATGAGCTCAACGCCGCTCAACCCTCCCCGGGCTGCCGGCGCCGCTCTTACCGCCCTTCTGGGGCTTCACCAGAAACAGACCTTCAAGGGTTGAAAAACGCCCCTGGCCACGAGGGAAGCGTCCGCGGCGCCTTCCTGCCCGGGGGGGCCACGGGAAGGAGGGTCGGTGCCGCTGGCCGTGGCCAGGGGAACGTTGCCCAGCGCAAGGGAGACAGAAGCCGCTGTGTGCCGGGGGGGAGAGAGAGCTCTGCTCTCCTAACGGCCTCCGAGTCCAGCTAAGCAAACCAACAGATCAAGCCGGGCTGCAGCTCTTGGCTGGCCCATCTGCTCCAGCCTCCCTCCCAGCTCGCTCCCAGCACACACGTGCCTTGGGAGCCCGTGAGGCAGCGGCACCGGGGGTGGGCAAGCTGCTGGCCTGGGCTGGCAGCCCCCAGCACCTCCATGCCACCTGGGCCAGCGCCAACAGCCAGCAGAGCTGGGAACTGAGCTTGATAGATCCAAGGCTTGGTGCTGGGAGAGATGCTAAAAAGCCCAGTACCCCAACCCCACATCCTGTCCAGCCCCACGCCAAGGGCCAAGCAAATCCCGGGCTTTGTGCTGCATCCCTGCACTCAGGACTGGAAACCAACTGAGTTCAAGAAGGGAAGGACAAGGTGAAAGATCAGCCCCAGGATCCCTCAGCACTCATCCAGGTTCATTTATACCACAGGGGATTAACAGTCAGGCTACTGCATAAAAAGAGGGTCCTTAAATTCATAAAGGGATACCTGGAACATGCTTTGAAGCCTCACAGGGAGCTGTGAAGTCCCCCCACATCACCTTCAACGCCCTGGTTGCATCTGGGGCTTGTCCCCATGACAGAGGGCTACAAACCCAGCAGGAATATGTCTCAGGATGCATCAATCTGGGGTAGCTCAAACTGCATCTACTTTTATGTTTGCAGCCTGCTTCACACCTACTGCTATCGCTTCAACCCTTGTCCCACCTGAGTTAAAACCAACACGTTGTCCTTTCCACAGCCCGTGGGGTGCTGAGGGCGAGATCCACAGAACCCCACCAGCGTGGCTTCCAGGGTCCCCTTCACCCTGATGGCACGGGGCCAGTTTCCTCATGTAAGTGGACAGAGCTGAACTGGAGCCTGACTGGCAGGGGGACAGTGTCTCTGGTCCTGCAGCCTCCCAGATCCACGGCACTACCGCAGCAGCCATTGGCTCTCCTCAGTGACAAGTTTCTCCAGCCCAGGGCGAGGGCCAGGCTGCATTCGCTGCTGTGGAACACACTTAATTCCTTTACTTTTGTAAACTGGCTCCTAAATTCTGTCAGCTGATGCTTCAACCCTTACTGGGGAAGAATAAACCTTAAGGTTCTCTTCCTCCCTTTGAGCATCCCAAGAGGCTGAGACGGGTGCTGGGAGGGTGTGAGGCCAGGGGCAGGCTGGTCCTCTGGGTGCTGTTGTGATGGGTTTAGCCCTGCCCAGCCTGGGGCACCGTGGAAGAAAAGCAGGCTCTGAGGAAGCTTTGGTTTTCCTGCACCCTTGGCTGTGCCCTGCCCTGTCTGCAGGTGAGCAGGACCCTCTGGGGCAGAGCTGGCACAGACAGAGCAGCAGGTGCCCAGCCCAAAAACAAGGTAAGAAGGTGCAAATTCCTCCCCTCCTTCCCCATCAAACAGCCAATGGCACTCTGACTACACTCCCGCTGAGCGAAGCATCCTGTGAATGCTGGATCAGAAAGAGAGAGGATCACCCCACTTGTCCCCAACCCAAGTGCTTGTCACAGCCACCCCAATGCCAGTGGCTCCTTGGCTGTGCCAGCTCAAGGGTGTACGTGGCCACCATCCAAAGGGGAAATGACCCAGCATGAAGAGAAAGGGTGTTGCTGAAGGCAGCAGGGTGTTAGGGAACAAATGCTGCAGAGGGACGCGGGTGCACAGCAGGAGGGGTACCTGGGGCACCCCAGGGTGTTCAGGGTGAGGAAGAGGAGGCAGGGCACGGGACAGGACGGGGCGGGGGGGGGTCACCCACATCCACCCTTCCCCACGCCGCAGGTGCTGGGGCCAGCCCTGGGCAGAGCCCTCCCCACAGCACCGCTCGGGCCCTGGTTTCAATCATCCCTCGATTACACGCCAGTTTTGCTTTTGTTGACAGCACATTTACTTGCACTTGTCAAGCACTCTGTAAATAGTGAGAGAAACAGCCTGGCCCTTCCTGAGCAGCGGAACAGCCAGGAAGGGGCCGGCCGGTCCCTCCCGGCCACGCACCCGCCGCCCGCTCATTCCCAGCACCGGAGCCAGCGCTGCCAGGAAGGGCCGGGGCGCAGGATCGGTCCACGCCTGCTCACCCCGTCAGCAGCCATGGGAGACAGACTGGGGGCCGGGCTTTGAAAAGTGCTGAGGATCCACCACCTCCCACGGGAAACACGGGGAGCACCCGTCCTGGACTCCCACGGCCCAAAGTCCACACCACCACGTGTCCGTAATTATTTAGCTTAAGGATAATCTACAGCTTTCAGATACAGCCAGCCATCATCTCCGAGGTAATCTCAGGTCACGGAGTCAGAAGGAAGAGTAATCAGCCGTTCTGAGTGTGGAAGACACAAAGAAACAAGCAGTGAGAATCGGGGTCGTTACAAGCAGGGTCTTGTGCCGCTATCTTTTCCCTGGCAGCCAAACCAGCTGGAGCAGCTCCAGCCCCTGGCCCCTCATCCTTGCCCCTGCTCTGCAGTTTGCCATCTCTTCCACCGTGCTAACGCAATTCGTCACAGAGCTGGGCTGGAAATACGACCAGTGCAGTGAGGAGAGCTCAAAAAAAGGCCTCGCTCTCGGTGCAGATGGTCGTTACGCGGCCCAAGGAGGCAGCCTCGCTAACTCAATTAATTCCTAAAGCTGCTCTCGCTATAATCACATTGCCTCTCCAGCCCCAGCCCACCTCCAGGCTCCACGCCCCCTCCATTTAGGGATGATTGTCACCAAGCTGGGTCACCAGGGTGATGCGTTTTACAGATCCTCGCTCAGCAGAGCCAAGGGGCAGGGAGCAGCCTCCCAGGGCAGACCCAGACCAGAGGATGAGAGTGGGGAAGGCTCCGCAGAAAATACCCACAGCACAGTTCCTGGGACCTGCTGCAGCTGGCAGGATGGTGAAGTTCAGCCAAGTCTTCTCGTGGCAGCAGAGAAGCCACTGGAGCCCCACTTCCACCACGTCTCCTGGACACCAGGGCTAGCGAGTGGCTCACACTGACAGCCACGGTTACCCCCGAGCCCCCCCCCTGCACTGACTGGCAGGAAAAGCCCACTGGGAGCCTGGCTGGATCCCTCATGGCTTTCTCTTCCTACACCTCCAGAAGTGGGTGCCAGAACCCAGCAGCTTTGCTCTAAAACCAGCTGCTTTGAAGGTAGCAGCTGTGCCAACAAAGGGCCCATGCCGGGTGCAGCCTCCAGGCTCGACACCATCCTCCCAGGAGATGTGGCTGGAGGCAGGGGCAGCTCTGTAGAGCCACGTCCCTGAGCCAGAAGGACCTTCCTTCCCTCAGGGCTGCCCTACCCAAGGCAGGGCCCAGGGGGCCTTGAAAAACCAAGATGTGAGATCCCAAAGCCCCAGATTTGTCCAATTTCCTCTAGCTCCAAGAAGTTGGCATCACACAACTACCCTCCATCAGTTCGGCCACTCCAGACCCTCCTCTCCAGATGTGCCCATCCTGCCAGGGCAATCAGTCCAGCCCCTCCTCTCCAGATGTGCCCATCCTGCTGGGGCAGCCACTCCAGCCCCTCCTCTCCAGATGTGCCCATCCTGCTGGGGCAGTCACTCCAGCCCCTCCTCTCCAGATGTGCCCATCCTGCTGGGGATCCTCTGCCCCATCGCAACCATCTGCTCTGGGAAGGACCGAGGAACAGCATTAACAGCAGCATAAACCTGCTGAAGGCAGAGCCATTGCCAGCTCGCACCCTGGCGCGTCAGCTGCAGGGGCTGGGAGGAGCTGCTCTCTGCTCAGACAGTGTCCCTTTCTCCAGCTCCAGCGCACAGCTGGCACAGCTGGCACATCTCTGCCTGGCACCAAGGCTGCACCGGCCCTTTGCTCCCATCGCCCAGCAAAGCCCAGATCCCCTCGGCTGGGCTCCAGCCGCAGCGAGATGAGCTCCCTCTCGCCAAGCTGGAGCTGTTTTGAAGGCTCTGCAATTCCAATTCCTGTTTGGAGCAGAAAACAGCCCCACTGAGGCTGGTATTCCCAGGTTAATTTGTCTGTTCACAGAGCGCAGACACTGTTCTGTTTCCTTAAATAGCCTCAGTATCGAATGACTCGTAAGCAACAAGCAAAGACTAATGGATCACTTCTCCCTTGCGAAAACTGAATGATTTTCCCAGCTCCTACCTCCCACCGCACTGGCATCCCCAGAGACGTCTGCCCCGACAAACCAGCTGGTGCAGACTGGGCACAGCAGCCCCAGCTGCAGCTCGCCCGTGTCGGGCTTCTGGCCCTGTGTGCAGCCACCCACCCTGCTCCCAGCTGGCACACCCACCACGGTCCTCGCCTGTCCATCCTGGAGCTGTGGCCTCACGCAGCACTGCTCTGCCTACCTGCCACACTGCACCTTCCTACCTTCCAGGATCAGGTTTGCTTTAAAATTGCACCCATGGCAGCTTATACCTTGCTGGGATGGGAAATGATGCTATGAAGTCAATCAAGTGCCTGGTGGTTGCTCTCACGCTCCTTTTCTTCCTCCTGGCCCCATATCCCACCAGTGGGATTTCCATCAGCTTCGGCAAGGTGAGACAAAGCTCCCCCATCACAACCTTGGAGGGTCCATGCTGGCACTCCACTGCACCCCAGGAGCAGCCTCTGGGCTGCCGAGGCACAGAAAAGCCTTGGAAAGGTTTGTGTTGTCTTCTTGAGCCTTTTTTCACCTGTTTAGGTTCCCTCCATAACAGTGGAAGAGACACTCTTCGGGACACGGCTTGTAAGTGCAGCAGAGAGCCAAAACCCCACACCCTGCCACGAGCACAGTCTGGGTGGGGAGAGCAAACAGCAATGCCACCCGGAAACCCAGAGGGTTCCAGGGCACATTTCGTGCTGGAGAGCAGCCAAGATCTCTTCTTTTAGGACCTATTTGAGATGCTCAGCTTTGGACGTGCCCCTGCACAGCTTTGCCCTGGAGGATTCCCCAGCCCACGGCTGGAGCCCACCCAGCCGAGAGCAGAGCCGGGGCAAGCCCCTGGCAGCAGCCCCATCGCACGTGTCCCCTCCATACTGAGCCTCCTGGGACCCCCTCCCGGGTGCTGTGTTGCCAGCAAGACACAGCACAGGAAAACAAGAGCCCTGGCCGCATCCGGTCACCTTGCTGCACTAGCTGCCCCGGGCTATTGGCATTTCTGGAGGTTTGGTCGGTCACCAGCTTCTCAGGCTTAGTACGTTGTTGCTATTTTAGTAGATCTGAAACGTGCAGCAAAAGGAATCCGGAGGCTGTGCCTCCTGCAGAGATGTTTGTGCTGACCCAGTTTGGGACGCTGCGGAGCAAGAGCCGCGTCGCTTTGCCGCCAGGTCCTGCCCCCGCTTCTGCTCGCAGGGGCGTTGTGACGGAATGGCCCAAGCACCGGGGCTCCATCCGCACACCGACGTGGGGCAGGACCTGCTGAGACCTGAGACCTGCCAGCCAAGGGGAGGTAGCCGGGTGGTTTTACTCCTGAGGTCCCCGTCGGCCTCACTGAAAGCACTTTAAACACTCAGCACAGCCTGTTTCTCGTCTCCCAGAGCAGGGGGTCACCCACCAACGGTCTGAACCCAGTCCCCAGGGGATGAGATGACTCCAGCAGAGACTGCCCCAGCCCCAAGCAGATGGGAGGTGTTAACCACATCCCTGCAGGGCAGGCATGTCCAGTGCTTCACACCCACTCCACACACAGAGCTCTCCGGAGACAACGCTCTCGGGCCAGGCTGATGCTCTTCAGTGGAAAAAGTGCTGGTGCTGCCTGGCTAGGTATGGAAAACAGCACCCATCGAATGACCTTTCTGTGCTCTGCGGCCATCTGTGGGGTCCAGATCAAACTCTTGAGCCCATCTGAGTGCACAGAAGGAGTAAATCTCTGCACTGCTACTCCCATGACCTCGGCCTTTTAAATCAGGACTCAGATCACAGACTGAACCTCTCCATCTGCCTTCAGTCCCACCCTAGAGCCCAGCTCTCAGAAGGCCGTTCGCCGGGTTGCACGGCCTCAGCTGTCCAAATAGAGATGCTGGAAGGTGTCAGAAGCAGCCTGCTCACTGGACTCTGCCTCGCCTCGGGTCAGCAGATGCAGATCTGTTCCCCGAGCAGAGCAGAAAGCTGCAGGCGCAGCGGCGCCTGAACACAAACTCGCTCCCCACCTGGCAGAAAACCAGCCTCCAGAGCAGCTCGCTTGGCAGGAGCATCACCAGAGCGACCCCCCACCACAGGCAGAGCCCCACGATGCTCTGAGCAGGGTTGTGCAGCTCCCCCGTGGGTCTCTTACCTTGTTCTCTGTAGGAGCCGATGCCGGATGTTGCTGCTTGGTGATGTTCTCAGCCAGACACCAGCAGATCCTCTTCTTCTGCTCCTGGGAGTAAGCTTCCAAACTTAATAAGCACTCCGACTTCTGACGTAAAGGAAACACAGGCAGAGAGAAGGTCATTAGCTGTGTGTCGCAGGCCCCGGCTTGGTTTCCAAACTACTCGCTTCCAACAGCCTGGAGCAGATGAATGGGAGTACGAGGGGAGAGCTCGCACCACTGTCCCACGCTCCGGGCACGAGAGAGCAAAACAGATGGGAAAGCAGCTTCGCAGCCAGATCTCCTCCTGAGAGAGGGTGCAAGGCTGCCGTGGTGCAGAGCAGCAGACTTCTGCTTTAACAAGCAGAGTGGGAAGGCAGGGGCAGAGCACCAGCAGCTTCCAGCCTGTGCCACCACCCTGGAAACGTGGCTGTGAAGCTAATTGAGCGGGTGGAAATTGCTCTCTGCTGTAACGCAACCGAGCACGACCTGCTGGAAACAAGAGCCTTTGGGCTGGGTGGGGCTGGGAGGAAGGCAGACCTCAGGAGAAGCTCTGGAGCAGCCTCTCTGGCTGTGCTCCTCACTTAGAGTGGGTGTCAGGGGTTGTCCCGAGGATGATGCTCCAGCTCTGGTCACGGGCTGGCTGTGAGCACTGTGTAGTGAGGAGGGAATGAAGAGAAACGATGGGAATTCATCATGAGCCCACCCTCCCTCCTGCCCTTAGCCCCTTCCCTGCACACACCCTATCTGATATGGACCTGTTCCTCCTGGACAGGTTTTCTTTGGGCTGAATCCCTCTCATTTAAGAAACCTTGTGCCCAAGTTCTCTCAGAAAGTGGCTCCCAGCCCTTAAACTGCTCATTTCTTGTGCTAAAAATCAAGCATTAGGAACATTTGCTGCCTACTGGGATTTTGCAGGTCTCACTTTAAAAAAGGGTCTGGAAATGCCCATGGCTGGGTCATCCACTTATGTGGCCAGATATCAAAAGAAAAAAAGAAGAAAAAGAAAAAGAAAAAAAAAAGGAGAACTTTAGGACACAACTGCAAAGAAAAAAAGAGTCTTCCACTAAAGGGCATGAAAAAGGCCTTTCATTTCCCCCTAAGATTTCCTTCCAGAAGGGCAGGTCTCCCATAGCCTGTTTTTCCCAGAAAGGTCGGAGAGAACTAAGGAACTCACAGCTTTGTGACTCCAGAGACACAACACAAGCGAAAGGGGAAATGCTTTTTAGTCACACCATTTAAAACACTGTTTTCATTGGACGCCGATTCATTCACAGCTCATCCAAAATCCCCACTAAAGCAGTAAATAAGCCAACCTCCCACGTCACCTCTAGAAAAAGGAATCTCTAGTTCAGTCTTTTGCCCCTCTGAGGAGACTTCCAGGAAAGAAACTTGACCTTTCTTATGTCTGGACATCGTCATGTCTGTTCCTACAGCAGAACCAGGCTTAAGCATTGGAAATGCACTCCTGGGCTTCCTGAGCATTATCAGAACGGAGGAGAGGTCCGGGATTCAGGGACACAAGGTGACGGGGTTCCCCCTTGCTCCCCAGATCCCGAGTTGCAGTGATGCTCTGAGCATCACAGTGCTCCATGCCAGATGTCTCAGTCTCGCCCAGTCCCACGCCAGCAGATCACCCCTGTGACACCCACTCCTCCCTAGGAAGGCACCCAATCGTTCCTGCGTTCAGAGGAGAGGATGGGTGCTGATCTGCCAGGCTGGAAACCCACGTTGGCATTTCCCTGCCCGCACTTGGGGCCAGAAGTGAATGACAGCAAGGACTCTGCAGAGCCTCCAGACATCAGCGCAGCAGCAAGGAGCCCAGTGCCCCCACTGCTGCTCTAACCCTTCCACGTTCCCATCCCTCCCCAGCATCAGCAACTCCCCCGGCGTGAGGCTTAAAGCAATTCCAAGGACGTCTCGCATCCCCTTGCTGGTGAGGGATGAGCAGCTCACCCACCCCTGCTCTGCAGCCCCTCGCTGATTCAATTACAGTCCCCATCTCTTTGATTGGATTTAGCATAAAGTGATGCTCGGCCCGTGCTGGCTGCTGAGAGCAAAGTGCCCCTCTCCATCCTGCTCAGCCTCAGACAGCCACAGACACTCCCCAGCCCCAGGCACCTGGGAATATTAAAGCCAGGAGAGGAGATTGTCCTCTGGTCCAACCACCCCGATGTGTGTCCTGGGTATCCTGGGCAAGGCTGAGGGGGACACGAACAGACAAAATAGCATTTATCCAATCTGTACATATTTTCCTACCCTTTCTGTGCTAACTGCAAGAAGATCTCCTTCACAGTGATATTTGAGCAAACCTGTTCCTCCCAGTAATGTCCAACTGTGCTGGGGAAAGGGGCAGCTGGGGCAGAGCGGCTGGAAACTGCCCGGTGGAAAAGGACCTGGGGATGTTGGTCAACAGCTGGCTGAAGTTGAGCCAGTGGGTGCCCAGGTGGACAAGAATGCCACCAGTATCCTGGCTTGTGTCAGCACTGGTGTGGCCAGCAGGACCAGGGCAGGGATTGTCCTCCTGGACTCGGCACTGGTGAGACTGCACCTTGAATCCTGGGGTCAGTTTTTGAACCTTCACTCCCAGAAGGACAACGGAG
>WUAM01000001.1:30999-46552 GCA_024336885.1 Actenoides hombroni
CAGCAGGGAGATGCTCCACTCCCTTCAGCATCTCTGTGGCTCTGGGCTGGACTCTCTCAAGCAGTTCCCTGTCCTTCTTCAACTGAGGGGCCCAGAACTGGACACAATACTTCAGATAAGCTGGGGACACGCACTGAGCAAAGCCCCCGAGGAGGCAGCTCCTGCCCAACCACCCCAGGAAGAACCAGGAGACAAGGAAGGAACAGGAGGGGAAAATAAAATGAGAGAGAACTCGTCAGCCCGTGGTTACACAGCAAGTCGTGCTTTGGCCCAAATCCCAGCCACTCAAGGTGAACAACTTTCATTCTGAACATTTTCATCCGACTTTCACAATAGCTTATTATTTCACAGCGCTGCTGAGCAAAGTTTGCCTTTCTCCTCTGCGCCCTGGGGATCCTTCCCAGATCCAAATTTCCACCCCTGAAAATACAAAGCCTTGAAACCAGGAAGACAGTAAAGTGACTCGAAAAGGAAATAAAAAAAATAAAAAAAGCTGCAACACTCAACGATTAGATGGGTCCTGTCACTGGGAACCCGTTTTGCAGCCTCACGATACAAACGCGACTGTGCCAAAGCCTGAGTGATTTCAAAGCTGTTTGGAGCACTTAGCCATGGACCAGCCACGTGTGGCTTCAGAGCTATGACCACAGGTCTTTTAGACTGAGCTTCCTGATTTTATCTGAGGGGGCTTCAAACCCTGGTGCCTGAAGACCAGAAAAGCAAGATAGCTAAAAAAATAAAGACAAAACAGTTGGTGAGGAAATCTGCCCCCGGGCACAAGAATCCCAGAATAAACCAGAAGTGAGATGCCACGAGGAAGGTCCACCTCTGCACCCAGGGGAAGGGGAAAAGCCAACCTGTCCCAGTGCTGCTCAGCCTCCCCGTTCACAGGCTCCTTTGAGCAGCTCCTTACTAACGCATCCTGGCTACGGTCGTTACATCTCCTCTCCAGACCTCTGGCCAATTAATTACGAAGGAAGCTAAAATCAGCCTGCTCAGTGCTCCCTGCCCCAGCAGAAAGGCTCCGAGTTGTTAGTACGTGTTCAGCTCCCACTAGGAAGTTCATCTGGAAAACAGCAACACTCACCTCTGCAAGGTAAAGGATGCAGAATTTCCGATCTTCTGAACCTAGAAAGAAGGAGGAAAAAAAAAAAAAAAAAAAGAGGGATCACAATCAGGCTACAGACTGCATTTCTACGAAGTGGAGCCCCTGGCAGAGGAGCTGGCGAAGAGACAGCACTTAATGAATATTTATTGTTGTCACCCTCCAGTGCCAGGCTGCGATCCGGAGCGACGCGCGCTGCATCTGCGGGGGGGGCCCTGTGCTGCCTGTCTTGCCTGGCAGGGATTCTCCTTTGGGTTTGTCCTTTCGGAAAAAGGGTTCTTTCATTCAGAAGCCATGTGCAGTTTCTTCTGCCCAACCTGCCGGGGCACGGGCAGCCTGATCGATTCCTTCCCAAGGGCTGTGGAGGTCCCACAGTGCCCCACCCTGGGCAATGGGGATGCGTCTCTCCCACCTTTCCTCTGTGGATACCTTGCTCCCAGGAGGACTAACCAGAGCTGCTCCTCTTCCTATGTCCTTGCTCATTCCCAGCTCCTTACCCCACACCCTTGGTGGCAGCTGTCTGGTGTTGTCTGTCCCAGTTCCATCAGTACCAGTGGTTGGGGTTGGTGCCTCTCCAAAGAGATGGAGCCAAATCCCAGGGCAATGAGAAGTGGCTGACATGGGGCAGGGGGGAGAGTTAATCCTACTCCACAAACTCCCTAAGCTCCTGCCAGCATGGAGATCTCCTCTGCTCAGGAGACCTGGCCAAGGGACTTGCACCTCCACAGCTTCAAGAACAGAGATGGTGCTGGAGGCAATGCAGTGACCAACGCTGTGAGGCACATCTTGCTAAATCATGGGTCAGCCCAGTACAGCTCCTCATCTTGCTGCCAGCTACCCCAGGGGACATGTTAGCTCCAGCTGCTCCTCCAGGCTGGTTCCTGCAGGCCCAGCCTTCCCTGTGCCCAACAAAAAGGCACTCCTGAAGAGTTGCCCCGATCTTTGATCCCTGCTGGTGAGAACACAAGTGTCCCCAGTCCCAGGAGAAGCCAGCTCCTGGCATACATCAGCCTCACAGCAGGACATGACGCTGTCACAGGACAGGGTCACCTCCACTCTGAAGGAGGACATCCCATCTCCTGGAGCTGGCTCGCTCCTTCGCCCCGGGGTGCCCTGCACCAGCTTTGCCCTGGGCAGCAGGCAGCACCGCTGGGCTGCAGCTTTCAGAACCTTTTTAATGACGTTATCTCTGCCACGAGATCAGATCCGCAGCCTGGGCACGGCCGCAGCTCCCATTCACAGGGGTGTCAGCACGAGGTCTGCTTCATTCCAACAGCCTGAGCCACGCTAACGATGGGAACAGGCTCTGCAGGGCGGTGGAAACACCCTGTTCCCCAGAGGAAAGCAATTCTTCCGCCGTGGGCAGCAGCCCAAATGTCAACATAAGAGCTGTGACCTGTTGAGAGACTCGGATGCTTCTTGAGTCGCCCCACGGGCAACGAGAAACCCCTCAAGAAGCGCAATGGCAGCGAGTCTGCCTCTGCTGCCACCTCTGCTTTTAGTGCAGGTTGCAGGATATGGATCATCAGGATGGGGACACCAGGACACAGCAGCTGCTGGAGCCCAGCACCACTGGGAGTGGATCTTTTGGATGAGGAGCCCTTGTGTGCTTTGACAAACTTCAGTCTGCTCCACGCTGGGCGATATGAGGGGCAGGGGAACAGCCCAGCCCCAGGGCTGCCAGCCAAAGGGCTCCAGCACTGCCCCTCCAGATCCCCACCTCCAGAAGGAGAGCGATACTGGTCCCTGTCAGCACACGCTGAACATACCTGGCTGGGAGCCCGTGTCCCACCTCGGCACCACAGAAAAACCATCCGCGGTCTGTGTGGCAACGCCCGAGCTCTCCAGGCTCCTTCTTCCCTAAATCCCAGCAGGACCATTGGGCACCATTCTCCTTGTGAAGCCAAAGCCCCTCAGCCAGTGCTTTTCCCCTCGAGGAGGGGTTTGGAGGCAGGATCTGAGCTTGCTGCTGGCACACCACAAGTCCACCATCCCCTTCTGCTGCTTCTACTTCCCAAGTGGTCAGGGCTACTAAAAACATCCCACCTTCTCAGCCAGGCTCCATGCTCCTCCCTACACCATGGGCAAAGCTCTCCAGCCTGCCTTGCAAAGCAGCTTGCAGGAGACCAACGTGTCCCAGCCACTTTCCTTTGGGAGCATTAACCAGGAGTTCCCTGGCTGATGTGAGCAACAAGCCACCCTCTAGAGATATGCACCCTTAGCAAGGAAAGGTGAGTAACAGCCCTGGGAATGACTCCATCTCTCTTGGGCTGCTGTTTATTCCTTCTGCAATAATAAGTGATCCTGACAAAGCCCAAACCCATCAGAATTCAGCTCCCTTCCAAATCCCTCTCCCTCTGGCTATGAATCTTGGCACTGACCACCTCCAGGGCCAGCAGTTCCGATTCCTGTCCCTCAGAGGCTCACTGCTACACATGGCCAAGAAGCCCCAGTGCCTATGGGACACGCAAAGCAGGGAGCCAGCCCAGGCTATGGAGCTGCTTAAATCCCATTTTCTACCAGTAATTGCTTTTAGAGAGAAAACAAGTGGGAGGTAAGAGACTGGCTGAGCCAGTGCCAATCCCAGCAAGGGAAGCCAGGGGAGCGATGGCCGAGCTGGGCAGGGCAGACCTGAGCACAGCCTTCAGCACAAACTGGAGTTTGCCAGGATTTCTTCCACTGGAGCTTTTTCCAGTCTCTGACAGGTCAGGCTGAAGCTTTGGAGCCGTGCAATGTGCTCTGCTGGTCTCCTGCACCGTGGATCACAGAGGCCACGCAAGACAAGAGGAGAGGCAGAACCTCACGCCAGGGAGGTGGGAGCCAGCAGCCCAGGCTACCCCCCGGCTGCATTCCCCATGCAGCACGATGTCCCCACCCTTGGTGACAGCTGAACAGAGCTTACCCTCCCTCAAATCCAGTGAGGTGCCAAAAGGAAATAAGCCGTGGAAAGCAAAACTCACTTGGAGACCTTTCAGTTTCTTTCTTCCCGACGCGCTGTGACAGGGACTGGCTTGTCCTCCAGAGCAACCTGAACCGGCCCTGCCCCAGGGCCACTGGGCACAGGCAAGAGGAGGGTGCGAGTTCTGCGGGGACACGTCCCTGGCTTCTCTCCCTGTTTGCCCAGGCTGAGGCATGGGACAGGCACTCACACAGCTCCCAGCACAGCACCAGCTTCCAGCTCTGCCAACCCCGGGCAGCCCACAGGAAACACCCACTGCTTGCAGGAGTTGGGTGGTGCCTGCCACGCACCAGGTCTAAAAGATGGAAAAGAAGGGAAGATGGTTCTGCTCCTTTCCACAACTTCTCCACACGGCCCAGGGGACTGTGGCAATGGCCATGGTGAGGGCAGGTACCCGGCTCCCTGGCCCCTCGTGTCTGCTCAGCGAGGACAGGACTGCATCCAGCACCCAAAGAGGAGCTTACGGAGTAGGGTGCTGGAGGGCCCTGGGTGCATGGAGAGAGAACAAAGCTGTTGTGCATCTCCAAACCCAGCTGCCAAGAGGGGACGAGCTTGTCACCCTCTATGGCACATGTCCCTGGGGAGTTGTGTCAGGCTGTGAGCCCTGGATGCTTCCCAGCACCCTTGGGGCATCTGGGAGAAGCCACAGCAGGGCAGAAGCCCCTAAAATCACACTCAGCCTCTGACTATCTCAGAGCTGTTTGCCATAAGACGCGCAGGGTCGGGATGTTGGGGACAGCAAAGCAACACATGAGAAGTCCTTGTTGGCAGGATCTCAGCAGGGGATGGGGCTCACGGGCAAGGGATCCCTCTTCCAGCTGGGAAACAGGAGCAGCCTTCTCTGTCCCAAAGCCGAGCGCACCCACCCAGGGGGGCCAGGATCCCGGCGAGGCAGTGACCTTAGCGTGGAAATTCCCACAGTATCTAGTGAGGAAGCCAGCCCTGTTGCACTGGAAACGCTGCCCGGCGCGGTGCTCATCAGCCGCGCTCGGCTTCTAAAGCAGGAAGACAGAGCATTGTAAAGCAGATTATACTGATTTGCTTTCGCACAGCGCAGCGAGCAGCAGAAACAGGAAACATCACAATGGTCTTCAGCGCACCGGAGATGTCTCAATTGTTATGCTCAGCAATACGCCTGTTCCTATTAAAGTGCCATTCAGTTATGGAGGAGAGCAGCAGAAAATCCCTGCCAAAAGGGACAGGCAGCTCTCTGCTCCTTCCACCAGCCTTCGAAGCGGCCCTGCCCAAACCAGGAGGCTGAGCTGCCCGAAAACTGCCCGTGCTGGATTCCTGGCGCGCGGGGGGGGCGGTTCGGTGCTGCAGAGACAAACATCTCCTTCGGGGAGGCTTCTTGGGCTACTCCAGATGTGATCCAGCCAAGTTATTCTGGCAACGAGGAAATAAACAGCAGCAAACCACTCATGAAATCCAATGGCTCTGCCCGAGGTTAAGAGGCACGTTCCTCTGCCGAGCTGCAAACAGACCTTGGTGCACAGAGCCGGGACCAGCACTGGGGAAGCTGATTTCTTCAGGGAGGTGAAGAAGAGCAGGGTTATTCACCAGCCTTCGGGAGCAGGCAGGGGCAGCCGGCACGCACGTGCTCCAGGAGCAGAGGCTGACCAGCGAGCGCTTCGGCGAGGAACAGTTTCTTTTGTCTGCTTCTTAGAAAGAAATGGTGCCAAGAGCAAACTCGACAAACCCCAGGGAAGCTTCATTGACTTTTCGAAATGGCTCGCACCACGGTGCCCTGTCTCCCTCACTGTGTTCCTGCCCTCACCAAATAGGGCAGAGAATTAATCTGGGAGCAGAAACGTCGTTGGAAACGGGAAACAGCAACTGGCAAGGCAGCCTGGGGAGTCCAGCACAGCACTGCAGATGTCCAGCACTGAGGTTCACAACGTGGGGCATGCAAAGAGATGCAGCTCATCTTCAGAGCTCACAGCTCAGCTGGGGAAAGTCATGGGCAGTGGCAAAATCCATCCAGAAACGATCCCTTTGGAGAAGCAGCCCAGATCTGGATTAACCCCTTCTGGTCAGGGCCGCAGGACTGCATAAATACGTCAGCTCATGTAGTTAAGAGTCGTTGGGGCTGGAAGGGGCTCCTCTGGTGTTCTCGAGACCGAGCCCCTGCCCAAAGCACCCAGATCAGGGTGCTCAGGGCCCTGTCCAGGTGAGTCCTTGAACACCTCCAGGGATGGAGATCCCACAACCTCTCTGGGAAGCTTAATATTTGACCAACCTCACCACAGAAAGCTTTTCGTTATGACTAATCATGATTTCCCAGGTGGGGTCCCAGTCTGGTGACACCCACTGCCCAGGCTCAAGGAGGATTCGGGGCACCAGCAATCAGGTGACTGTACACAAAGCAAGCCCATAGCCAGAAAGCGACTGCACCAAAGAAGGAACAAGGTAGGTCTGGGCATGGGACCAAGAAGTGGCTCCGCCACAACAAATAGGATGTGGTAGAGCAATTCCTTTGTTCCCCTTTTGACCGTGAGCAGCTGAAGGCCATCTTTTATATAGCCTTAGCATTTCAACTTGACATAACTGATCTCAGGTCATCCCCCTGCCCTAGAAGCCTTCCCTGAGTCTTCAGCTGGATGTGAAAGCCCAGCTAAGGTGAAAAGACTAACGGCACAGTCCACAGCCTCCCACCAAGGCCAGGGTTTGCTCGCTCTTTGCTCTCACCCCTTGCCCACGTGGTGTACATGGGGGAGGGATGCACACATGAAGGAGAACCGTGGGCGGCTGAAGAGAAAAGTAGCAATGTAAAGGTCAGTAGGGCTTGGCCAGACTCCCTTGGAGACAACCTCTGAAGTCTCTCAAGGCACCATGGTGGAAACCTCAACACTTCCCTTCCTCAGCCTCAGCAAGTCCCGGCTCTAACACCAGCAAGGGGAACAGCCCAGTGCAGCAAGACCCTGGGGAATGCCAGCCCAAAATCCCCAAGAGATGTACCCAAAAATCCCTGAAGAGTGGTGCTGCCTGAGGGCCCCTGAGACATCCCAGGAGATGGAGCTCAGAGGGACAGGGTTAAAGGAATGGGAAGGGTGATGCTGGCCCTGCACCCCAGGGAAGGATGAACAGGCAGCACCAATTGGATGGTACTGTTACATACTGGAAGCAATGGGATGGTATGGTGCCAGCCTGCCACTGGCCAGCAACTTTTGCAGCTAGTGGCCCAGAAAATGCCCCAAATGTCTCTAACTGCTGCTGCAGACACTCACCCTCCTGGAGCTTGACACTCTGCAGGTAGAGAGGGTTCCTCAGCACATTGCAGCGCCCAGGCTCATCCTCCTTGGTGAAGAGCAGCAGGTCAGAGTAGACAAAGAGGGTCACCTGGAAGCACAAGAGCAGCAAAGAAGCAGCTATAGGGGATTCATCTCTTGGCACTGAGGCAGCATCCTGGAAAGGCCCTGTACCCAGGGGAGACACACCAGCCATGACGGGCAGCCCAGGAAGCCCTTCCCGAAAGGACTGACTGCTGCTACACCCCCCCGGGGTGCTCCCAGCAAGCTTTGGATGAAGCTCCCCCCTCTTGGCAGTCACCTACCGAGGATCGTGGAGTCCCGTGACAAGAGGGATCAACCTGCCCGAGAGCTGAACGCCTCCCAAACACACCCTCTGCTCTCTCGTGTCACTTCCCATTTCCAGAAGTTATAAATCAGAGGAGCAGGAGGAGGGAATAAGTTGCCGACTAATCCCAGCACGCTGCAGGAGTCACGACCGACAAGCAAACGCATCTCCCCGAGCACGCTCGGGAAGGAGCTTCTCACTCTGCTCAGCCTCTGCACACCCCATTTCACTCCCTTTGAGAAAAATAACAGTTTGGCTTTTACAAGAGCAGAGCTCACGAGAGCAGTTGCAGGGAACAAACTTGAGACCTTGAAACCACGCTTGGCGGGTGGAAAGCAAACAGCAAAGCGAGGGGCTGCCCGGCTCTGGGCTCGAGCAGCATCTCACGTGTCCTAGAAGCTGAGAGCTACTCCAAAGCAGTGGGAAGTGCTCACAACTCAAAAGGTAGATTTGTGTGCTGCTTCTGGCTCTTGCCTGAGGTGCCTGGTTCAATCAGTATAGATTAGTGTGATCTTTCAAATCAGACAGTACCGGAGATCCTTAACCCAGAAGCCTACTGGGGGTGAGCAGTTTGGTGCAACCACTGTGCCAGTAGCTGAGGTGTGAGCCTGTCCTGCTCCCCAGCAGAAGCTGGGGGCATGCAGCAAAACTTGGGAAGTGCCAGGAAGCAGCTGCACTATGCCAGTGGGTGTGATGGATACTGGGCCTCCTGCACACGCTGCTCTCAGCACAGGACACAGGACAGAAGCCTGGGGCTGCTTTTAACAGCTCCTTGTGATGCTCCCCAAAACCTCCCACAGCAAAGGGAAAGTTGCTTTGCAACACTGAGCAGCAGCAACCAAGGTTTGGTGGCCTTTTAGCAACCCTTTCCCAAACGTAGCAAACCACCCACCATCCCAGGGGCTTACTGGGACCTGGCACCACTGCCACCACCACGTCACTCTTTGAAAGGTGACTTTGCTCTGGACTGAGTCACCATTTACTGGGACACACGGCCAGCCCAGTTTGCCTCCTTGCCCGGCGGCTGATGGACACACATCAGGAGGAGAAGCTGGTGACAGTTCATCCCACGGTGGTGAGGTTCACAGCAGGGCAGCAGCATCCGCCTTCGACACCAAAATCAAGTCCTTTCCGCAAGACTTCTCCTTGCTGTGCAGATTCATTTTTGTGGGATTCTTACTAAGCACAAAGCTGCTGGCATGGCTTTAATTGACAGCGAAACCAGGGAGAGGCTGTTGTTCTCTCTGTTTGGAAAATCCCTTCCTCTGCTCTCAACACGCTGTTGGCCCACTGCCCACATCCACCCTCTTCCTTACTTCATAGAATTATTATGGTTGGAAAGGACCTCTAGGCTCATCAAGTCCAACCTTCATCCCAACAGCTCCCTAACCACTACACCACAGCCTCAAGTGCTACATCTACTCGTTTTTTAAACGCCTCCAGGGATGGTGACTCCACCACCTCTGACCTTATTAATTAATAGAAGGAATGACAAAGTACAAACTATGCCATCAACTTTCTCCCATCCCCACCAAAAGGAAACTTTTCTGGGATGTGTCTGGTGCTGTCCCAGGTCCCTCAGCCTCAGACATGTTCAGGGGGTTTGAGAATAGCAGCTCGGCAAAGCGAAGGAGATAAAAACACGACCAGCAAGTGGTCATGCTGGAGATGGAGGAAAGAATATGAAGACCTAATACACATGGAAGTTTAAAGTAGAAAAAAAGATTAGAAGGATCAGCAGAAAAAAAACAAGAACACGTCAAGCAGATTGAAATAGGGAACCACGGAAACGGAAATACCTAAAAACTATTTACAGGTAACATTGTGCTTTTGTGGGAAGATGGGACTGATTGAATTCAGGCTGCAGAGAAGATAAAAGCACAGCCAGCACGGGTTACATAAAAGCATCTCTATTAGATGCTGCTTCCAGGAGGACACTTCATTTTAGAGCAGCTCCACACAAAACGCTTCACAGAGATCCTTCTGCTCCTCCAGGCTGCTGGGGGAAGAAAATGAGGGTGTCCTTCCACCCACAGAGCCAGAGCTGGCCAAGAGCACCCCAGCACTGCGAGGCCCAGGGCTCCTGCAGACCCTGCTCGCAGAGGTGGGAGCAGGACCGGTGCCATGGGGCAGAGCCCTCACCCCACTGCACAGCTGAGCACGGAAAACTCACATCACGGGTGACCCTGAGGCAGCAGCCAGGCAGGTATAAGAAGGGAGGGCTGGAGGGAGTGACCTGGAGCTCTGCCCAGGGTTGCCCTCCCACCGTGGACAAGCTGGAACACGTCTCCAACAGCCCTTCACAAACAGAGCTGGTATCTACCGTGGAAAGTCACAGGGCTCATAAAAGCAAAAGAGCAAACAGAAAAGAAACACGGCAGCTGAGTTCAGCCAGGCACGACACGGAACCCCCCAGAGTTGCTCCTTGCAGAACTAGAGTGGCTTGGTGTATTTCCCAAAAGTCATTTCCTACCCCGAAACTAGAAATGAAACAACTGGCATGACGACAGGACTCCTCTGAAGGCAGAGAGGGGCTCACCTCTGGTATTACTCGTGACCAAGGCCACATGGCAGTTGTCACACAGACCTTTTAGAGGGATGCAAATAGATTTTAGAGGGGGGAAAATGTGTTTGTAGAGGCTGACACTGATGTCTCAGACACGCCATCTGTACTGTGAAGCACAGCAAGTGGCAAAGCCTCTTCTGCTGAGAGATCTGACTCACTAAAGAACACAACTGGCAAAGCATTGTTACAGTGGGAAGGGGCACGTAAAAGAAAACAAGAGCAAATGAAAGCCAGGGGGGACAGGGGACAGCAGTGGGTTAGGGGGATTCCCCAAGGAGAGCAACGCTGGGACTGCTTCAGAGCCCCACGGCAGGGAGCAGGAAGCCATAACCACACCTTGTGAAGCAAAACACCGTAACCAAAACACGAAAAGCCGCCCAGAAATTAAGCCTTGCAGCCCAAGTACCCTCACGTCCAAGCTTCAGAATAGTTACCTCCCTTCCCAACGCCGTCCTCTTCTGCTTCTCCACGCTCACAGAGCCACCAGAACCTGGGGCACGGCAGGGAGGAGTTTGCACCTCGCAAGGGCAGCAGCCCCTCGGCAGAGCCGCTGCCACGACGGACCAGGGCAGACCCCGCCTGCTCGTCCCAGCGCGCGGCAGGAGGAGCCCGAGCCAGGGGATGCTCTCTGAGACATCTCCCTCCAGCTCTCCAGCAGTCATCTCATAGCCATGCCCAGCAAAACAGAGGGAGCTGAGGAAGCAGAGGCGGGTTTTTTATCGTCGAGCTCTCAGGTGCCAAAGGAGAAGGTGGTGATGATCACCTGCATGGCTGGCCAGAGAATGCTCCCTGCAGCTGCCTAGAGAAATCCCATAGTCCTCACTGGAGAGCTCTGTGGACAGGTATCCATCCCAAGGACTGAGCTGCACACACTTTCTGTTCACCAGTACTGGGTTCTTCTCCAGAAGAATTGGGTGCAGCCCCAAAGAGAAACTCCAGTGACACCGGTATGAGGGTTGTATCTGCAGAGTTCACGTGTCCCCATTCATCCAGTTGAGCTAAAGGGACAAAGCTTTCTTAATCTTCCTCGGTTCTTTCAGATCTTGATTTATCCTTGTAGCTCGCTTGTGAGACCATTCAAACTCTCAGCTTCCTCTAGGAAGCAGAAATCACTGTTGGACTCATCAGACCAAGAATGACACAGCTCCCCACACACAGGGTGCTGTCACCCAGCCACGTCTGTGCAGTGTTCCCCTGATCAGGGGCTTCAAAGTCACAGCTTTCTCGGCCACAGCTTTGCACTGGCAGTTACTCAGTTTGCAGAGAGCAGAGCAATAGGAGAACATGATTTACAAGTAATCCAGTGACCACAGCTTGGTACAGCAGTATCCCACTGAGCTGAGCCCTGGTCTAAACCAAGAAGCAGGCTTGGCTTTGAGGGTGGGGTGGGTGCACATCCCCAGGATGGAGACCACCGTGACCTTCCCAGGTCAGGGAAACTTCACCACCCTCCAGGGAAGCCTTTGAGGCTTTGCTTTCCATGTACAGCCCTGGATTCCTATGCATGACCTGCTCCTTTGCTCCTGAAGTCTTGCTCCTGCAGGTATCCACATCAAACACACGTTCTCTGAGACTTCTCAGCAGCCTTTTAGCCCACAATGCTTTACCCTCTTCTACCATCTCACAAGTTTTCTCTGCCAAGATTACTGGCAAGGGATCTATATCCTGAGGAAGCAGTCTGAACACTCAGCTAGACTTCAACGAAGACACACCACCACCATGGCCCAAAGGAGATCCACAGTGAAGGCTTTAGCTGCCAACCTTGAACCTCTCCTTGGCTTACCTGAATGAAATTTTCTTCTACAGTGAAGACCAGGGGAGAGCAGGCACTGAAGACCTCAAGGGGTCACACACCTACCCTCAAACACTGGCAGCATAAGCAGTGGCTGTGCAGATGGGGAAATGGAGTAAATAATGAGGAAGAGAAGGATATCAAGAGGCAGAGAAGAAGAGACAGAGTAAGTGGGACTAGTGTGGTGGAGGGAGGAGGTGAGTGCAAGTTTCTGCTACTCTTGCCCAAATGAAACTGTCTAGAAAAGGCTGAAAACAAGATCTTGCAACATCTGTACCAAGGAGTAGGGTTTTGGTCAACCCACTCTGATGGCCAAACTCAACCACTCACTGAAACAGGGAGGTGGTAACCCCATCCCAGGCTAGAATTCCAGTGCCAGGAACTCACAGTGCAACACTCTGAATGAGAGAGAAAAGCTTCTTGCTCCACAGAGAAAAGCTTAAAACCTGGGCACGCCAGTCCACATCCTCCAGAGCAGAGGGCTTTCTGAGTTCAAGGGAAGACCATCCTGATCTGCAGACCCTGCCAGGGTGGCAGAAAAGAGAGCTGAGAAGGGGGCGAGCATGGCCCATGCTGTGAAGGTACCGCAGGACTTTGGGAAGTTGCCTCCAGGTACACAAGAGACAGCTCAACAAGGACACGGCCCACGTTGGACACCTTGTGCGCAGTCACCTGCATCACGCTGGTTCCTCTGGCACTCTGCAGGCTGGAGGGATTTCAGAAGACCATCGAAGCTGGAACTGCAACAAAGTCTAGACAGGATGTGATTAAGGCCTGAATAAGGATTGCTCCAGAGGTAAGGTCAGGGAAAGGACAGATGCTGGCAAGCCTCCAGAGAGATAGGTTGACTCCTCCAGGAGATGGGAGATCATTTGCTCAGTGAGGAGGATGCAGGGGGAAAGATCCTGCTTTTTTTGGGAAAAAAAAATAGTAAAATGAAACAGGATCTCCATATCCAGCCCCTGAACATGGGCCCTCTTCTCTCAAGCCACTTAACCAAGGTGGAATAACATACGGAAAAACAGTCCCGAAAATCACAGGAGCAGTTAGAGAGAGGCTGGGTGGAAGAACAGTGGGAAAATGGAAACCCACATGGAGCAAGGATGAAAGGACTGATCAAAACCAAGACAGCCTCTGTTGGGGCAGCAGAGACAGCTGGAGAGGGAGGGAGCTCAAGTCCAGCAAATGGAGAAGTCAGAACCCTTCTGTACCAGGGAAGTTCCATCGTGTCCAAGCCATTTTAGGTCTTGCTGGCTCCAGAAGTTTAGGTTCCCTCATTTCACAGCCCACCGGGACCAAAGCAGACACCCTTGTTCTGCTGGAGAAGGGGAGCCTCTGCCTTTCCAGAGACCTGCACTGACTCCTTGAAGCTCTGCAAAGCTGCCGTGCCCCCGCGACACGCTGCAGACCTGAGAAAGCCCTTCCTTCCCCAGGGACACGGCTGATGTGTCGGTGCTGCTACCTACAAGTGTCAGCTCCCAGCAACACGGGGCTCAGCACCACACCTGGGGTCACCCCGAGGGAAAGGTTCCTGCCTTCCAAAGCAGACGCTGCCACACACTTACTGCCATCCACTGCTGCCATCTTTTCACCACGCTCAGCCGCAGCCTCTTGCCTTGCCCCTCTGCCAGGCTCACACAGCCACAGCAGCCTCCAGGCACCATCATTCCCAACCTCTGTCTCACATTCCCAGCCAGCCTACAGCATCCTGCCCTTTCCTGGCAGCAGCTGCAACTAGAAAATCCTCTTCCAGCCTCACGCTCATCCTTAGGGCATCATAAACAAAGCGAGTCCTTTCCCTGAGGCGTCCTCTGTCCGCTCCTGCCCAGCAGGGTCTCTGAAGTGGCTAACGTGGCTGGCTGGGGACAGAGCAGCACACCTCCTCCACACGTGCTTGTCCTGAGGCTCTCCATCGTCTCAGTGTGAGCACCCCCATACACACACACACACACACACACACTCATCCAGGCTGCAGACAATATTAGTTAGTCATAATTCTTCTGCATTTGGCTGCTACTACAGACTTCAGTCTGCCCAGAAAGGAAGCAGCTCCAAACCACTCAAGACCATCCCAGAATCCCAGCATGGTGGGCGTTGGAAAGAACCTCTGGAGATCACCTTGCTCAACTCGCCCACTCCCAAAGGGTCACCCAGAGCAGGGGACCCAGGATCCCATTGTCCAGGCAGGTTTGGAATCTCTCCAGAGAAGGAGACTCCACAGCCTCTCTGGGCAGCCTGGCACAGGCTCTGACACCCTCACAGCAAAGAAGTTTCTCCTCCTATTCAGATGGAAGCATCCTGACTTCAGGCTGGACACTGTATTTCCAAGCCATCACAGCACAACTGTGCCCCACAGCCACATGTTTATCTGATTTCATTCATTCAAAGAAAGGCAGGACAGACAGGGGAAGAGTTTGATTTACCGATCAGTGCCAAGTTTCCTAACTGATCATGCAATTTTTCATGTGCTTTGGTAGGAAATCTTAAAAAAGTTCAGTCAAAGCAAGGGATGAAATACCCACTGAAAACCAGAAAGAGGAGTTCACACAATCCTGTACTGTTTTGTACGGGCCAGTGGTACAGCATGGCCCTGGGACTCTGCTGTCGGCCTCCCAGAAGGTGTTACACAGAAACTCGGATTAGCCAAGTACAAAGTCCTTTATGGCTCTGTGAAGGTGACCTACTGTTCACTCCAGCTAAATTAAAAACTGAATGATTCTGTACAGTTGTGAGATTCCTCAAAAATGCCCCCAAAGCAACAGCAGCTTCCTCCTGCACTAGTGAGCATCACAGGAGTGGGGTCTCGCAGATGCCGCTTCCTCCGACCCAAATTCCTGGGCTTTGCAGACTTTGCAGTTGGATGCAAGTGAAGTCAGCAGCAAACGTCATCAACCTGTCCAAACTCTGCCCGTTTGGGTGTTGAAAGGTGGCACCTACACAGGCACAGCACGTAGCCAAAGCTTAGCTGTTTCCCCAGATTTTTCACAGCCCTCTGATAACACTGCAGACAAGAAGCCCAAGGAAGAAAAAAAAAAAAAAGAGAAGAGTTTGGACAAAACATGTGACCTGTTTCAGGAACTAGATTTCTGTAAACCCCTGTAACAAGTTCTCTGTCTGGTTCTCTAATCTGGCACAAAATATTCTTAAATTCCCTCTTTCTGACTCTGCTGGTGGCCTCAGCTGCTGGCTGTGACTGGCAAGGGTTTGCCACGTGCAGGGTCTTCTTTGGGAGCGTGAAGGGAGACAAGGAAAAAAAGTTGATTCCTAGCAGAGAAGAGTTTTGGTATTTAGTTCATCCCATGGCAAACCAACTACAAGTTTTTCCAAATATCATATTCAGGTAAGTACTGCACAATAAAACATTTCCCTTCTCAATCTGCTACGTGAGACTGCAGAAGAGGAAGCTTAGAAAGCTCAGACAGCGTGGAAAGAGTCTTACCTGTATAGTCCTGCTTCTGCTCTCGTGAAGAAGCAGCTCCTCTGACAGAAGCAGAGTCCGGGCTGGGTTGCAAAGGTCTAGGGGCTACATTTGAAAGGACAAAGGAAAAAAAAAAA
>WUAM01000001.1:65100-76717 GCA_024336885.1 Actenoides hombroni
GGACCGGTGCTGCATTGGGCCCGTTTTGAGATCTCAACGGCAAAGCAAACACGGGGGCTTGGCTTCCAGAGGGCACCCGGGGACAGCAGCCACGCTGGTCCCCGCGGCTCAGGGCGAACACGGTGCTGGAGGGAGGGTCAGAGCTACCTCTGCCCTGGCATACTCACAACAGAAAGTGCTCGTGGAAGACGGGATTTTTGCTGTCTGGCACAGTCTTCGTCTTTTGCCTGCATTTCCAGTCAGCATCTGGCACGATCGACACCTTCACAGAGGAGAAGCAGCCCTGGGTCAGCACCCACAGCAGCACACAGCTGCCAGCCCTGCCCGTGTGGCAGCAGGACACCAGCACGGCCACTTCTACCCCTGGCTAAGCCTCAAAAATCCAGCTGAGCCCGTGGTTTGGATCACTCTACCCTGTGCAGGTCAAGGAACAGCGTTACAAAACTCCTCGGGTCAAAGGAGGGAGGGGAGAAAAAGAGCAGAAACAATCAAGGGCTGATGCACACCCATATTGCTGGCCGGTCTCTGACTTGCAGCCCCCTTTTAGAGGTGATGTTTCCTGCTCTGTACACACTGTGGTGGGAGCAGCCTGCCAAGGTGACCTCCAGGAGAGCCCGGAGCCACACTGTGCTGGCCAAACACCGATCCCACTGGCTGCCCAAGGACCCTTGCAAGGAATGGCTGACACAGCCCTTAGCAGAGTCCTGTCCTCTGCTTTTCTGGCTCCATGCAGGCACCGTGCCAACAAAACTCATGAGATCTCCAGTGCTGGGCAAGAGATCAGCCACCTCCCTGCGTGCTGTGGGTGTTCAGCCAGAGCAGGACAGAGGAGGAAAGGGAAGGGACAAGCAGCCCACAGAACGGTTGGGAGAGTCAACCACAGAATCCCAAGCAAGCACAAAGCTCCCTCAGCAAAGCCCCAGGAGAACCCACCTTCACGTAGGAGTCACAGGTCCGGTACTCCTTCCCCATCAGACCTTTTGCTTCCATGACTGGAAAGAAAAATGAACGGATCACAGCCCAGTGCAGCAGGGAAGGCACCTTCCTACACCGCAGCTCTCTGCTCCACGGGCTGCTCCCTCCTCATGGGGCCAAACCCACCTCCTGGATGTGGGCTCCTATTAATGTGGTCAACCCAACAGAAACCCCAGTGCACAAGGGGAAAGGGGCTCTGCAAGATCCTCTGGGGCTTCGTGAAGAAGTTTGCAAGGGTGCTCCAGGACAGGCTGCACCCAGCCAGATCTGCGTTGGGTTTAAAGACACTGGGGCAGAGAATAAAATCTAAGATGGATAACCCCTCATCACCCAGACTCCTCCTGCCCACACCAACTACCCTGAGCATCCGGCATGTGCAGGGGGATGCTGGGTCCCAGACCTTGAGCCTCCTCCTTTACCTCTTTGCTGGACCATTTCCCTCTTCCCAGAGCCTCTTTTGGAGATGGCATCAGAACAAGACAGTGACTCACATCCAGCTCGCACTGAGGCTGCTCCAAACGGAGGGATGTGGGGTAAAGCCTGTGCCAGACCCTCAGAACCACACACAGCTTGGTTTCTTCAGGGTTTTTTTTTGTTGTTTTTTTTCCTCTCCACCACCTTTTCCTGCTGTTGCTTCTTTGCAAAGCCTGTCTGCCCAGCCAGCAAAGGGCAGCAAGATCTGGTGGTGGCCGAGTGGAGAAGAGCAGGGGCTGTGTGTGTCTCAGCTGGTGCCCACAGCCCCACCAGTCTCAGACCATCCTCTGCCCCTACTTCATTACAACCAGGCAGGGCTGGGCTGGAAGGTGGGATGTTTCTCATGAGAAAGCCTTTTCTATGCCTCCTGCCCCATAGGTCTCTGGCATGGGGGTGCTTTCCCCCCAGAGCACAGCCACCCCAGAGAGCACCGGGAGTCCCAGGGCCCTGTTTTCCTTTCCCCCTACAGAGCCCAAACCCAGGGCAGCAAGCGGCCTGCTCTGCTCACAGGGAGGGAATTTTTACTTGGACCATTTCAAGCTCTTGACTTAAGCCTCAAGTCTTTCACCATTTACTTATCATAAAGCCCTAAGGAGCCCCTGGTAGAAAGCGCTCTATGCCAGGAGACCGGGACACACACATCTTCATGGCAGGAGCAATCCTAAGGGGTTCCCCAAGTGTCTCCAGACAGCTTTTTCCTACAGAAAAGAGTTGCTTCTGACACTCTCATTGGCCTTTCGATGAACACCCTTAAAGCTGCTGTGAAACAGCTCCCTGGGGATAGAATCATAGAATAGTTCTGGCTGGAAGAGACCTTCAAGATCATCACGCCCAACCTTATTCCCAGCCCTATCAAAACCACTAAACCATGTCCTGCAGACAGTTTCCCAGCTGATGCATCTCTCTCCTGCACCAGTGGCCAACTCTGAGCCCCCAGAGAAACAAAAGCATCTTTGGCCCCAGTGGGACAGGCCATGGCTGGAGGCACAGCAAGCCCAGCCCAGGTAAAATACTTTCATTGATGAAATATTGCTGGTGTTCAAAAAAAAAAATAAATGCAGCATTTGGAGGTAATGGAACCATTCAGAAACCCTAGCAAGTGGTTTTTGGCCAATGTAAAAGACATTTCAGAGGAGACAAAGCATTTCAGATTTTCTTTTCTAAATTATATTTGCCTATTATTTGCCTATTTTCTCTCCACTTGGAGTTAAATAAAGAAAATTATATAAGCGGAAGCCAAAAATGCCACAATCACCCAGAAATTTCGGCTTAGCCTATAAATGGAAGAGCCCCCGGCTGCACTGCTCTACCAGAGCTGCTCCCAGCAGCTGCCAAGAAGGTCTGAAGGGCCTGAAGAAAGGCCATAGAAGTGCTGTCTCCATCACCAGCCCACCGTGGCTCTGGGGCCACCTCACCAGACCCCTCAGGAGATACTCACCGTGCAGCACCAGGAGCCGGCCCCGTGCCTCGATGGACAGCTTGAGCTGGCCTGCAGGGAGGGAGAGGAGAGGCGGTCAGGGAGGCAGGGCTCACCCACCACACAGGGACCCCACAGCTCCAAGGCTTCCACGAGGCCAAACCCATCCTGCTTCCTCACCCCTGGGCACCGGGACTCTCCCTTTGTTCCAGCTCCAGCCAAAGCTCTGCTCGGCCAGGCCGGTCTCTTCCCCGGCACATGGGGACAACCTGCTTCTGTGCCTTAAAGATTTCCCCCCGAGGGCTGTCCAGCCTTCCCGGACTCCTTTGCCCTTCAGGTTGGCCTCCCAAGGGACTGTCAACCAGTCTCCTGAACAGGCCAAAGTCTGCCCTCCACAAGTCCAAGGCGGCAGCTCTACTGACCCCGCTCCTTACTCCTCCAGGAGTGGAAACCCATCAGTCTGTGATCGCCTCCAGCCTTCACAGCCCCCACACGTCCCTCTCTGCTCACAAACACCAGGTCCAGCAGGTCCCTTTCCTTGTTGGCTCCCTCACCAGCGGGGTCAGGAAGGTCTCTCCCACACACTCCAGGAACCTCCTGGGCTGTTTCCTCTCTGCTGTGTTCTATTTCCAGCAGGCATCTGGGAAGTTGAAGTCCCCCAGCAGAACAAGTGGTCGGGATTGTGAGACTCCTCCCAGCTGCTTAGAGAATATTCCGTCCGTCTCTGCCCCTGGCTGGGTGGTCTGTAACAGACTCCCATCACCTCTGCCTTGTCGGCCTTCCCCCTGATTCCCACCCATAATCACTCACCCCTGGTGTCACAATCAACAATCAAACAAACAAGCAACAATCAAAACACCCCGGACATACAGAGCTAACCCCGCAGCCTCTTCTTCCTGGCCCGGCCCTACAAGGGGCAACGGGTGCAAGCTGGAGCACAGGAGGTTCCATGTAAACGTAAAGAGAAACTTTTTCATGGTGAGGGTGACAGAGCCTGGCCCAGGCTGCCCAGAGGGGTTGTGGAGTCTCCTTCTCTGGAGACATTCCCAACCCAACCAGACGTGTTCCTGTGTGACCTGCTCTAGGTGGCCCTGCTCTGGCAGAGGTGTTGGACTCAATGATCTTCCAAGGTCCCTTCCAATCCCTACCACTCTGTGATTCTGAGAAGTTCAGAGCCATCCAGTCGTGTGGATCACCCCGCCAGGTTTCCACAATGCCAGCCAGGTGACACTTTTCCTGCTGCCCAGTGGCCTGCAGCTCCCCGCTTGTTGCTCGTGCGCGCGTATGGCTCCAGATGCAAAAACAGCCCAGGAAAACCTGACAACTGTTTCCCTAGCACACAGTAAACTCCAAGGGCAGAAGGCACGAGCCCAGGGCAGAGGGGGAGCGGGAGCACCATGGCCGTGGGCTGAATTAGCCCTTCTCTAACAGAGGGCTGCAGCACGTTCCAATCCTCCCCCAGCCCCGGTCCAACTTCCCCTCTGACTCTGCCCTGAGCTTCTGTGTGAGCAAAAGGCTGCCACCCCTGCAGAAGGTGACAGGGGGCCAAGCTGCAGATGGCCTGGAGGAAAGCCAAGGACAACGGGTGCTTTTGGTGGCAGGGACATGCCAGTGCAGGGTCAGCAGAAGCTGGGCTCACTGGGGGAGCCTGGGCCATGGCACCAATCCCTGGGGGACCTCACTCCAGGCAGCCTCCTCCCCGTGCACCCTACGGCACACCACGTCTGCCAGGGGGGCTGGGGGAACAGCCAGCCTCCTGAACCCCCTCCCTGACCAGCACGTCCAGCCACAGCTCCCTGTCACCAGCACCGTCACACGGAGAAGACGCAGCGACGAGGACCGGCCGAGGCAGCGCTGCTGGCAGCACGGCCCCCCAGGAATGGAGGTGCAGCAGGAGCAGCCCCCCCGCAGCCCCCTGCACCTCCTGGGGAGCCCAGGCAGCACGGGCCGGGCAGCGGGCAGGTCACCTCCTAAACCCAGGAGGCAGGACTTGCTTTCATCCAGGATTAAACACGAACAGCTTCAGTCGTTGTGTTTTGACACTGAATGGTCAGGTGGCCAAGGAGGTGGGAGCAGCCGACCCCCCAGGGAAGAGCACCGCTCCACGTCCCGCAGTCCCTCGGCCACAGAGCCCGGGGGGCTGGGACCAGGCGGGACCCCTGGCTCCCGGTGACACAGCACCTCTGGGGAAGCACCTGGCTCCCTGCAGAACAGCACCCAGAGCTTTCGACTGGGGAGGTGGGGCTACGATAGAGCCTTGAGGAGCTCCAGGAAAGAAACAGGGCTTTGGAGCAGGTCTGGCTGGAGATCCCCCCTGCTCCCAAAGCACTGGCTTATGCACAGCCATCCACCCAGCCAGGACACAGGACCTGCCTGCCTGGGGAGCCCAGCTCCTGGCTGCCAGACCTGCCAAGCCTTGCAGGGCACCTGCTGCCCATAATCTTCATGAGCAGAGGGAGGAGCATGGTCAAAAGATCAAAGGCCGGATGGTTCCAAGAGTTGTTAGCAGGCCAAAAGAGCAGATCTTAATGAGCGCACAGGGGTGTCCAACTCTGCCCTCAACACGGAAGAGAAAGAGCTCAAAGTGCAAGATCTGGTGCCTGGAGGGAATGACAGGATCCTCTTGGAGGATTGATCTGACTTGTTACAGGAGGACTCAGGACCTCACAGGGTCAGCTGAAACCCAAGTACAAAGGCTGGGGTGCTCTGGCAGGGCTCTGAACCCAGAAACTGCTCTGGAGAGGCACGAGGACAAGATGGGAGGGTTCTTTCTGAAGAAAGAGCGAAGAAAAAAGCATTCCAAGCACACCTTCAGCTGGTGACAGGCAGGTCACCGCCTGCAAACAGCGTCCACAACTGCAGAACACCCCGCTGACAGCCCACACCGTGCCCACAGGAGAACACCCCGCTGACAGCCCACGGTGTGCCCACAGCCAGAGGACAACACACAGCTCGCACCCCACTCAGAGGCAGAGCAGAACAAACCCAGCTCCTACACAGCCCCAAACCCAACCTGCAGTTCCCGTGCCAGCTCCCCCAGCTCCAGCCCCTTACCTGGAGCTGCCATTTGTGATTTCCAGCACTGCCCAGACCCGTCTGCCAGCAGCTCCTCCCCACCACTGAAAAGCCAACCGGTCCCAGACCCTGTGCAGGAGGCCAGCACTGGGACAGCCACGCGGGTACTGCCCACGGAGGGGGCACAGGGCCCAGCGTGCGGGGCGGCACCGCTGCCCTGCCTGTTACCCACAGCTCTACACTCGCCCTCCCGCACGCCACCGACTCTGCATCAGCCCTGAAATCCACCTACAACGCTCAGGCTGGCACGAAAACAGCCCACGGGACGTGCCAGGGGCTGGGTGCGAGGCTGCCGGGGTGCAGAGGGGGCTGCCAGCCCCCCGGTCACTGGTCCCGCTCGGGCACGGGGGGCTCTGCCCCTCAGAGCAGCTTCCCAAGGGGTTCCCTGGGAGCTGCCACCTGCCAGCCTGGGTAGGATGGGCAGGTTTGGAGGGTGATGCCAGGGCTGAAATCTGTGTTGTTTTTTTGGACTAGACGTTCCCCCAGTGCTTCTGGAGAATCAGATTGAAAGCAGCATTAGCACAATGTTTCATTAGTGCAAAGCAAAATGTCCCAGTTTCACTGGTTTTCCAGCTTACAAAACAGAACAAACAAAATCACAGAATCCCAGCACGGTAGGGGTTGGAAGGGACCTCTGGAGATGATCTGGTGCCACCCCCCTGATCCATCCAGCAGGGTCACCCAGAGCAGGGGGCCCAGCAGCGCAGTGTCCAGCCGGGTTGGGAATCACTCCAGAGAAGGAGACTCCACAGCCTCTCTGGGCAGCCTGGGACAGCCTCTGACACCCTCACAACAAAGAAGTTTCTCCTCCTGCTCAGATGGAACCTCCTGGGTTCCAGATTGTATCCCTTGCCCCTTGTCCTGTTACTGGGCACCACTGAGCAGAGTCTGGCCCCATCCTCTTGCCCCCCAGGGGCCCTTTAGCTCTTGCTCAGCATTGCTCAGCTCCCCTCTCAGGCTGCTCTTCTCCAGCTGAACAGCCCCAGGGCTCTCAGCCTTTCCTGGCACAGAGATGCTCCAGCCCCTCAGCATCTTTAAGCCACTTCTGTGGATTAATTTGCATTCTGAATCAATCAGCAAAGTAGAGCCTAATGATTGCATGATTTGTTTCAAAACAATTATATTATCTATAGCAAAAAAAAGGCTCTCTGGAAGCCCTCCCTTTTACAATGTTATTGAAAAGCATGAGGTTCATCTGTGCAGGTGAGATAACGTCTGACCCTGCTGCAGAGTTCAGGCCTGGCAAAAACAGGTCTTTCAGAACCACAGTACAAACAGAAGGAAGATTCACAGGGAAGCAAATCCAAATGAACAGCATGAAAGGCAAATCAGAGGTCACCCGACAGGTTTCCTTTTCAAAGCACTTTCCAAAGTGAATTAACAGTTAAGTTAGAGCTAATGTAATAGTCCACCCAGCTGGAAATAGCTCCTGAGCTGGAACACAGCATTTGTCCAAACCACCTTCCTCGCTCAGAGGAAAGTCCACTCAACCCCTAGAATTATACTCTAGTGATTTGTTAATAGGCAAAATTGCTGATTTAGTTTATGGTTTAAAAAAAATAAATAAATGGATCCCAGGAAGGTATTTTGAGGATAAGACTGCTGCATTTGGAGGCCTCAGGAAGAGAGGATGCAACCTTAGAAGACCTGAGGTAGGAAGAGAAGTGTAGCAGTGACATCTACATGGCAGCACACTCCACTGGGAGCTGGGCTCCTCGTTGCAGTGCTTGTTTTGGCTTTTGGGAAACACAAGACAGAACCATTCTAGATGTGAGAGTTAAGCTTGAGGACAGATACACTTGAAAATGTAATTACAAAGTAAAAGCATATTTCCTTTTAAAAAGGATACCATCGAGTGTTTAAAACTCATTCTTCTTCTGTGATGAAAAATAAACCACAAAACCCAGAGCAGAGCGGCCACGGACAGTGTCCCAGCCACATTTAAACTGGTAAATGCAAATCCCAGTACCAACAGCCCCCATCTCTGAAGCCACACCAGTCTGAGCTGTGGAGCTGGGTCCCCTCCCTCAGCTCTGTGAACACTGGGGCTCTTTTTTTGTTACAAACACTGCCATGCAGTTAACTCTGGCCTGGCTGCTCTCTGCAGCAGCTCAGGGTGGATGCAGTTGGCAGGAATGAGGGGGAAGAGAAGGGTGGAGTGACTCCAGGCCTGGGGGGGTTCAGAACACGCTGAACAGTTTGCAGGCTCAAGATCTCACAGAGCCCTGTGCCCATAGTTAATCTTGTCACTCAAGAGGACTCCCAGCAGACCCAACAGGACTGTTTTCGGTGCCCAGAGTGAAGGGTTTGGAGATCAGAACATCAGCTTGTGCCTTCTGTCAGGTTTCCTCTGCTGCTTTCAGAAGAGGAAGAGCCTCACCTAGTGCAGGAACAGCCTCTTCGCTGCAGGACTTGTATCACACCCGTCATAACACGGCGTCAAAAACGATGGAAGCAGTGTAGGTGTCTGACAATCACCACTCCACACGGGAATCATCTGTGCTTTTGATTTCTGTTATTGTTTCTTTGGCCACGATGATACTGAAGCACCATTTTCACAGCAGTAAAGTTCAGCAAGATTCAAAGGCGTCCGTTCTAACAGCGTGTCCTGCGCAGCACAAACACTTGGTAAGCTCCGTGTCTACTGCAGCTCGACCAGAAATGTACCATGGGTGTGAAATTCTGAGAAAAAGAGGCTACTGTTGGAGTGCCCGCTCTTACTGAAGGCTCCAAACTCACAGACAGGCCTTCAGTGTAATTCTCCTGAGCTCAGCATCTGCTTGGGAGCTTTGTTGAATCAGAGAAGGTAGGAGGAGGTGTGGCAGAGGTGGAAGGAGTCCCGTGACACTCAGAACATCTAATCTGCCCCCCTGAAGAATATCTGGGGGAGATGTTTGCTATTTTCAGTTCATCTAAGAGAAGTCAAGTGAATGCCAGACGAACACCAAGGATCTGGCAGTTCCAAACTATAGAAGTCTCAGCCACAATGGCTCCATTTACCAGGCAGAATTTCTAGCCAAGCCAACAAGAATTTCCCTTAAAGCAGCTGCGATTTCTCCAACTTGCAGAGCACATTCCCAGGCCCTAAGTGCCCAAAATGCATCTCGCACACCCCAGCGTTCGCTGAGCCAGGCCTGGGACCTGCAGAGCCTCAACCCTGCCTTCTAAGGGCATGAAGGTCCCCCAGCCACGACAGCCACCTCGCTGCTCACCATCCTCATCGACGGGCTGTCTCCAGCTAGGGAAGAGGAGGGCACGTGGTCAGACTCCTGTCTATCTAGTCAGGGAGGTGTGAGGGTTCTTGCTTCTTAATTACCTGTCCATGGTGATCCAGTTCTTGGAGAGAGCTGGCAGAAAACCCTTCAAGGACAGGACTGCAGGGTTTGTCTAAGGCTGCTGAATCACTTGCTTGAAGAGGAGATCACACCTAGGGACACACACCAGAGACAAGTGATCGTTGAGGCCATAAAACAAGCTCCAGGCAGCTGATACACAAACCACGCTGACAAGGACTTAACTAAAGCACATTGCTGAGCTCCACAGGCGGAATAAAATCACTAGTGAGTGAGGTTACACAAGGACAAAAACCCAAGGGAAATGGAGCACCTAAATTCAACAAGCCATTTCCTGCCACAGGAATTACTTTCCAGCCAAGGAGAGTAAGAGAGTGATGTGAGCCAGCCGGGCTGAGCTACCTTAGGGAAAGGGAGGCTTTATTTCAACAACCTGCTGAGAGAACTTCTGGTGAGCTCTCCCATTACAGAGGTCACACAAGGTTGATCACTTCCAGCTTTAAAGGTCTAAGTATCTGTGAACAGCATCAACTTTCCTGGCAACCCCAGGTGAAACCCACAATCTGCACTAGGACTCCAAGTTAGTGCTCTCACGAGTAAGAGCACTATGCCCTTCTTCAGTGAAAATCAGAATGGAACCGTAACCTTACCTCCCTTTTCCAAAAAGACTCTAAAAATTGAATCAGAGTTTCTTAAACAGATCCAAGGATGCACCTCCACGGTTCTCTTTAGCATATCCCAGCACTGGGGACGTCGAGAAGGAACCATACGACCAGCAGTCTCATCCCACTGGCAGGTATCACCTTTGCAATCACTCCAGCAGGAAGAGCAGGTAGACAGTGTCATCTGTTGAAATACTCTGCAAAACAGACAATTTGTACAAATTAACTTAGTGGGGCAGGGAAGGAAAAAAAAAAAAACCAACCCAACCCTCTGAGGATGTATACAGCGCAAAATACAGTTAACAGAACAAAACAGTGGAGGAATCAGGGTGTCCTCAGCTCTAGGTACATCCCAGGTCACAGTAGGCTGAGAACCTGTCCTTCTATCCTCCAGCTCCAGAGCTTTTCTATTAAAACAGCTTTCTAGGCTCCTGTAGCTGTCACGTGGAAAACATGAAAGCTGTTAAACGTGGCTTGCAGGAGTCAAGCAAGTCCCATTTGACACTGGTACAAAACACTTGCTCTTTGTAGCACACTGACACAGGAGCAGGGGCTTGGCTAAGCCAGACTGAGGGGAAAAGCAAAAAGCAAGAGACAATCTTGTCCTTCCGCACCTCACGAAAACACAAATTAATACTTTAATAGATGAACTTAACCCTCCAGACACTGTAACCAGAACCAAACAGGCACACAGCAGTGCCCTGGCTACGCTCAGCCCATCCCTGGGGCTAAACTGCAGCAGCTGCTCTATCACCCGGTGACCCCTCCCCAGAAGAGGAGGGAACTGGGAAGAGAAGACTCGGGGGTTGAAATGAGAACGGATTTAATGAAACAGCCAAATACCAGCACCAATATAAAGTACAGAAAGTGATGCTCAGCCCAGCGAATGAACAGTGGTGGGAGCAGGAGAGGGAAGACAGCAGGGGGAGGAGGAGCCCAAGCAGGAGACCTTCTGTCCTCAGCAAACATCCCCCTTTGACGTTCCTGGTCTGGACACACCAGGAGCTAGCTCAGGGCAGCTGCCCTGGCGGCTCCAAACTGCTCGAGTCCTTCAGAGCACGGCTGGCCTGCGGTTCTGTCCCAGCCAGACCAGGACAAGGCCAAAGCACCAGGAAAGAAGAAAGCCTGATGTGTCAGGACACTCATCCCCTGGCAGCAGGGCCCAGCCTGCGCTGGAGCCGGGCAGCTCTGGGCCGCAGCCCGGCTTGGGACCAGCATCATCCCCACTCCTGCTCCATCCTGCCCCTTCAGCAACCAGCAACCCAACACTGCCTCGCTGGGTCTTCAGATTATCTCCAGAACAACCTCGTCCTCTGGCAACACAGAAAACAAAAGGACCTTCTGGGAGCTCCCCGACAGCTCCGAGCAGATAACACCCCCGGCCACAGCTACAGACAGACTGGTTACAATCGCCCGCTGCCCCCATGAACAGGCTACACAACACCCACAGCAGCCGCTCGCCTCCTAGAGCCGCGAAGCGAGCGGGGAGCACACAGCAGACGAGCTACAAAGGAGGCTCAGGAGACACGACCTGTTCACGCTGGGATGGGGTTGATGAAGCCGGGCCCTGTACCTGGGAAAGCGACGGAGCTCTCGCGGGTCGCAGAGAACCCCGTCCCTGTCCCCTCACGCTGTGGGACACCATCCCCTCTCCCCACGTCTCTAAACTATCCCCGTTACGGTATCGCTGCCCTTGCTACTGGAAAACAGACAATTTTCAT
>WUAM01000001.1:192938-203951 GCA_024336885.1 Actenoides hombroni
TGTGTGGGCTGCCCTGGGTGACCCTGCTCTGGCAGGGGGGTTGGACTCGATGATCTCCAGAGGTCCCTTCCACCCCCACCATTCTGTGACTCTATGGCAGCTCCCACCAGCAGACAGCTGAGGTGTGGGCTCCTTACAGAGCTGGGCAGCCCCAAAACCTCCACCATAGAGGAATGAGAGGGCCCCTGGGCAGCCCTGTTCAGGGCACGAGGGATAAATGCAGGGCAGCCAGGGGTCTCCCTTGGCTCATCAGCCTGCGCGAGGGGTGGGTGCCCTGCTCCCTGCCCCAGCTGACCCCGTGGGTCCTGGCAGAGCCGCCTTCGCTCCCCCCACACTCTGCAGAGCTGAGCACAAACTGCAGCAGCACCTGGAGCTTCAGGGAGAGGGGCTTCTGGTTCAGCAGGCGCTGGTACTGGATCAGCCAGTAGTTCTCCTGTTTGGTTTCGCTCTTTGCCTCCATTTCCAGCTGAAAAACAAATTCATTCATTCAACAGCCCAGGGTAACTTCACAGTTGGTGTTCAGGGCAGTCCGAGTTGGACACGTGGGAGGGGAAACCAACAGCCTGGGCTGCATGGGGCCGTTCAGAGCACTGCTGTGGGCACAGCCCATCCTGGGCACCTCTGGCCTTCTGCAGGCTGATCCCACTTTGATCCCCACAGCCAGTCTAGGGTCATGCATCCCCCCCGCCACTTTGCCTCAGACACTGGACCTGGTCTCCTGAAGCCCAGGAGAGTCTGGAGATCTTCAGGATTACAAGGCCACACGCAGGGACCTTGTGGGATTGTGCTCATCCCTCCCTACAACCCCCCATCCCGACAGGGCAGCCCGGTGATGAGGATGATGGTGCCTTATGCTGCACCAGGGAGTGGCACTGACTGTGCCCCAAGAGATTGGATCAGCACTTTCTGAACTTAAATTAGCCTCTGGGTCTGGCAACAACCCCTCAGAGGTGTCCTCTGCTCTCCTTTATCCCCGTGCTGACCCATGGGCTCTCCCTGCAGCCAGCCCACACGCTTCCTCATCTACAGCACCTAACGAAGGGCCTTCGTTACCAGTATTTGTTGCAGTTCTTCTTCCCTTTGCTTCTTTTCTTTGAGCAGCTGCTGCAGGAGGTAGCTGAGTGCTTGGCGTTGCTCCGTGATCACCCCCTGCAAGAGAAGGACCCTGGCACCCACATCTCCACACCGCAGAGCTGGGAGCGACCACCCCACCCCATTGCCAGCATAGCACTCACCATACCCCAACCAGGTGGGGAAGCCCAGTGCTCCACGGGCAGCCTGAGCCTTCTCCTGGCAGCTGGCATGGCATACCCAAGCTGTACCCATTTCTGCCCATCAGCTGGTGGTGCTGACCCCCAGCCCCCCCTGGGCAGCCCCAGACCGCGCTGGCCTGCAGCAGCTCAGCGCTCCATCAGAAGTTCAGTCAGTGGCATCACATGTGTTCACGCTCCCCCCTCCTTAGCTGAGAAAGGCCACCTGAAACTAGGTCTGGAAGCCTGCAGGTAGGCAGGCCAGCAACCTCCCCAGGCTTTTGGGAAGGTGGCTTTCACTGGGGTCCCCCACCAAGCACCACCGGGTACCAGGGCAAGGTAAGTCATTGTTCCAGCCACACCGCTGGGAAATGAGGAGAGGTCAATTGTCTCAGGAACATCAGAACATGGTGGCATCTCCCCACGGTTCAGTCCCAGCTAGCCCACACCTGCTGGGAGGATCACTGACTGAGCAGAGGCCAGTAGTCATTGGCCACAAGGACTTCAGATGTCCATGGAGAAGAATATCATTAGAAAGCTGACCTCCTACAGAAGTGTGGGGAAACCTTCACTGCTCAGCAGCTGGACCCTACTGAGGGACAAGGTCCTCTGCTTAAGAAGGAGACAGGAACCCTGCCTCTCAGAGGCAAACCCCACCATTAGCTGACAGAGATGCTTTGCCCTGAGGGACGAAGGAAAGCTCTGCTTCGTCAGGACCTCCACAGAGGTGAGATGGACAACTGACACCACGTGGGAGCTGCTCCAGACGAGAAACCTAGGCAGCTTCAGCTAACCTTGAGATGAGCTCTGCTGCCCATCCGCATTGTGGACACCCCGTTGGGATCACTCTCCCAAACTGACCTTGCAAGAGACCTGTGCAAACATCTCCTTTTCTCAGGGTTCTTTTAGTTCTCCCCACTTTCCAATGATCTACCAAGTTCATGACCAAAGCACCAGTACGCTGGGGAGGAAGCAGCTGTCTGCTGCACTGGAGGTATCAAGCATGACTGCAGAGAAGCTTCTGTCAAAGCACTTGGTGGGCACTGCCCGTGCACAGGGGGGTTCAGTCACAGCAGGGAACCTTTGGGCTGTAGACCACCAAATGGCCAGGGGGTCTCCAGAGAGACAGAGCCACCCCACACCTTGTTTCCTAGTGTCCAGTGGCAGAAGCTGCAAGTGTATGGTGTTACCTGCTGGGCTGCGAATGGGTACGAGGGCAGAGCCTTGTTCTCTGCACTACCCTGGAGCTCCTGTGGACACCCAACAGGAATCACCTAAGTCCCGTTTGAATTACATCTGCCTGGGGTTCCTTGGTCTTCCCTGCATGAGCTTGGGGCGGTTCCCCACCAGCAGACCTCTGACACCGCAGTGCTATACAGAGGAGCTGCGTGAGTTAAGGCAGCGTGACCCACATCCAACACCTCAAGGTGCCCAGTGCAGGGCTCTGAGGTGTCATAACCAGCCCGTTGGGTGCAGGGCTCTTGGGAAGCGTACGGTGCCTGCTACGGATCCCGGTGACCTAACCCAGCAAACAGCGCGCACAAGAAAACAGCCGATGCAACGGTGTAACAACAACAGCAACAACATTTAAAGCCAAGCTTGATGTTCCTCAGTGAGTGACTGCTGATGAAACTGGCCCATCGAATGGTGGGATGGTGGGAAACAAGGCTTAGAAATGAAGGGGGAGAGCCGAGAGCCAGCACTGGCAGGTATTGAAAAGCAAAACACAACACAACAAGGTCAGAAGCCGTGCGATGCGCGGCAGGCAGGTGGTTCTGGGACAGCCAGCAACTGGGGCACAAAACCCTTCCCCGCCCAGCAAACCTGGATCCACCCGATTCCATCGGGGCCGCCTCGTTTGTCTCTCCCCTGAGAACACACCGAGATGTTTGGGAGCAGCAGCAGCAGCCTCCCCACCTTCCCACGGCAAAGGGGGGTCTGTGGGGGGCTGTGGGTAAGTGCCCTTCTGACTAAAGCATAAAACCGTCTGGAAACTGCGAGGAGCAAAAGAAGCAAGTGGAGCTTTTGCGATCCCAGAGCGGAGAGAGGGTGGTGGGGCAGCCCCAGAGCCCTACATACCTGCAGCGTCTCTGTGTCCAGTTCTTGCCTCTTTAACTCCAGCTGTGTCAACTGCAATAACTCTGTTTCTATTAATTTAATCTAAACAGAAGATGAAACATTTTTTACTGACATTTGAAATGACTTTTAATTTACGCTCTTTTAAAACAAGGCCTAACTGCTGCCCTGGGAGGGATGGTGCTGCAGAGCTGCCCGAAGCTTGGGGAACCCTTCCATGATGTGTGCTCTCAAGGTCACTCCTTGTCTCTCGCCTGAGGAGCTGTGTCCCCTGCTCTCTAATTGTCTCTCTGCTCTAAACACCTCCTCTTGAGCCTAGAAGCACTGTGCCATTGGTTCGTCCAGTCAAACCTTTTGCAGCCCCTCTGGAAGGCAGCAACGGATTGTGAAAGTCCTCCCCAGCACCACCACTCAAACTGCAGATCAACTGGGGCAGGGCCCTGGTTTCAAGGTGCTCCAGCAAATCCCATTAATGAGACGTGCTCTTTCAGGTGGGGCAACTGAGACACAGAGAGGTGAAGTGAGTTGCCCAAGATCCCACAGCAAAGCCAAGATGAGAGCCCAGCTCACCTATCTGCCAGGCCATGTCCCATCCCCAGGCCACGCTGCTTAATGCCCGTCAGCGACCGCAAGACTCCTGCTGACACCGGGCTCTGCAGCAGGCTCTTCCCAGGGCCCCTGCCGCTCGCTGCCGGGGCAGGGTGCTGGGGGGGGAGGGCCGGGTTTCAATAGTAAAAGGTCCAGCCGTGGTGGTATCAAGGAACAACCTCCCTTTGCTTACAGAGCAAGTGTGAGCAAACTGCAGGGCTCTTACTGATGAACTCAAGCAACGGAGAGTTGTTAGACCCATCTGCCAGACCGTCCGCGCACAATCCGTGGGCTTCTAGCAGAGACTGGCCACTGAGTGACTCAATATATCTAAGCTCTTAGGCTGAGCCACCAACTCCTGACCAGAGACATTTCTGCTAGTGGCAGATCAGGAGAGGGAAGATTCTGGAGCACGGTGTCAGAAAACAGACACTCAACCCTGTGCACCAAGCACTGCTACTTTCTCCACCAGCTCTCGCTCTTCCCCCCGCCTGGGGCATTGCACCTTCTGCAGAACGAAGCTCAGAAAGGCAGGCTAAGAATGGGAAAGAAAAGGTGAACTTATGGCTCAAGGTGCAGTTCCGATGTGCTGGATGGAGATGCAGTGGACCCGTTTGGAAACAGCAGCCCCGCTAAGTACGCACCCTGACGGGAATCACAGTTGCAATTGCAGATCACCCCTACGGAGCCAGTGCAGGTCTGTCCTCTAGCGACCACTCTGCAGCACTTCAGCCACACCAGTGCCGAGATGCTGGCAGCAATGGCAATGCCACTGCTCCCCCGGATCTGAACCCTGCACTCACCCTCCTCTGGAGCTGGGAGTTTAACCAACCAACACTGCCCAGCGCTTTGTGACAGAGCTCTCAGCAATACAAGAGCTCTTCGTTTCCTCCAGACCCTGCTCTGTGCTCACAGCACTTTGATCTTCCTCAGAAGCTTCTCCTCGAATGGTGGTATGAGCTGGGCAGCTGGTTGCTCTTGCCTCTGTTGCTGACTTACCTGGTTCCTGATCTGCCGGTGCATAAGATCCTTCTTCACCTGGAGAGCTTCAAAGGCAGCTTTCTGCATCTCAATCTAAGGGACAGACAGCATCTGCTGAGTGAGGGCTGCTCAGGCAGCTCCAGATGGGCTGAGAAACTCCAGTACCTCACAGAAACACGTGTACCAGCACCTGACCAGTGCGCGCTCTGGGCAACAGTGTCCTGATCACGCCAGGACTCAGCTCCCACCATCCCGAAAGGTAAAACCCACTTTACAGATGCAGAAGTTACTCATTTTGAATGCCCTGTGTGCACCCCACTGCTGATCTGCAGCAGCAGTGAGAGCCCAGGCTGTGCAGTGGGGCATGGCCCAGCACTTCCCAAAGATGAGCTGCAGAGGTCTTGGGGTCAACACAAGGTATTCAAAAGGAGCAGAGGCTTTGAAAATGCTTCTTGTAGGCAGCTTGCTGCCAGTAAACCTGGCAAAATGACAGGATCTCTGTCTCAAAATCCTTTCCATTAATCATGAGAGCAGTTTTGCTTCCTATGTTCTGTGCTGCTGTCTTTTCTGAAAATTTGCTGCCTAGCTAAAAAATGAATACATTGATCCCTCACCCACCCAAGTCAGTTCGTTACAATACCAGAGATTCACGAAGTTTAGCACAGAGTCTCCTGTAAAACAACTCCTGCAGGCAGCCCAACCCTGCCACTGTTGTTCCTGACCCACCCTCGGTCCCGCTTTCGCGCGCAGCTCCCCTCCCTCGACCCCCCGCCAGCGGTTTGCTCCCTCACCAACCTGCTGCAGGATCTGGCTAACAGCTTTGTTCTGGTCCAGCTGTTGCCACGCCAGGATCTGCTGGAACTTCTGGTCCATCTCAGCTAGGCTGCAAGAAGGTGGATTTGCCAGGGAGTTACTGCTGGGTCTGAGACCCTCGACGCAAGCAGGAGGAAAGCGGAGAAGAGGGAACCCAGCAGCGGGGACATTCGTTACTGAACGAGGGTTACCAAAGGCTGAGAGATTGAAAATTTCCTTCCCTACAACCAAACCAAACCTGCCCCACAGACCAAGGCAGAGCAGAATCGCTGCTGCCTGTGCGTGCCCAGCTCTGAGCCCAGGCAGGGGCCGTGCTGCCCCTGCAAGAGCTCAGGTGGGGAATTTGCCTGTCGGTGTTACTGGAAGGGGTGTGCTGATGGACACCCAGCCAAGGTGGCCACGGATCACCTGCACTCACAGGCAGGACCATGTCTGCCCTCTGCCCTCCGTTAGGCAGGTCACAGAGACACAAGGGTGGTTCTGTTCCGTGCCAGATGCTGCCAGATTAAAATTTCTCACCTCCTTGTAAACAGAGTGAGCCAGAACACCCCCTGTACCTACAGCAGGGCAACAAGCCCCACATATATGCAAACAGCACCCTCCAGACAAGCCTGGGAGGGGAGAAAAAGAGTTCTGTGCTAGACTTGGACCCTGAACTGGCTCACAAATAGGAAGGAGACCGGTCTAATTTCATCCCCCATGTTTAGCAGGATGTATAAATTAAAATAAACAGTGTAAAAAAGTGATAGTTCACCCAAAGTATGACTAACGTGGATATTTTTGTGCTTAGAAAGTGGTTCATTTAACCAGGTTTGACCGTTTCTTTAAACTGCTTTGTCACCTGCCCTTCCAACAGCTTTCCGGTTGCACTCCAGCGGCTGCATGAGCTGGGGAGTTACACCAGGGGCTGCTGGAAGGAAAGGGACTTTACAACAGCACCACCAGCCCCAGACACCTCCCAGTGTACCTGGAGCAGGCCTGGTTGACAAGGTCTTGCCGACGAGACTCGTAGGTCATTTGGATGAGCTTGTTTTTGTAGCTCTCGGCCAGCATTTGCTGCATGGCAGCTAGGAGAGAGAAGGGCGGTCAGTCTGCGTCAGGAGCGGCTGTGTAGAACAGGCGCCCACCCACCAGCACTGCTACAATCACTGGCCACTAACAGCCCCTCCTCGCTCGCTTCCAACCTGTCCTTGTTCATCCCATTTCATTCACGTCAGAGCAGCCTCCTTCAGCTGCAAGAATCGTAGCTGTTTATTGGGAAATAACCTGAGCAGACTCCCCTCTGCCCGTGCCTGCATCTCCTCAGCGCTTGGAGCAGCCCGGTCACTGCCTTCTGACCCTCAGATGGGCTCCAGCTCTGCCCGTCCCACCACGAGTAACCAGTGACAAGACACCCACCCTTTCCCTTGCAGCTCCAGCAGATCAATTCACGATCATCATGAGCAGAAAAGGCTCCCACGCGCTGTCTTTGTTTACCACCCACCTCCTGCCCCATGAGCCCGACCAGGTAACATCTGCTTGGTACCTCTGAAGGATGAAGCACTTTGTGTGCTTACAGCCAGTATCCCTGCTGGAGGTCCAGTGGGAGCATGGTTTGCAGCCCAGGGAGAACCAGCAGCAGCTGAGGGTGGACGCAGTGGCCCCGTGGTGCTGTACCCGTGCAACGCTCCCCCCTTAGCCCTGCCCCACCCCCAGGCAGCACAGCAAGAATGTGTGTGACAGAACATCTCCTGCGTGGGGGTCACCTACTCAGTGCATCTCCAGAGGAACCAGGCCTTTCTCACAAGTTACCACCCCAGAGAGCTGTCTGGACTTACAGGCCACTTCCCTTCTGCGTAGCTGCTCCGTCTCCTCCTGTGTTATTGCCATCAGCTGTTCCATCCTTATTCTGCCAAACAAACCAGCACAGTTCAGCCACTCCTTCAAACAAGCGCTACCTCACTTCTCCTCCACCCACCCAGCTCAGAGCCTGAAGGCTGGGCAGGTTCACCCCCTGCCACCTGCTCAGGAAAGCCAACTGCATATCAGAGACACAGAAGTCTCAGTGATTTCTTGGTAAGGAACCTCTAAGTCTATGAGAGATGACATAAATTTTGATCCAAACCATTGGGACAATCACTGCTTAGAGAGGAAAGCTGATCTTCCTGAGAAACAGAACATCTACGCAACAGGTTCGCAACCAGACCCGGTGCCAGTCCCTTCTTTTTTGGCTTTCTTTTCTCTCGAGGCTTGACAAGCACTTTAAAGCTGATGCAAGTGAGCAGGGCTGCTGCAAGCAGCAGCCTTGTCCCAGCACACACACACACACACCACCACTTAACAGATCGGGAACTGGTGTGGCTGGAAAACCATCTGACATACAAAGGGATTGTTTTCAGTGTCCCCACACACAGAACAAACAGCTGGCTGCAGGGCAGGGGAGAGATGGGGATAACTACTTCTGGAGGCAAAGCCAGCTCAGACTGTTGATGGAGCAGCAGCAGCACTTTCAGTGTGTTCCTCCCATTACTGGGACATCTTCATCCACACCCTAGCTTCCAATGGATCTAGCATTTCTGTTAGCCCTTGACAGCAGAACACAGGGGTTTGTTCCCAAACTCCTTAGCTAGGACCTTTCAGAGAAGAAAAAGAGGTAGAAGCACCATCCCATTGGGTTTGCCAGACTGGGTAAGACCAGGCACATTTAGTCCAGTGTCTTGTCCCCAACAGTGACCAGCACCAGCTAGAGGTATGAGATGAACCTCCCCTGACTTAAGGTGGCTTTAGACTGGTGGCTCTGAAAGGAAGGTCCCAGCCCTCTTCCCAGCTTCTTGTCCCTCTTCTAGAAGAGCTTATTTCAAGGAGACTCACCTCTCATTCTCCAAGGATTTCAGAATGTCTGAACTTTGTTTTTGCCTGAAAAAAAAGATAAACCAAGAGGTTTTAACCAAGCTGAGCAGGACATGCTACTCCCCCAGAAGGCAAAAAATGACTTCGCTTCTCATGCACAGAAGAGTGGCTTTAAGCAGGCTGGTAACCTTGTGTCAGCACCACCCCAGCAGGAGATCCAGCAGATCTAGGCAGTGGTACCTTCAGTACTTCAAATATGCACCTTCCAAGGGGAATTCATTTTTTTCCCACAGCACTGTGGAACTCCCAACAGCACACGTGTGTGTGGAACACACTTTTTTAAGGTGTCAAATTCCACGTCCTTTAAATGACATTTCAGCAGTTCAACAGCTGAGGGACCACCTACAGCCATGGATCCTGACCGGCTCCGTAACACCCGGAAAGGGCAAAACGAACCGCTCAGAATGGGCCAAAATAACAGGAGCTCCCAAGGGACAGAGATCACTGTAAGACACCTCGTGCCCCTACCTCTGGTTGTCCTCTAGCAGCTTCTGGATACGGCTGGTGACGCCTTGCTCTGCTTGCTTCAACTGCTGCAGCAGCTTCAGGTGCTCCTCCTCCAAATAGCGCTGGTGCTTGGTCAGACCCTCCTCCAGCCTCAGCTGGTCCTGGGCCAAAGCAAGAGAGAACCAAAGGGCAAAGTGGTCAGTTCAGGAATGGCAGGGTCTTCTATGGGGCCTGCCCAAAGGGGACCTACCTCTCTCACTGTCTGCAGTATCTCATCCTTCTGACTGTTGATCTGCTGAACAAGCAGAGCGTGTTCTCTTTGCCCCATGTTCAGGCGTCGCTCAAATTCCAGCTTCTCCTGCATTTTTTTTTCCTGAGAGGAGCAAGAAGAAAGATGAAGGCCAGGAATCAGTCAAGTGCTGACTCTGCTCCTTCCAAATTCTGGCAAAAACGTAAAATGAGGCAACTACCAGAAAGCAAGGCAAGTGGCAAAGAGGCAGCTTGACTAGGGGGTGGCAACATTCACTCTTTAGGAACCCCAAAACTGGGAAGCAGGAGCTGCTGCTCTCTTTATGACACTGTCCAAACTCCCCACAACTCACTTCAAAGTCATGAAACAGATGTCCCTGGGCATCAACCCATACAACTGAAACAGCCAATACAAACACCCAGAGGGAAGCCTCAAATTAAGGTTGTGCTCAATTCCAGATGGCAAAGGGACTCTCCCTGTTGTCTGGAGACAACAGAGTGAAGGCAGCAGCCAGCTACAAGCAGCTCTAGCCAAGGGGAGAGGTGAACTGCACGACAGGAGCTTCTGATTAAAGTGAGCCTTGCACAGGGAAAGAGACAAGGACCAGTGAAATAAAAAGAAGAGCAAACTGAATATGCAGCTGGGTGAGGGGAATGGAGGCAAGAAACAAGGAACTCTAGGAGAGAGCAGGAACAGTGGCACCATGAGCTGAAGGGCCAAGGTAGGAGTCACAGAGGGGCTGGAGTTTGGGGCAGGGACGTTCTGAGCAGTCTGTGCATGGACTGCTCACACACGTCTGCCCATCTCCTGTGAAAAACCAGCTGAGCTCCCAGCACAGAGAGGCAAGAAAAAAGCCACCTGGTGTGAAAGCCCCTGGATCCAACTCTGCAAACAGACTGATTAAACTGGAGCTGCTCACTCAGAAGAGAGACTGCAGCTCATGGGCTGTATGTGTCAGACCAGTCAGCCACTGACTGCCCCATGCTCCCACTTGTCTTCTGCAGTGAGGACTGAGCAGCTCGGGGAAGGTTTCTGCAAGAACTCTGTTCTCAGAACATTCCATTTTGGCTGAGAACAGGATAAAGGGAGGGAAAACAAGAAAAAAATAGTGAGGCTGTTCTGCAGACAAAGCATTTGCAGGGGTTCATCCTTACCTTCATCTTCTCATAATCCAAGAATTTGTTCTGAAAAATAAGCAATATCAGCAGATATTTACTCCCAGGAGCAATTTTTGGTAGGTATTATTAGCCCACATAATATCCTTCCTTAATTGAGTAAAGACATCAACAAAAGGCATAAGAAGATTAACACAGGCACAAAGTCCAGCCATTCATGTTTCTCCAGGGAAATTTACTCTGCACTTGCTGAACAGCGCAGGAATTAGCAGAGCTTATCCTAACAACATGTCCAGCCCTGCCTTTCCCAGGTAGGGCTGGACACGTCTAGAACTTGGCTGCACCCAAAAGGTTCTTCTGCAGTTTGCAGCCCTCCCAAAACCCACACGTGTTACCGTGCAGCACACACCGTGTCACATTGTCACCCCTGGCCCTTGACTGCTGTCGAGGATGGAGAATCATAGAATAGTTTTGGCTGGAAGAGACCTTCAAGATCATCAAGTCCAACCTTATTCCCAGCCCTATTAAAAACCACTAAACCATGTCCCTAAGCACAACATCCAACTGCCCCTTAAACACCTCCAGGGATGGTGACTCCACCACC
>WUAM01000001.1:257199-267815 GCA_024336885.1 Actenoides hombroni
GATCCCTGGAGGGGTTTCCAAGCCATGGAGCTGTGGTGCTGAGGGCCATGGGTCAGTGGTGCCCTGGCAGTGCTGGGTTAACGGTTGGACTTGGATATCTTGAAGGTCCATTCCAACCAAAACAATTCTATGATTCCATGATTCACTAGTGTGGCCAGCCTCCTCTGTTACTTGGAAGGTGCTACTCCTGCTCAAGGTGTGGTCTCTTCAGACAGTCAGCGTGGTGAAGAGTGCAGTATTTCCTGCTTTTCTTCTCTACTTGTTGCACTGAACCAGCTTTGCTGCTTGTCTGCCTCTGTGTTTGTGGTATGTCTCCAGCTATGACGAGCACGTGCTGTTGTGGGACACCAGGAACATGAAGCAGCCTCTGGCAGACACCCACGTTGAAGGTGGGGTTTGGAGGTTGAAGTGGCACCCAACCTTTGATTTTGTGCTGCTGGCAGCCTGCATGCAGAGCGGATTCAAAATCCTCGACTGCCGCGGCAGCATGGGTGAGTGCTCCCTGGCACAGAGGAGTTCTGCTGCTGCTCTGCCCCTCTCCTTCCCCACCTCCAGGTTAACAGAGCTCTGAGCTTGCTCGGAAGATCTAGATGATGTTAATAGCTGTAGATTTCATTCCAACTTCAGGTAACTCTTCCAGCTCTCCCAGACCTGTCCTTGCTGTCGGCCTGACGGGTTGTGCAAAGGCACTGCTGTTACTCATGTGTAAATCTGTCCACGGGAAGAAAGCCTGTTTGTCTCGCTGGGGAGGCATTGCCTGTTGACACGAACGTTCCAGTTTCTATTCTTGATGGCTCAGAGAGGTTCTTCCAAATGCCGGGTGGTGCTTTCCTGTCAGCAGAAGTTCCTGACCTGCTGGTGCATTGGCTGTTGCTCTGCAGTCTGGTTAATCTAGAATAACATGAATTGGCCCTTCGTGTGAATCAGAAGGTGTTCACATGATGAAAAAGCTGTTTGCATTTACATTACAAATACGGCCTTGTGTAAAATAGTCGACTCCGTGGGTTTCTCCAGGCCTTGGGCAGATCCACAGCTTGTGAAACAGAGGTAATATTTCTGGTGTTGAGGGAAGGGAGGAACTCGATGTCCACTCAGTGTCAGAATCAGATGTTGAAAGCTCATGGGGAGAACACAACTGCCATTTATTAATAACCAGAACTTGGTCTGGCAGTCTCCCCAGCTGTATTTATGGCTCAGTGGGGATCACTTGTCTGTCTTGTGCCTTTTTAGGTATTTTGAATAATGAGGCTTTTAAACCTCATGTCCATTAAACCCTTTTCTGCTTACTGAGCCAGGGAAAAGCAAGGCTAATGAGAGGTGGCTGAAAAATTGTCAGGAGAGGCAGAACCTCATTTCTCCAAGAATTCTTAACTCTGCCAAAGGCGCCAATAACCAGAGAGCTCCTCCTGTAGGACACAGCCAATGGTAGAATGGCTTCTGAGCAGTCTGTAGCAAGCTATTGCACAACTGGATTTCTGCTCATTTAATTGAGTTTTTGTGTTTGTTTTTAAGCGGAAAACACGGAGGAATGTATCATCCTATCATCCTATGTCTTGCACAATTCCCTGGCCTACGGGGCTGACTGGTCGCGGCTCTGTCCGAGGGATTCCTTGACTGCCACACAAGATGCTGCTGCTGTGTGCCCGTCCTCGGAGGAGCTTGTGGAAAGATCCCAGGAAGGAGATGAGAGACTGAATTTGCAGGTCCAAAACCTGAAGATAATTTATGAGTCTCCTACGGCTACTTTTGATGTAATATTGGATGAGGAGAGTGAAGGCCCTGCTGTGCCGCTCAAAGCAGGGTGGGCTCCTAAGCCATCTGGGGATCCTGACCTGGTTAGGGGCCCTGATTTAAAGGGGAGCTCAGGTTTGGCTGGGGGTCCTGGCCGAGGGGATTCTGGTTCCTCAGCCAGCAGTTCTGACTCAGGAGCCAAGAGACCCAATGGAATAGGCCTGGGCAGAAGTGGGGATTCCACCAGGTCTCTAGACAGCCCCAAAGAAGTGAGCATTGTAGCAACTTGTTCTTTCTATGACAACATCCTCCACATCTGGAAGTGGGAGATGAGCCTGCTGACCCCTTCGGAGATGCCAAGTACTACATCTCCCTCTGAAAGAACAGTCGAAAGTTTGCACTGACCAGTCCCAAGGGAGAGGGGTAGGAAATCTGTGCTGAGAGTGACACCTGAGCTTGTGCCCTGTCTAATTTCTGTTGGGCTTTTCCGGTTTTATTGTTGAGCTTGTGAGTCTTTTAAGGCTGCTCCTGATGGAATTGCTGGTGTTTTATTTTGGGTGCTGAGGAAAACCTCTGCTTTGAGGCGCGTGGTCAAGCACAGGCCTGTTTATTTAGCTTTCTCTTGATGTACTAGTGCAGAGCAGGACTGCCTGCCTCATCGAGGCTGCTCGCTCATACCTTGCATCTGAATCCCTTCGAGGCTGGTTTGTGTTCGTACAGTTGATCTGTTCAGCCCGTTCTCCCCCTCCCACCGCAAACCAAACTCGTCTGTGCTGCTGCGTGTAGACAAACTGAGGTCAGAGGTTGCCCCGAATGCCTCAGAAAAGCCCGTGAGCAGAGGCTTAGCTGTGTGTGTAGCTTGCTGTGTGTTCTGCAAACTAGACTGTACCTTGAGAAGATGCTCAGAGACAGTCCAGATACTGACAATGCAATGTGCTCAGGGTGGACTTTGGTAGAGAGAAAGCCTTTTTTTTAGAAGAAAATCCAGACTGCACGGTATGACTGATGGCGTTCAGTGATGGGAAGCTTTGTTCTGAGCAGGGCCTTTCTTGGCTGGATTCTGGTCTATCTGCACAGCTGATTTCTACATCAGACTCATCACTGGGTTGTGGTCTCACTTCATCACTCCCTGAGCTAAACAACACCTAGTTCAGCATGAATTGTGTGGTGAGCTCTGCTCTGTTCTGTGCTGAGGATGGTGAGAGCCTGGCTGGGGTTGCCCAGAGAGGTGGTGGCTGCCCCATCCCTGGCACCATTGCAGGGGAGGTTGGCCGGGGCTCTGAGCACCCTGCTCTGGTTGCAGATGGCCCTGCTCCCTGCACTGGGTGACCCTGAAGGTCTTTTCTAAGCCAAACCAGTCTGTGATTCCAGTGCCATGCTGAACCCTCTCCACAGCCTCTTGGTATCGAACTGAGGTTTCTCTGCAGTGACACAGACATTTAGGTCCAAAGCCAAGATTTTTCAGTTTTTTTAAAGGTGAACAGCTTTAAGATCACAACCTCCAAAAAGTATAAGCAGTTTTTCCTAACATCTTTTAAGTTCAAAGGAAGTACAGAAACCAAAACCTTAACAACATTGCCCTAACTACCTCCAGGAATGGCTGCAGAATTTCTCATGGTTGCTCCATTAGCTTTCTTTTTTCACTGTGAAACATCAGCAAAATACCGTTTCTAGAACACTTTCTCTGTTACCTTCCTAGAAACACAAAACCAGCTTAAACTAGGTAAGTAACTTCTAGCTTGCATGGTTCCTCTTGGGGGGGTCCTCAAGAACTAGTTGTCTGGAGGGAAAGAAACACTATCAACAGGTATCCATCTGTAACAGTGCTGCATCTAAACAAGGTACAGCAGGGAAGGATTTCACTGCTTTAAAACCCCTTTTTCAAGAGGGAATGTGTATTTTAGGAAACGTTCTTGGGCACCGTTACACGAAGAGTCCTGTTACTATTGTGAACGAGAGCTTTTGTTAAAAAAAACTACAAAACTACCCTATTTTTGGATGTTTCTAAAATAAAATCAATAGAAGTGATTTTTCTCTCTTGGTTGTTTTGAGTTCTTCAACACTTAGTCCTTGTGAGGACCTTCTGTCAGGTCCCGCCAGGCTCAGTGTCGTTTGGTGTCGAATGTTCTCTGGGAGGCAGCAGACAATCCAGTTTCCCCACGCCTTGGGGAGAACAGGGAGGGTGTCTCCCTGTGCTGAGAGATGACTCTCTGTCTTTACAAGGTTGTAATGCTTTTTTTTATTGCCACGTGAGATTAAGTGTGAAGTTAGCGAAGCTGGAGCGGTGTCACAGAAGGTGACCAGACTGGGACACTTGATTTATGTGTTAGGCTGGTCCTTGCTTTGCCCTGAGAAACAAGAAGTCTCCTTTTACACTCTGCCCTCACCTGGGGACGGTAAGGAAAGCAGCTTGCTCAGGACCAAGGTGGTAGGAGCATCGCAGGGTGCAGCATCTCCTGCTCTCCAGCCTTTGTGTTCACCTGCCCTCCACCCCCCAACCCCCTGTCCTCTCTGGAGCCCAGGAAAGTGGCACCTCTGAAGGGAGGGGGCAAACCCCCACCTCTGCCCACGGCCACAGCAGCTGGAACTGAAGGCAGAAAACAACCACTTGACTGTTTAAAACACAGAAATGCAGGTTGGGCTCAAGAGTTAGACAACCTGTGCCTTCCCTCAGCCCCACAATGGAGGGGTGTGACTCTCAGTCCCTCTCTGCCAGGGTGCCAAAAACTCCTCCTTCATTTGCAGTTCCTTGTTGCTGCAGCACTGAGCAGTGGAGGCCGGTGCAGTGTCCCCTGCCCCACCACAGCCTGACCCAGCCCAAAATGTGGGCTTTAAACAAGGACTCTTTAACGACTCATTTGTCAGTCTTCACTACAGAGTGAATGCCAGAAACACAGTAAACATGCTTCCTTTCTCCCAAAGTGAACCTTTTAATTGGGGTTTAATTCTCTTAACGCTTCAGCTTTGCAGTACTTTGTATTTAGAAAACCTGGAAACCCCCAAGTACCCACTGGGAGGGCTGTGCACTCCAGACACAGCTGTCACACAAAGAAGTATTTTTCTCCAAGAGTACAGGACACGCGTGATAGAGAAAACATGGAATTTCCCAAAACTTAAGAACAGTTGGAATCTGGCAGTTTAAACACTTTCACATGATCGTCTATGGAAGGGTCTCTTGTATCCATTTAACGTGATGAACAGAAGACACTGCTCTTCTAGGGATTTACATCCAAAATAACAATTCTTGAGATAATGTTAGAAGGCAACTGTTTAAATTTGGAACATCAAGCAGCTGCACTAAGGAACAGACATTAAATGTACCTATTAACTTGATTTACGCCAAAATGAGTAGTTCTAAGTTCTGGGAAAGTCTGGAAGAATTGTGGCATTTGATCTAAGCTACAGTTCTCTCCTCAGAGTCGATGGTGCCGGGTTGGATTTGCCTGTTGGTCTCCCTCCTGGTTTAGTGGAACATTTTGCTGGGTCTGGGGGGAAACCCGTTGGAGTGTCCCCTCTGTGGCTGCAGCTGCCACGTTTGGCACGAGCAGCAGCAGCACTCTGGCTGGGCTTGGTTTGCAGTGGCCTGCTCTCCACAGCCAGGAAACTCCAGACTCTCCTGAGGAGGGAAGGTTCACCCTTTCATGTTCCCAGGAGACGGGAATTCCTTCCCAGAAGGAAAGAACGCTGCTTCAGCAACTCGGAGAGAAACTGCCTCCTGCTAATTATCAGTGTGGGGTCAACCAGCTCTCGTCTGAGAGCAGGCCCCCTGCACGCTTACACAGCTGTACCCACAAGTAATGCTGTCCTTACTCGAGGATGGGAAATTAACCGCCAGTTTCCCCTCAGCAATTTAAATCAGACACTGCAGAAGGACAAAGTGGAAGGATTTGCTTTCAGGGGCCAGTGACAGCAGCTGTCCGTGCGTGCCGGTGCAGGTGGGGTCTCCCAGCGCGGCACAGCAGTGCCAGGAGCCTGCTCCCTACCGCACGTAGTTCTTGGGGAAGAGCTTGAAGAGCTTGCCCTCCTGCGTTGGCTCGAAGCCATACTTCTCCAGGTTGTTGGGGTCGAAAGCGCCTTCCTTCACGTCCTTCTCGATGCGAGGAGCCACCACCTCGGTGAAGAGCTGCTTGGCCGTCATGGGCTGCTCGGTACCCTCGGGGGCACGGTAGGAGACGTAGGGCTTGAGCTTGAAGCCCTTGAGGTCGGGGACGATGAACTGAGGCACCATTTCCTTGATGAGGATGAACTTCTTGTTGAAGGTGAGCACGCCCGGCCTCTTGGCCCCGCGGCCCTTGTTGTAGCTCCGCGGGCCGCGCTTGCTGGTGAAGGGGGACATGCGGTCGGCGCCCCGCACCAGCCCGCGGGCCAGCTCGGTCAGCAGCCCCATGCCGGCCACCCGCGGCCTCCTGAAGACTCGGTGAAGCCGGGGCTGGTCCTCCCCGCCGTCCTGTTCCGGCCCGTCCTGTCCCGCAGCGACAGCGGCCCCGCGAAGCTTCCCCTCCCTCCCCTCGGCGCGCTCCAGCCTCCGCACACACCAACACCGCCCGCTCCCATTGGCCCGCAGAGCGCCAGCCAATCCGCGGCGCCGATCGTACCCTGCGGAGGCCGCGGGCCACTCGGGGCGGGGGGTAGGGACTTGTCCGCCAATCAGCAGCGAGGAGCCCGGGGCGTGGGCGGGGCCTGGCGCTGCCCTGGGCGGCGGGTGAGCCCTTCCCTCCGCCACCTTCGGTCCCCGGCCCGCGGCGCTGACCTTTGACCCCGGCCCGGGCGGCTGCAGGGGCGGGTGAGGGGCCCGGCCCGGCCCGGGGCGCGGTGGGAGCGGCGGCGGTGGCGCCTCGCGGGCTGGTGCAGCAGCTGGGAGGAGCCGCTGCCCGCTGGCGGGTTGTTTTCTACCGCCCGCGTTCCGTGAGACCCGGAGTCCTGCGAGGGAAGCGGAGCCGGGCGGGCGCCGGGGGCTCGTCCTGCCGGGGTGCCAGCCAAGGAGGGTGACCCGGGGCCGGCTTGGGGCCTGTCCCGCCCCGCTCCGCTGGCAGGGCCTCCCCTGCTTCTCTGAGGCTCTTCCCAGCCGAGAAAAATGAGTCCGGGTGAGTGTCCCCGGCTCGGTGCGCCAATCCCGGTGTCGCGTTTCCCCCAGCACAGCCATCGTCTGGCGGCCGCCGGGCTGGGGAGGCCTGGGGGGGAGTCCCGCGGCCCCGGGGGGAGGTTCGAGAGTCCCGCGGCCTCGGGGGAGGTTCGGGAACGGGAGGGCAGAGCCGCGGCCGGGGAGCGGAGCCCGGTCCTGCCCCAGGCTGGGGCTCTGCCCTGCTACGAGCATCTGCTGCGGTTGTTGCTCGGTGCGGAGTAAAAGGGGCAAGGAAGTAACAAAAATTGTTGTTCCCCTTGAGTTGTCTTGTTCTGCCGAACGGGCAGAGCAGCTCTGGGAGGACGCTTTGCTCCACGGGGTTAAAAAGACTGGATTAGCCAGCGTGCTCATCTCTTAACTCTCTTCTCTTTTTTGTTTTCCTCTGCTCTCCCTCCAGACTTGGATGAAGAAAGCAACAGCACCGGCCTTCAGGTACAGCATACTCTGCCATTGGTTTGGGGTGTTTTTATTTCCCTGTTAGCATTTCCAGAAGCTGAAAGCTGTTGCACCTGGTTTGATGACATTTGGTAACACCTTTAGAGGCAGCGCCTTCACTCAGAAGGGACCTTTTCTGACAGGAGTTTTAATCCTTCCAAAAATTTCAAGATTGTCCCCATCTTTGTGTGTGTGTATGAGATGACTATTTAGCATATTATTTTTTCTGCAAACCATTCATACTCTGCTTCATACTCCATCAGCAGAATGATACAATCACTTAAACCTTTTGCTCCAGCAGTATGGTTTTAGCCTGAAGGTGGGACAGTTGCAGCATTCTCTCGTGGGCAGCACTTCTTGCCTGTATTCTTCAAGATAAACACAATACTCAGTCTGACAATGCCTTGTGATGGAAGACGAGGCCCCTGACAGAGACTGGTGCTACAGAACACCTCACAGCTTCCTCGTGCACAGTTAAAACTGCTTTGTGAAGAGCCGGCGTCTGTCGTCCGGCCGCGGGCGTGTGGAGCTGTGAGCTCCAGGGAAGTCTGGTGCTTTGGGCAATCCTGATCTCGGGGCTTTGCCAACCTCGATCAGAGTCTCTGCCCCTCCCCAGGTGGGGCACGTGTCACTGTTTGCCCGGGGTTGCAACATGAAGTTGTTAAACTCTCAGCTGAGCTGCTTGTTTTGCTCTCTGGAGGACCGGGAGCGTTATTTATGCAGCTGTGTGTTTTTGTTAATGACTTTGAGTTCCCGTTTTCTTAATGGAATTTTTCCACCCTGGGAAGAAGGGGACGAGTGCTGTTTATGCCAGTACATACTCTGAGCGTTTCACTGCTCCATTTTCTGGTGAAGTTCTGGTGGAGTGAGGGGCTTCTCGGGGTTGTTCCATGTGTGTTTTGTCTGAGAATTGTTCCAGGCTGTGTAAGGCACATGTGAAGCCCTTGAATTTCTCTGCTGACTGTTGTCCTCCTAAGGGAGGTCCCACAAGCTTGGGCCCCGCAGAACTGATGACTTCACCATGACCTCATACCTCTCTCAGATGCTGTCATGACACACATGGGCAGTTACTGTTACAAGTGTCTCATGGCTGGACTTGATGATCCCAAAGGTCTTTTTCAACCCGAATGATTCTGTGGTTCTACAGCTGCAGCCTGTCTGCTGCTTTCCCTGTCTTTCCAGAAGTGCTTGCAAAGGTACCCACCAAGTCAGGGGGCGGGAGGAGCATCATCTATTCACTGGTGCTTGTGAGAAACCCTGCAGGAAGCCCTCAGTTTTTCTTGGAGGTCTGAATTCCCTTTTCCCTCGTTGTTTTTCTGTATTGAGGCGCGAGGGCTGAGTCTGCGCACGTGTGCGTTCTATTCTTTTGCTCACAAGTTTGTTTCTTCTCCTCGTGCAGCAGCAGCAATGTGACTGCCTGTGGGCAATGACTATTTCTGATGTTATTTGAGATCATCCAGGCCGAGATAGTAGCAGGACCGTGCGTGTCCCTGATGCTGTCAAGGGGAAATAAATCAGTGACCACAATGGACTTACACCAATAGTGTCTGTATTTTACCAGAAGGCGTTGTATTTGCTGCTAACAAATTTTCAGCTTTTTCTCTTTTTCCAAATTGTTGTGACTTTCCACTGCAATCCCGCTAATAACAGCCTGATAATAATAGTGATAGAGTTATTTGGACTCATGTTGGGATGATCAATTGTTCATATTCTGTGTTGGAGCACCTTAAGGAGACAAACTGAAGGCAGCGATCTGTTGGAGTTGATTGGGCAGGCAGGAGTTTTATTTGTGCTGTGGAACTGGATGAATTTCATGATAGAGGCTGATTTGGTGACTCTTGATGGGCATTTTTCTCTTGGTGGCAGAGCTAAATTCAGTGTCATCCAGTTCTGGAATCGAGGGCAAAAACTGAGACCAGAAGTATGTGTGGTACTTCAGATTTGTGCACTTGTAAGGTTCAAGACTCCCAGGGGGATGTATCAGTCCTTGTACTTGGTTTGTTTCCTACTTGTCCTTAATATTTGGTTTGCTTCCTCTTCCCCTGCTCTGGTAAGTTTTGGGCAAACATTTGTGAGACTATTTTAACTGCCAGATTTTTTTTCCTGAATGACAGTAGGCAGCACAGGTCCCAGGATGATGTACGTGAGGTTAGAGCTTTTCCCCATGTGTGTAGTTTTCTTTTTACAGTGAATTTAATCTGCTGGTTCACGACTTATTTTTCTCAGTCTCATAAAGTCCTTTACATTCAGTTCTCATCCTCGTTGCTCTGAATAACATATGATCATTAGAAAAAGTTATCCCCTCCCTGTTTAACCCTGGCTTGGGAGTGTTTAGGAACACTCTGAACTGACACCAACTCAAAACTCCTTTAATCACCCCTGTCCACCGCGTGCCTGGTGTTTGTAAGGTGAGCTAGAGTTGAAGGAAAGATGATGGAAAACACAATCAAGTTGCATCCTGTGTGCCACACCCTACATCCAGATGGTTTTGTGGAGGCTTTTTGCTAATTGTGAGAAACTAATTTCACCTTCCTTTTGGTGCTAGGCTGCGTCACCAGTGGGGGGAACACGACTTCTCCAGTTTGTCGAAGACCGAATACAGACCACGATGGTAATGCAGAGCTGCAGGCAGCTGGCTGAGAGATCGTGTGCATGGGAATAGCCTCTGGCTTCTCCAGACTTCTAGAAACTCTACCAAGTCACAGTGAAAGTCTGAGTGTTTGTTTCTGCACAACTCAGGAATCAATTCCTGCCATTGCATCCCACGCACACTGAGTTGTTCAGCTCATAGATCTTTAGGGGGGAAAAATGCTCAGCATTTTGCATGTGACCTTGTGAGGGAGATGCTGGTGTAGTTTCAACTCCTTGCACGTGTGCTGTTTCAGTTAAAAATTAAGTATTTATAAATGTACTTGACTTTTAGACATCTTACTGCGCTAAGTGTTCTTCAGCCCTTCAAAAAGTACTTAATAATTCCCATCTTTAGAAGTTCCTAACTTCTTTCCCCCCAAATTCTTCTCACAGCTGACCGGAATTGTAATTGGAGCTGCAGTGGCCTTACTCCTTATTGCAATTGTTGTCTTTGTTGTTTACAGAAGAATGAAACGATCTAGTAAGTACTCACTAACTATGCATGTTTTAAACCCACTTTCCTCTGCTGTATTCAGTAGCTTTGTAATAGTGTGTGGTCGATTCACACGCCGCTCCGTACTAAGGGCTTGCTGTGAAGGTAGTGATTCTTGCAGGAAAACAGCTTCAAAAGGATGAAGAACTTGTGCTGATTGGGGAGGGACTTTTTAGGCTGTGGGGCAGTGATAGGACCAGAGGG
>WUAM01000001.1:303216-313680 GCA_024336885.1 Actenoides hombroni
AGGGACCTCGGAAGATCACCGAGTCCAACCCCCGTGCCAGAGCAGGACAGAACTAGAGCAGATCACACAGGAATGCATCCAGACTGGTCTTGAAAGTCTCCAGAGAAGGAGACTCCACAACCTCTCTTGAGGAGTCTATTCCAATGCTCTGCAACCCTTACAGTAAAGAAGTTCTTCCTCACGTTGAGGTGGAACTCCCTGTACTCCAGCTTGAATCCATTGCCCCTCGCCCTGTCACAATGCACAAGTGAAAAGAGGTGGTCCCTGCCTTCCTGAAGCCCAGCCCTTATGTATTTATAGACATTCATAAGATCCCCTCTCAGGCTTCTCCTCTCCAGACTGAAAAGCCCCAGGGCTCTCAGCCTTTCCTCATAAGGTGAGGTAGTCAGAGGTGGATTCAGTGCTACAGGAGTGCTCGGGATCAGCCTTTTTCATGACCTCTGGCTTCTCTGTCCCCATCCTTAGTGTGCATTTATTTTTAGGGGAAAACTTTGTGATCTCAATGACTCAGCCCAGCCTGACTGGTCTCAGCCTTCCTAACACTGCAGGTGCTCCAAGGGACAGATCCCACCACCAGCACATGTTCCCATGGTGCTCGTCTGAGAGTCTGATTCTCTCATGTGTGAGAGTCTGTCAGGCTTCCTCAATTCCACAGTGTCATCCAGCAAAAGATATTTTTTTTTACCCACTTTCCTTTTGTTGAGGTAGTGCATTGAGCAGCAAGCATAAGACTTGATGGAAGAGTCTTGTGAAGGAGGTCCAGGTTGGCACTGGAAGTCCAAACTTAAATCATTGTCCTGTTTGTTACCAGCTTGTTTGTCTGTCTCGTGCTCACAGCCCGATGTATTCAGCCATGAATTGCTTTTTCCATGGGTGAAGTTGTGTGTGCAAGTTCCAGGTGTTCACCAAAGCGAGTGTTTAATTCAGGATTCAGTTCACGCTCGGCACTACAGTTTGACATTTCCTCAACACCCTCTTCTCCTCCTCATCCACTGTCACACGTCTCTGGCGTAAATCTCCTTTGATGAATTGTTAGTCTGCTCTCTCACAGCTGATTGGTTGGAAAAGGACAGGTGACGTGATGCTTGAGGTGTAACCAGTTACATTTGTTGGGGTTTTTTTTTTTCCCTTTTGGACCTTAAGGGTGTCTGGAGCTGGCACTTATTATTCTGCTTAAAAAGTCTTCTAGGTGAGCAGGCACAGGAGAAAAAAAAAACCTGTTGCTGCTTGAACTCTTTAACTTTTTGAAATGGGAATTTGTGTGCAGCTTCTGGTGGAGATCTGTTACAGGGAGAACTAATTTGTGGGCGTTTGAAGGTTCCTCTTATTTTGAGATGGCAGAAAAATCCTACGTCTGTACTGCAGCACAGACCCCAGCTGTAGCTATGTTGCTAACGGGTACTGCTTAGGGATTGTTGCCAGCTTGTTTAGATGGGTGACAGCACCAGGAGCCTGTAAATAAAACAAACAGAAATTTAAGTAGGTAGATGGACTTTTATTCAGAGTAAAAATGACAGCTTTTACTCAGAGTAAAAATAATAGCATCTAGAATGTGACGAACGAGGGGTTTTGTTATGATCACTTGGTCTTTCCTTGTTCCCCCTTCTTTTTTCCTTTTCTCTTCTTTTCCTGAACTGATGTCTGTGTGGTGCTTGGCAGCTCTAGATGGTACTGTACATCCTTGGCATCTGAAGTTCTTGCCAAAATGGAACAGACGGCTGCAGTGGGAAGAGGAGAGTGTTGTGTGAAAACACAGCTAGCCATATGGTCCAGCACACAGCTGGTAGACCAAGCTCTCTGGCCTTGATGATAGCCCCTGTTCCTCGGGTCACACTGTTGCTTATTCAGCCCCTGATGCCGTGGGACAGTGGTCCACCTTGTGCCGGTGCTTCACTGTGTGTGTTTAATTACTGCACAGTGCTGAGGGGGTTTTCATGCAGGCTGTAGTTTATTGTATGTTTTTCTTTAGCAAAAGCAGCGTTGTCTTTTTTCCTTCTCTCTTTTTACCTTTTCTTTATTATTATTTTTCTTTTTTGGCAGCTTTTGTCTTTTCTCCTTTATCCTCCAGCTATAAATTGCCTGGGTATTCCTTACCGGCGCGTGACGAGGTGCCGTGAGCGATGCGCCAGATGGAAAGGGGCTGGGTTTTGGAAGGACTTTTATTTTTCCTTCTGACTTCTTGTATCAAACCCCCAAAACAAGTAGTGAAGTCAGTGTTACGAAGCAAAATTTGGGTTTATTTTTAGACTGCCCTGGTATTCACCTGAGCATTAGAACTGTGTCTGGAATCAAGATGTTCTGTGATAAGATTTGCATCGGGGCCTCGGTGAGCAGCTGCTGTGTTGGAGCTTCTGCCTCGGCCACCTCGAGCTCTTCCCCACTTCTGCCTTTCAAACGGGCTAATTAGTGCTTGGGGTTTGGGTCTGAACTGTGATTAGACCTTCAAGGTATCGATGGAAATGAGAGGTGTTGTTTCATAGGCTTGAGAAGGCTTAACTGAAACTTTGTCCTAAGGAGGTCTCTTTCAGCGTGTGTTCCTAATTTTGGAAACCAGGGGCTTTGCTGCGTGGGTTGTGGGTTGGCTGCTTTTAGCCTATCTTTGCTCTTTGCTATTTTGTGGGTTTTTTTTCTTGAACCAACTTTTTTTAAGCTGTAGGCAGATGTTGCCATTCAACATGCATTGACTTAACGTTTCATCCATATGGTTTCATTGCTCTGGGCCTGAAATCTGTTCCAGAGCAGTGGAGGGTAGCTTTAGGGTGTGGGGTGAAAGCAGCAGGGTTTCGCTTTCTTTTGCAACTTATTGTATTATTTTAGGAAATTCCTTTCTCTTCCTGTTTATATAAACTTGGATGAATATTGCAGTGATGCCTCGAATCCCCTTGCTGCAGGTTGGAGACAAGAGGATAGCAGAAATTAGGAGGGCACAGGCAGTAATAGGTTGTTGCAAGAATAGAGGAGGTATTGGCTGCTGCAATCTTCAGGAGGAGCTGGCTGACCCTTGCCTGAGGAGAGCAGGTGCAGGCTGGGTTAGAATCACAGAATGGTGTGGGTTCAAAGGGACCTTAAAGATCAGCTGGTTCCAACCCCCCTGCCATGGGCAGGGACACCTCCCACTAGCCCAGGTTGCTCAGAGCCCCATCCAACCTGGTATTGTGGACAGGGCATCCACAGCTTCCCAGGGCAACCTGCTCCAGTGTCTCACCCCCCTCAGAGGGAAGAATTTCTGCCTTATATCTGTACATAAATCTCTCCTCTTTCAGTTTAAAGCTATTACCTGCAAAATTAGATTAGAGGATGGGTTTTCTTTTCCTGGTGTCAAGGGTCAGGGCTGAGCCAACCACTGGGTGAGTGGCAGATGCTTTCTATCGACCCTTCTCCCTTCCCAAATCGAAGTGAAAGGGAACAAGGGAGAGAGACTTGGATTGGAAAAGAAAACTAGGGCAGCTTTAATGAAAGTAATAACTTTGAACTGGAGTGAAACGAAGGGTGGCAATTTTTATTGCGGGGTAGAGTTTCAGGTTAGGATAAGCGGGCTGGGCAATGTTCATGAGGTCTGGTTTTTAATATTAATACCTTTTTCCCCTTAATCCTGGTAGAGCTGAGAGCACCTCTTCTCAAAATGCTCTTCTGTACCGTTCAGATTTGTTCAAAAGTATTTGTCTAACTAATTTTTTTTCTCTTTTCATTTTTTTACTGAGACCAGCTAAATGCTAGCACATGGCTGGGCAGATTCTGGTTGTATGTGGGAGCCCTCTGATCGTGTATCATTTCAAACTGAGGTATAGAGGGATTCAAATCCAACATATGTGTCTTTTGCTTTCCTCTCTGCCCTTTAAATATGAGCTTTCTTTTCATTTCTAAAGCTGTGTAATGCATTGGAAAGCTCACTGAAATATCTTTCCTGATAATGTACTGGAGTTTCTAATTGTAGTTCTGCCTGAATTTCCTCCTTCACACACAGATTAGATCTAAATGTTCAGTGTTTAATGTAGTGCCTGGATCCTGGCACAACTTTTTTGCTGGGTGAGATCCTCTGACGCTGGAAGATTTTATCAGTTCTGTCTCTGACACACAATTCTGTAGACTTTTATTAGGCCAGATATAAATTCTCTTTTGATGAAGTCCAGGCAAGTTTGCTGGGCTAAAGTTTTTCCACAGTGCATTTTGTACTGGACACATCTTTCTGTGTGAGTGTTTTTTTTCCAGGTGAGGTGGATTTGCAAACATTACTAAGCATCCAAGGTCATTCCTTGACCTCTGGGCCTCTGATTTCTCCAAGCAACTCTTTGACCATGTTTAATTAGGTTTAGAATGAGGATATCTGTCTTCCCACTCCTGCATACCCTCTGCAATTGATGTGGTGTGGTAAACAACGACCAAAGTAAAGTACCATGCATGGAAAGAAAGGAAGAGTTTTGTGTCTCATGTGTGATGCTTCTGTTTCCTTACTGGGGCAGGATTTGAGCGTGGAAGCCTTGCTGAAGGGCTCTCCCAACCCTTTTCCTGAGGGCCTTTTCCAAGATCAAATGAACTAGACCTCTGCTATTTGCTGGCATTTTCTTCTCCTTGCTTCTCTTTCATGGAATTGTGGTTCTGTACTGAAAAACAGATGACTCTGGAGGTACCAATTTAGATGCTTCATGAGGTTTCCCTGTGAATCATGATCCTCTGTGCCCGGGGGTGACGCAGCTGCTGTGGATTTTTTTCCCCTGAAGCACACAGAAGTTGGGGGTCAGAATCCCAGTGAGTTTGAGAAAGAGAAATCCCTCAGGGGCTATTAAAAGTCACCACCTCTGGCTTGAGAAATTCATGGACTGCAAATTGCTGGAGGCTTGGAGAATGTCAGTAAGCTTTCCGTGCTCTAACGCTCCTCCCCAGCAATCTGCTGCTGGTTGCCGTCGGAGACACTGTTGGGCTTAGATAAATATTTCATGTTGCCTCATTTCACCTCTCCTATGGTCTTAACTTGGAGCTCTTCACCCCGTGTCTAATCCTACTGAAAGAGAACAGTCCCTGAAGGGTGCAGGCAGCTGCTGGAGTGGGGATGATGGTTTCATGATGCCAACCACAGCTGTAAAGTGGCTGACACTGTAAAGTGTCAGGGGTGGGGAGAGCATCACTAGGTGATGATGTGCAAGGATGATAAGGCACATTGAGGATGCATCAACACATCATCTTGGACTCTCCTGCCTGCTGCTGTGGCTGTCTGAGGGCTAGGTACTTGAGAATGATGGGGTTTTAAAGCATTATTTATTTATTATTACTTGGTTGCTTTCAGCAGTTTAGTTTAAATAACAGTTTTGGGCATCCTGTTTGGTGAGAGCGCATATGTTGGTGTTCTTGATCACATTAATGGAGGGTTATTTAGTGGTTGATTAATTGGGAGCTTGCTAGAAATTGGAATTGCAGACCAGATGGTTGTTATTTCTGAAAGAAAACAGAGTTGGTTCAGTTGGAAGCATCACCATGTTCTGTGCTGGGGATGAATAAGGGTCTGGGTGTCCGTCCCATGATGGGCAGACCTCTCCTGAGCCAGCACAACTGTCTGTCTGTCTGTACACACCTGTGTGTCCTATACTGTGAACTGCTTCTTTTCCAAATACAGAAGTGAGGTGAGTGGACATGATTTCTGAAGCCATATGTGTCTCTAAGGCTCTCTTGATGCTTGGCAGGGATGTGTTGTCTCCATTCAAGATACCTGTGGGTGAAGTCGCCAGCATCTTGACTAACATAAAGATGAACCCCAGCTCGACAGAACCTGCCTTGTATAAAAGGTGGTGTTGTTGGCAGAGTCACTGGGTTTAATGGTTTCTCCTGAGGGCACGGGCCCCAGCGTGTCAGACCCAGGCTCCTTGGGCAGTGCCCGTGGGTCTGGGTGAGGGGGCACAGGGAGGAAGCAGACACAGGCAGAGGTGAGCACGCTGCTCCCTCCTTGCCGTTAGTCTCCCTTACTTGACATTTTTATTGTATTCCTCAGCTCATTTTGCATTCCTGGCTCTTCATCTTTGCCTACTAAACTTCCACCGCTCTCATAAAGCTTTGCAAGTCACGTATCCTGGAAGAATATTTGGGTCTACATATCATTTCTGTTTTGCTGAGAACTTTGACACGTTAACGAACACAAATAACTCTGCTGTTGAAGGCTTTTCCAAAATGGACCTGCCCTCTCTCCCTTGCTGTCTCCGTCGCATGCAGTGGCATCAGTATTGCTTCTGGGAGACCTCTCAGTCCCATGACACCATCCAGAGCTGTGCTAGATCAGTTGTTTGGGTGAGTTAGAACAAACAATCTCCCAGCATTGAGAGGCAGGTGGTAAAAAACCCCAGAAGCATTGGGTCTGTTCCCTGCACAGAGAAGCAGGAGGAGTGAGGGGCAGGTTAAAACAGTTCAGCTCTCGAAATGCTCATGAACTAGTTCTGTCTACTTGGGACTTGCTGCTTTCATAGGAACCAACTACCATAAACTTTATTGGACGATGAGGAAATCAAATTCTACTCTCAAGTCCTTTCTGTGCTTTCTCACCAGCTTTTTATCTTTTAATCTCTGCTTATGGGATATTTTTGTCCATTTTCATTTGCTCTTCCTTCATCGTCGGAGTAACACGGAGGAAACGTTATCTGGCTGTTTGAAAATAGAAGAGGAAAAAGTCATACTTGTGAGTTTTCCCAAGTCTTATCTGAGCAAAGGCTTCGCAGGGGGAATCGAGGACTGTGGGGGAAACGAGTTGGTCGTGAAGGTCAGGATGGCCAGCTCCAGATATTGGACTTGGGGATTTTGCTTTTTGAGCCTCCAAGTGTGAAATTCTGACCTTTTGCCATCTTGTTCAATTCATGGTTCCTTGATTTATTTATGTTTTACTAAACACATGAAGCTGTTCTGCTTTCTTAGGGCCCTGAGAGACCCCACGCAATTGTTTTGTTACTCTGTACGTAATTTTCAGTTCTTTTCTTAATGAAAAAAAGGAAGAATCACGTAAGGAAAAAATCACTACAGAGTGACTGCTCTTTCATATTTTGTCAGTGTGAGTTTCTTGCTCAGGGTGAGACAGATGATAGTTTCTTTAGGTTTGGGGTTAATCCCTGAAATCTGCTTTGCTTTGTCATATTTAGCTGCAGTTATTCTGCAGCCTCCACCACATACGACACGTATTGCTGCTGCTGCTGCTGCTGCTGAAATGGAATTGCTAATAAGAAAAACAAACCAAAGTGCCTGCAAGAAACTTTATGTGCACCAAAATTCATCCCAGAGCTGTTGCCAGGGAGGCGTAGGCTGATCTCTGCGGTGGAAGTTGCGTGGATTGAACCGTGCCCTGCGGATCTGGGAGCCCCTTTCTCCTTGCTGTGTTGGTTCCTCTTGGCATGTTGAACTTAGAGAGCTTTAGGGGTTCGCCTGGGGGGTTGGTTCAGGGTGAGATGAATACATTCCATATCACAGTGAAATAGTTGTTTGGGGGTTTTTTTTTGCTTTGAAACCAGATTGCTGCACTTTCTAGGGTTGCCAAAGGTACGTGATGTTCTGAGCATTGTGTTTGTGAAAATGCTGATGTAGTGGAAACCATCATTGTACATGACACCAAGGGGCATGATAAAAGAGAGCTTGGAGGTTGCTACTAATGCAGGAAGAGAGCTTGGGGAACGTGGAGAAGGGGAAGAGATTACTGTAGAGACGTGTGAAAATTTCTGTAAAGACTTTGTGCCAGCTCTTTACACCAGCTCGGGTCAACCCAGGCACCCGTGGTGACCTTCAAAGCAAATTCAGGGCATCGTGTTTGTTAGAGCTGCGTTTCCTCAGTGTTTCAGGAGCTGAATGGAGGATGTTCACATAGGAAACCTCTTGTTCTTCCAGGTCCTGCTTTGCTGCTGACGAGTGACAACATCAAACAGCGACTCGGTTCTGCTGCACTGGACAGGTACCTGCCCTCCTATTGCTTATGGACCAAGGCAGAAGAACAGCTCCTAGAAATAAACAGTGTTTGGGAAGAAAATCCTGTGTTGTAGCATAGATTGTGCTTTCTCATCAAGGTGTTGCAGGCAACAGTGTTTCTAGAGTATTTGGTTCAAATGGAGGTGGGTTTTTTTCCAGTTACTTTCTAACTGGTGAAATTGGAAAAGCTGAATTGCCCCAAGTGGGTATTGTGTACTGGTTCTTGGGGATGCCATAGAGGTCTTAGTGAAGTCAGGAATCACTGCATCCTCTTTCCTCTGTCTATATATCTAATGGTACAAATAACGGAGAAATAAAGGCACCATGAGCCTGGCAATGTGTGCAGGTCAGGTTCTTAGACTGGGTAAGCAAGATATCACAGAATGGTTTTAGTTGGAAAGGATGTTAAAAATCATCTAGTTCCAACCTCCCCGCCATGGGCAGGGACACCTCCCACTAGACCAGGTTGCCCAGTGCCCCATCCAACCTGACCTTGAACACTTCCAAGGATGGGGCATCTACAGCCCCCCTGGGCAACCTGCTGCAGTGTCTCACCACCCTCAGAGTGAAAAACTTCTTCCTAATTTCTGAATCTCCCCTCTTCCAGTTTGAAGCCATCACTCCACATCCCATCACTACAAGCCCTTGTAAAAAGTCCCTCCCCAGCTTTCCTGTAGCCCCTTCAGATATTGAAAGACCACCAGAAGGCCTCCCTTGGAGTCTTCTCTTCTCCAGGCTGAACTCCCCCAGCCTGGCCTCCCAGCAGAGGGATTCCAGCCCTCGGATCATCTGTGTGGTCTTTTGCCTGACTCCAGCAGGTCCATGTCCCCCTTGTACTGGGGTCTCCAGAGCTGGACGATGCAGTTCTTTGATGCCCTTCAGCTTCTGTGCTTGACATGTCAGATTTCTCTCCACCCTGTTAGAAGCCGTGATATAAATCGGTTGGAATTTCTGTCCCCAGCATCCACGAGTACCGACTGACGAGCTGGCTGGGGCAGCAGGAGGACATCCACCGCATCGTGCTCTACCAGGCTGACAGCACCCTCACCCCCTGGACCCAGCGCTGCATCCGCCAGGCCGACTGCATCTTAATCGTTGGCCTGGGAGACCAGGAGCCCACAGTGGGCGAGGTGTGGAAATAGCTCCTTTCCATACTAGCAGTGCTAACGGTCCAGGTCAAAGAAGGTTGCTTCATACTCGTGAATTTTCCTGGGTTTAATACTCAGGGAAGCATAAATAATGAAATATTCCTGAGAAATGGGTACGATAAATAGAAAAAGAGTCAAATGAGGGTCCTCTGAAGTGGGCAGGTTGATGTAGAAGTACTTCCAGCTCACTTCTTTTCCTCTCCAGAGTCATTTCTGACCAATGGTAAAGCAAAAGTCAAATTGCTTCGAAGCTTTGCCTTTCTGTCCAGAATTTCTTCATAGGATCTCTAGATGGAGAGAGAAATTCTGTTCTGCCTGATGGAATTCAGGGCATGTGCCTAGGAAAAAGTGGATAGAAATGGGTTTGTAGGAATAACTGAATACATTTTATTACAGATTGTCAACCATGTTCCCCTTCCCCCCCTCCCCCCCCCCGCCAATCTGTTTTTATTTTTGATGTTTTATTACCAAAGTTATGTGAGCAGGCATGTAAATTCTGCAAGACATTTAAAAATGAGGTCATAAGTGAGATTTTTAGGATGATGGAGTGACCGCCAAAGAGCGCGCACATGTGTACACATGCGAACATGTGCGCACACATATGTACACGTGCATGCGCTTATGTGTGTGTGCTTATGTATGGGTGTGTTTGCATATATATGCATGTATACATGTGTGCACGTGCATATATACATGTGTATGCATGCATATGTACATGAGTGTGCATGTGAATATACGTGCATGTGTGCGTGTCTCTGCATATATACGCATGTGTGTTTGCATATACACGTGTACATGTGTGCTTGCATATGTACACGTGTATACATGCCTGTGCACATGCATATATACGCATGTTTACACATGGGCACGTGCATATATATATACACACACGTGTACGCTTATATATATACATCTGTTCATGTGCTTATATACATGTGTGCTTATATACGCGTGTATGCAGAATCACAGAATCATTTAGGTTGGAAAAGACCCTTGGGATCATCGTGTCCAACCATTAGCTCTACTCTACAAGTTCACCCCTAGACCATCTCCCCCAACACCACATCCAAGCGATGCTTAAACACATCCAGAGATGGCAACTCACCCCCCTCCCTGGGCAGCCCATTCCAATATCTCACCCCCCTCCCTGGGCAGCCCATTCCAATATCTCACCACCCTCCCTGGGCAGCCCATTCCAAGATCTCACCACTCTTTCTGTGAAGAATGTTTTCCTAGTGTCCAGTCTAAACCTACCTTGTTTCAGCTTGAGACCATTCCCTCTGGTTCTGTCCCTAATTACCTGAGAGAGGAGACCAGCACCAGCCTCTCTAGAATGTCCTTTCAGGTAGCTGTAGAGAGTGATGAGGTCTCCCCTCAGCCTCCTCTTCCT
>WUAM01000001.1:314836-326433 GCA_024336885.1 Actenoides hombroni
CTGAGTGCTGCAGTGCTCTCTTAAATCTGGAGATGTTCTGTTGTGCAGCTGAGTGCTGCAGTGCTCTCTTAAATCTGGAGATGTTCTGTTGTGCAGCTGAGTGCTGCAGTGCTCTCTTAAATCTGTTTGGCCTCGATTTGCTATAGCAAACATAGGGGTAAGGGGCTCGTGTCTTCTTTATGGGTACGCACTTGGCTTTTTGATGTACTGAAGACAGCAACTACTGTTCAAGGTCATATTGAGAGGTGTGTACATGCAGTAGAGTCCTTATTGGGTGGATGTCCATGCTTGCAAAAACCATGCTGAAGGTAAAGCAGAGGCAAATTTGGGATGCTTCCCAGTAACTTCAAATCCTTGTCAAGAAAGAAATAGCTCCGAGGAAATCACTGTGCTAGAAGGAAGTTCTCCCAGCTACGATAAAGGGGGATTCTGTGCGTGTGATCGCTTGAACCGCTCGGATCGTTCATGAGCCCTCTTTCCGTGTGAGGAACAGCTCTCTGCTTTCTAACAGGCTGTAGCTGGCTGGTAGTGCCAGCTCTTCCCTGCCTTGGGAATGCCCATCCCCTGCCTCTCTCCCGCAGATCGAGATGTACGACCGCGTCTTCCAGAAGCCGCCGGACCGGCACTCGGACTTCTCTCGCCTGGCTCGTGTTCTGACTGGAAACGCCATCGCGCTGGTGCTCGGGGGCGGAGGAGCAAGGTAGGCAGCTTAGCCTGGGCACTGCTCCCCGGCCCTGCAGCCCCAGTGTTACTGGGCTGCGGCAGATTCTGCGGGGTAAGGGCCTCCTGTGAGAGCAGCCCTGTTCTGTAAGCAGCAGCTGGGGCGCAGGCTGCCCGCTCACTGTTGTTGCACAAACTTAACCTGCTGTGTGGGTTTCCGTTTGGATTTCTGCAGAAGGGAATGAGTGCTTGTGACCTCTTGAGGCCTCTTAAGTTGGGCTTGATACCAGGAGATGAGCAGGGCATTAAATAGGATGTTTCTTTCTTTAGTAGACCTACTGTATGGATTTTTGTTCCCGCCCCCCCCTCTGGATTCTTGTGTTAGAAAATGGTTCACAATATTTCAGAGGCCCCCAAAGCTCTTCAAAGACTGAGCAGCAAGGGGAATTCTGTCCTCTGGTGGGACAATGTCCTCTTCTTTATAATCACCCAAAGCCCAGGTGCCCATACACTTCTGACAGCCTTACTTTACAGGAAGATTGTATTTTTACAGACACAAGGGCCAAGTGTGTGCTGAACACTATTAGAATTCTATCTGACTTCCCGGTGAGCTTTGGGAATAAATTACTACTGATGTTTTTCTTTGGAACCCCTTTGTACTTCCAGAGTTTTTTTGCCGAGACAGAATTTGGTAGCGCTTTGTCTCAAGAGAGCACCATCTTCGTTGTCTTCATCACCACGTTCCTGAAGGCGTTTGAAAAACAGTGCTTTGAAATACTGCTCTCATAAATAATACAGAAAAAAAAAAGAGCTAATTTGCACATAGTCTGTCTATTTAAGTCCACGGAAATATCACATTTTTGTCTTTGGGCCAGTGCATGTTTTGGGGGGAGGATTCGCTGCGGTAAAGGTTAGAGCTCCTTTGTGACAGCTTGTTCAGATTAGTCACTTGATGCTGAGACAGCCAGCACAGTGGCCGTTCCTTTGAGTGCCTGCAAAGATGCCTTTACCCTGCTTGCTTTCACAGTTTCCTCACCTGAGATGATTTGAGGATTTCATTTCTGAGATAAGCACTATCCCGTGGAGACAAAGTAAAGCAGAGGAGGGGAGCTTCTGCTTAATCTGGGTATCTCAGGAGGCTTCTAATTGACCAGTGCAAAGCATTCACGTTTTGGTTTCTATTGTTCCAAGCTATCTGATATCTCTGTCTCTACTGAAGCCTGTGTCACGCTAAAACATGTGCACTTCTATATTTCTGGCAGCACATTTTGCTCGTTCCCTTCCTTTCTTCCTCCTGTAAACACTGCTGTAATTTTTTGCCAAACGATTTATTTTTGTTTTGTTTTGTTCTACTGCTTGATTTACAAGCTCCCGCCCGCTGGCTTTCAAGAGCAGAGGTAAGGAAGAGCAGGATTGTTGGGGCTGGGTGGTGGTCCTGTGTTCTCCTCCGGTCTGAACCGCTGCGCTGCTCCTGTGGTGGCTTTGGGATTCCTGGATGTGCATCACCCCGTCAGCAATGTGCCCGTGTGCCTTGAGCCCTTGATTTGCTCGTTTCTGCATCCATGCAATACGGAGGACTTTTAAGAGGATTAAATGGCAGAAGGGATAAATGTGAACATTTCTTCTTTCTCTGAAACCCTGTTTTATGTCATGGCCTGAAATGCTTTTTCTGGGGGTTCAGGCTGGCCCACGGATGGTGTGAGCGTTTTCACTGGGAAGGTGCAGAATGCTGGTGCTGTACTGAATTGTTGTTTAAATTGTGGTTAGGTGAAAGATTTGGATTTCTTAAAAGTTTGCTGAGAATATAAGACTCAGGAAAGGACAAAGTTACTCTAAACTCTGTAAAAATCTGCCTTTGGAAGGGCAGAGTAACTTCTTGGGTCCTTATCTTTACTAACAAGGTAACTTCAAGAGATTGTGCTCTAAGTACTTAAAATCATCCTGTGATTAAAGCCCATTCTGGCTGAAAACGTCTTGCTGGGTCGCTGCGCAAACTCTTGATGCTTATTGTAACCTTTGGGTAATGCACTATGCGGGGTAACCTCCTGCCTTGTTCTAGAGGCATCAAGCCCACTGGTCACACAACCCAGAGGAGGTGGTAGTTACAGAGTGCTGGCTGGGGCTGGTTGCTGTTGAAGAGCCCGTGTTCAGTGACTCCAGTAATAGCAATGATTTAGTTGTTATTTTGGGAACGCTTGTCTGGCTTCCCAGTGACAGTTGGTTTGGGAGGTTTTACCAGAGCAGCTTCCTAGTAATTATCTTTGTGGTTTGTCATGACAAAAGGCTCATCGGAACTAAAGGTTTTCTTTCTCTTGTGAGCATAAAAATAAAACACATCGAAGTGATACAGTTCTAAAATTACAGCGTTTTGCTTTTGCTAAGTGCTTTCTTAGTTTCAGTTAGGAACATTGTGGAGTTAGAGAGAAGGGAAGGGGATCTGCATTTAGAAAAATAACACCTTTGAAATGCAGTTGCAAGTATAATGACACATCAAACCCTGCAACAAAGGCACAAACCCTCCCAATAAATCACTCTCCTGACCTTTAGCCATCCCACGTACAGCCCACCCTTTGGCTTTCTATAGTTGTCTTAGCAAAGCTGCTTGAAAACTAAAATTTATGAGGAGGAAATAGTTAATAGAGAAGCGTCTGGAAATCCCTGGGGCTTTGGGAAAAAAGAAAATCAAACCAGGTTGTGCTGTTTCAGAAGACTGACTTAAGCACAGTCGTGCTGATGAGTTTTGGTGCTGCTGATGTTGTCGTTATTTGGGTGAATTCAGCCCGATGCCCCCGTCTCACACAGGCAGAATGGGAAAGCATCAGGCCCGTTCCAGTCTGGACATTTCAATAAGCAGCTGTATTTGCAGGGACACGCGTGGTATGAATCCGTGGCGTGCGTTCTGGGGAAGGAAAGAGCTCTTGTGAAAAGAAGTTCCTTGGCTCTTCTGGATGTGCTGCCTAGGATAAGGTGTGGTGCCCGAGACGCGTCTGGAGGCCGCACGTCCTGCCCCATCCATGCTGCTCAGGTGGATGGGGCTCCGCAGCACGCTGGGCCCTTCCCTCCTCTCAGTGCCCTTTCCTCCAGGCAGAGCACTTAAACCTTCCCCGAGGAGCTGCCATTGAAGGCTGTTTGTAGATAGCAAGGCGTCTTTTCATTTCTCCTTTTCCCATTTAGTTTTCTCCTCTAACTTCTTATTTCACCTCAGCTCTTGACATGTCAAGTAGTTTTTTTCCACGGTGCTTTCTTGCTGACTCTAAGGACTGGACTCAGACCCACACCTTTTCAGTTTGGGTGGTTGGCCTGTTTCATCAGCTTGCCCTCGATGCCCTTTTTCCTGTGTTCTCAGCTCTAGCCCCCTGGAAAGGGGGGATAAAAGCAGCAGCGGAGGAGGAGCAAGTTAGGCCTTTCTTGTTATGGAGATACTTGTGTCTGATGAAGCCACTTTTTGCCTCATCTCTCTGTCTGTGACCCTGAAGCCTGTGCCATGTGCAGGGTGCTCACACTCCATGCTTCTAGAGAAGGCTGAACATGCAGGTCCATCTGCCATCTGGTCCCTTACTGGCTGCTGCACTGAGCCTGCCTGGGGTCTCTGTGCTCCTTAAATCTGCCTTTATCTTCTGATTCACTGGCTTTGCCCGGCGATGAAAAAGCTGGAAGAGTCCCCGAGAGGCAGATCTCGTAATTGTTCTGCTCTCAGGAGATCACGTTGGCCTTCTGTGCTCGCAGTGCTTGGCTCCAAGCCCCCTGGTTGCACGAAGAATGAACCAAGGAGGCTTTGCTGCCACCGCGTCCCTCATGGTTGGCTGCAACTCCAGTTCATTCAGGAAAGTTTGAGTAAAAACCCGACTGTCAGTCTTGTTTCCTTTCTCTGCCACCAAACACCGATCCCTTGCACTGCTGTTCCTCCAGAAGGCACAAAGAGGGAGTTTGTTTGTGCTTAGTCTGCACGGGAACAAAAACTTGCAGCTTATGAGCAATCCCTGAGGTTGGGCAAAATTGCATTCTGCAGTTGGAAGGAACCACGGGATCTACAGGTCAGACTGTCCTGTATGCATGGGTCAAGCAAGGAGAAGGTGGGGCATGCCCACAGCACCTTGGGCTGTGGTGGATGCCCATCTGCATCTATCTCCCTGGGCAGATACAAGGAACTTCTGTTTGAAGGCTGGGTCCAACAGGGCAGCACGTTGTGAGGTTTCCCAGCTGTCACTGTGCCCCTTGGTGTTTCTGAACGATCGTGGTAGAAATGAGTTGATGAAAAGCTCCCAGCATAACATGAGGAAAAAGTTGAAACACTCATTTTGAAAACGTCAGAAGAACATACTCCTTTCCTGAATGTGGGTGTGTGCTTTCAGCACACAGGTTTGTCTAGAGGGTGAGCAGCTCTTGCATGTGAACGAACCCTGTAGTGCTTCTCCTGCTCCATCTTGGTTAAAAAGGAATCGAGTTTTGACAGAATCACAGAATTGCTCAGGTTGGAAAAGACCTTCAAGATCAACGAGTCCAACCAACCTAACCCTACTACCCTCACTCTGACAGCCCCTGCTAAACCATGGCCCCGAGCACCACATCCAAATGATTTTTAAACACATTCAGAGCTGGTGACTCAACCGCTTCCCTGGGCAGCCGGTTCCAGGGTTTAACAACCCTTTCTGTTTCTCCTGATATTCAACCTAAACCTTGCCTGGCACAACCTGAGGCCATTTCCCCTCGTCCTGTCACCTGTCACCAGTGAGAAGAGACCAACCCCGCTCTCGCTACGACCTCCTCTCAGGTATCCGCAGAGAGAGAGTTTTGTATTGATGCCCTGGCCTATCCACCTACAGCACCTGAAGACAAGTAAATGCTGTGCCCTAAGTTGTTATATTCCTACCGTAGTGTCTGCACATTGCTCTTCTTCTGGGGAGCTACCAGTAGGCTCCAGCAGACAAAGGGACGTGTTGCTGATCACGGAACCACAGAGTGTTAAGGGTTGGAAGGGACCTCTGGAGATCATCGAGTCCAACCCCCCTGCCAGAGCAGGTCACCTAAAGCAGGTCACCCAGGAACAGATCCAGGTGGGTTTGGAATCTCTCCAGAGAAGGAGACATTCCATGGCCTGCAGTGCAGCACTTCAATTACATTCCCAGCAATTAAGTGGTATCGGAGTTGGCCTAAGCGCGGAGGCTGAATTTGCAGCGTGCTCATGTGAGGAGTCGGGGGTGATTACTGAAGAGACCGGTATGTTTGGGGCTTTGTTTTGTCTTTCTGCCTGGTTTGTTATTCTCACTTGGAGAGGAGCTTTCAAAGGTACAAAAACCTCGTGGTCTCACCCCGGGTGAGGACAGGCTGATTCTTACTGCTGTCCCTTTCTCTCAGTAACAGAGAACAGGAGGTGTTTTGTGGCTACCCTGTTAGCTGCTCGACGCTTCCTACTTAATTGGATTTTGCCATCTTAGCTGAGAAGCTTTCACTTCTTCACTGCAGGATGCAGGGCTTTGGTGTTTGGGAGGAGGATCACCGCAGGCAGCAGAAAGTCCACCTTCACCTCCTGTGAAATTCTCACCAGCTTTTGTTTTCCTGAGAGAAGCTATGAAGTCACTGCTTTCTTTCCCTTGCTCCAATGGGTTAAGGAAAAGTTGACAAGCAGCCAAAAGTAAAGAACACGCAAACGCTCGGCAGCCTAATGTGGTAATGCCAAAGTTGGACTTATTAGGGCAACGAGCTGCAAGGAAGGGATGTTAGAAATAAAACCGTGGCTTTTGGGGGGCTGTTGTTAGCTCTGCCAAAGGCCAAGGTCAAATGGCAACGCAGGAAGGTCCGGTTTCCACCACTGCTGCTGTGGAGAAGAGCCACTGGGAGCTGTAGCTGTGTGACTTGAGATCCCTTCTGGACTGTCACCTTTTGCTCCTTGGTCCACAAAAGCAGAGAGAGCAGCAGCGAGGTGGTTCCCTGAAAACAGCACAGACTGCACAGAAAAGCGTTTCAGCTTAGTGAGCCTTCTGTCTTCTCGCGTGTAATAAAAGGGAAGGCTCCTAGGTGAGGGTGGAGGTTTGGACACCATGGGGTGGAGCGGAGCGGAGTGGCTGGTAGGGCAGTGGTGGAGCTGAGAGCTCATGGCCCAGCTTTCACTGTGCCATGAAACACCCGAGGGAAAAACAGCTGAAATTTGAGGTGGAAACAAAGTTCCAATGACAAAGTGCTGTCCTCGGGACGCTTTCCATGCTCTAGCTGCTTCTCCTGCCGTGCAGGTGGCGGTGGCATCGTGGTTATGAAACCCTGGTGTTCAGTCTTGGGCAATAACAGAGTCTCCTGGGGAGACTGCCTGAAGTTTTATGGTGCAGGTGCTTGGCATTCTGTTCCAGCAGTTAAGGAAGATTAATTCCTATTCCTCAACCAGACAGATAACGAATGATAGGAGGCTTTTCGCTCCTATCAGTGGGAGAAGGGTGTGCATGGACACTGTCTTACAGGTACCATTGCAGAGCTGCAGTGCTTGGACTGGAGATGGTGGGCTCATGGGTGAATTCCCATACCTCCAGTACAGGGTAGTAACTGGAAGCGTTGGGGAGTTGCTTTTTTAAACTGTTAAACTCATCCACAAGCAGCCAGCCAATGTGCTGTGAGAAGAACGTGTAAGGGGAGAGGGGAGGAATGTGCTGCCCACATTCAGAAGCTGCCTCCAGGGGCTTGCACTGAAAATACTGTCATGAAGAACACAGAGCAGCGGTTTTCCCTGTGGGATCCTAAACATGCTCGATGTAGGAGGGGTGAAAGGAAATCCCATGGCAATCTCCTGGATTCCTGATGATCCTCACATACTTTGGAACACAGTGAATGTTTCTCAGCCTCTTTGATGGCTTCAAACCTTTACATAGTCTAATGAGGGGCCCCCCAGGGTACAAGGGATGGGGATCTGTGGAGCCCGAATGTGCTGGTATTAGAAGTTCCTCATGCTGGAGAATGAAAGTAATGCTCATCTTGAGAATTTGCTTCATAATATCTTCTCTGTGCTTCCACTGCTGTCTAGATCATATATGATCTATTTAGCCTTTTTCTGTTTCAACCTGTCCAGGTCTCTCCTAGTCCCTACATCTACATTTTCCCTTTTTGATCCATCCAAACCCAGATTTACCCAGTTTCTTCCCACCCATTCTGTTCCACTGTCACTCCTGCTTGTCTTCTTTATATCAGTCCTTTAGTTCCTTTCTCAGTCTTTCCTTTCAAGTTCCTCTCTCAAAGGGCATATTGCAAACACAGAAGTTTGCCAACTGCTTCTACCATACCAGGGGTGCCCTTATTTGTCACCTTAACAGAAATGCACTTGGCTTTGAAATAATTCTTAGATCATGCTGTGAGCTTCAGGACTGCTCTGCATTTTGGAAATAGGTTGTTGATAGCAATGGTTAAGGTTGCTCACAGTGGGTTATAGTCTGGTACAAGCGCCTCCTTCATTTGTTATCTCTATCACAGTGCTTAAAATTCACAGTAAACAGAGTCCTGGCAGCTTGAAAAATGTGTAAAAAAAATTAGATTCTGATTCTTTGAAGTATTCAAAGAACATAATCTGATAAAACACTCGTTCTGAAGTAAACTATGGAATAAAATTCTTGCTGAAACCATTGTTCTCCATTCTGACCTTGGCTGGGATCATTCTGAAAGAGCAACACCAGCCTCTCCAAGGTTCTCATGGTGTCATGAGTCACCACAGCTGTCGAGGGTTAAATCACTGAAGCAGGGGCAGCCAGGATTTCACATCGCTGGTGTTCTGCTCTGGATGTCACGTGGGCTTGAGCAAATGGCTTAAATGCTTATAACTTGTGTTCTCCTTCTGGAAAATGAGGCATTTGCCATCTCAGCTTTGGCATCCGTGCAGGTCACCCTTGGCAAATTGCTCTGAAACACAGGGAAGAGAAATGTGAAACACTAGGAATTGTTTGGGGTTTTAGGAGGGTATTGTTGTCTCTAAACGTATATGGATTCATACTCTGCTCTCATGGGTTGGGTGTGTCTGGGGAATTTGCTCAAAACCTGACATCCAGCCCAATTATGATGATAAAGTTCACTCTTTATTTCAGTGTGCAGTGGCTGAGGAATGCCCAAGCTGCTGGTAACCCTGTTTGTGTTGTCTGGGTACAGGGTCAGTAGTTTTACAGGGGCTGCTGAGGTTTGAGGGTATTCTTGCCTGGTCTGGGCAGCAGAGAGCCCACACAGAATCACAGAGTGTTAAGGGTTGGAAGAGACCTTGAAAGATCGTCGAGTCCAAACCCCCTGCCAGAGCAGGACCACCTAGAGCAGGTCACACAGGAACTCATCCAGATGAGTCTGGAAAGTTTCCAGAGAAGGAAACTCCACAGCCCCTCTGGGCAGCCTGTTCCAGGCTCTGTCACCCTCACAGTGAAAAAGTTTTTCCTTATGTTTCTGCAGAACCTCTTATGTTCCAGCTTGCACAAACCTCTTATGCTCCAGCCTGCACAAACCCTGTGGTCCCCAGCCAGTTCTGGGCAGAGTCAGCTCTGGTGTCTTCTCCCCCGGTGCCGAGATGCTGTGCAAGAGGGGTCTGATGGAAGCCAGCATCTTCCTGAGGAGCTGCCTCTGAAACAGAGGCTGTAGGATGTGCCAGGTCCTCATCAGCTTGGGGGTGCTTTTGCTTTCCTGGTGTCATGGAAAGGTTAATGGCTGGAGGTGGTGATGTGTGATCTCGCAGAGCTGATGTGGGTCCAGCTCTGTCCTGGGGCAGGTGAGCAGCCCTGGTGCTGTGGAGAGCAGCGAGCAGCGGCACTGGGCTCTGCCTGGGCTTGGCCAAGCTCCCCGTCTCCAGCTTGGTGTCTGGCACAGATTGGGTCCTTCCACACTCAGTTCACACCATTTCCTAATTTTTACTTATGCAAAATAGAAGTGAGGACTTTTTTCCAATTCCTATTTTTTCTTTTTCTCTCTCCCCAGTACAATCAGGTACCATCCATCGAATTCGTTTCTTGTTTCCAATTGCTTGCTCAAGACACTGAGGTGGCCTGTAAGGGCTCTGCTTTCCTTGCCAAGAGCAAGACAGGTCTTGAAGAATGTGCACTGCTAAGAGGATCCCATTCCTCATCCTGATATTGCTGTAAATGAGGTCAGGGAATGGAACTGAAGTATGAGGGAACCTTGAAAAATGCTTCTTCCCCTCTTTTAAATGGAAGAATAAACTTCTCATCTGGCATTTGCAGTCTGTCAGTGGCCAGTAACAGGCAGCAAAGCAAGAATTATGCAGAATGGAAGTATCAAAATAATATACAAAAAAGGCTGAATCTGCTTTGTGTCATAAAGAAACCCAAACCGGAATGCTTGAAATATCCTTCCTCCGGTTCTCTTTCTTCAAAGTAATCCCTTTGTACACCAGAGCAAATCTCTCTTTTGACATTTGGCAGGGGAGAAAGCTGGCAGCCCCGAGGTTGATCCTCGTGACCTTTGCGTTAGGCAGCCTCTGGTCTTCCCCCTCCTCCCCCTACGGTTGGCTTGCTGCTGTGGTAGGTGCGTTTCAGAGGAGGGGAAGCTGCTTGGTGACCTGTATTATGCTTTTGCACGTGTAGATAGGTACCCGTATCTCAGTGCACAGTGGAGTTGTAGTTTTTCCTTTGTTATAACCCTTTGTGAAGCTGAGGTGGATGTATGGGGGCAGCAGAGCTTGCAGTTACTCGTATTGGTGTTTGGAGAAGCGGTTTGTGCTCTGGTCATGAGCAGAACATCCGTTGCCACGTAAACCAGACCGAAATCTGAATTCCAGTGTCAGGCTTCTGGATTCCCCGTGTCTTTCAAAAAGCAGATTTGATTTCAGGGAGGTAAAATAACAGAGAAGAGTCTTTATCCTTAAAGATAAAATTACTTCTTCAACTTGGCGTTTTACTTTGGGCGCTGTTTTGTAGAGACTGAAGGAGAAAGATAAGGAACAGGGGCTCTTCCTTGGAAAAGCTGATAACTGAAGTTTAGAAAACTCATTTGAGTCTTATCCAGGTCAACCCTAGAGTATTTTGTTTGAACAAACAAGACCCAAGTCCTAAAAATAAACCAGTGAGTTCTGAGTATTTGCTTCTGTTGAGAAAAACCTCCTGAGACGTGGCTATGAACTCATGCTGAAGGCTTCAGACTCTGTTTGCAAACGGTTGGTAATCGGCTGCGGCGTAACTGCTCCTGAGAGGCTTGGCTTTGATTTCTTCAGGGACGGACCATCTTGTGTATTGCCCGAGAGCTCTGCCCCAGAGCTCAGCCCCATTAATCGTGTTTGTGCCATTCCAAATCCAGTTACCTCAAACCCAGGCAGAGCCATGTGGCTGTTTTCAGACCCGAGTGCTAATTGCTCGGCGAGTCGTGTAATGGTTGGGTCATCACGTGCACATAAAAGCCGCGTTCCCGGGGCTTGGCACCCACTGGATGCTTAATGAGCTGATTTTTCTTTTTCCCATCTGTAGCACCTATGTAATTGCTCATTTGCTCCCTTTTGCTCTGGAGGTTGAAGATTTTAATGGCTTCTGCTAAATCCTCCAAGCAGCGGGAACTTGGGAACCATCTCCTTCAAAGTTATGACTTCTGCAATTAATTATTTAATTTTTTTTTAGTGGTTTCTTTGGACTGTCCTGTCCTGATCTCCAGTCTTCAACCCACCAAACTCATTTATTCACAGCAGTGCTTTGATATACAGATGAAATTAAAAAAGGAGTAGGTGGAGTTGTGGTTTAACTCTTGTTAGTAGTTTTGCACCTCTTTGTATCAGCTGAAAGCACGCGTGGTGTGTTACAGAGCTGCAAGGTGGAGGGGATGCTCTGTTAAAGGGGGGTAAAGCTCTTAGATTCATAGAGTGTTAGGGGTAAGAAGGGACCTCTGGAGATCATCGAGTCCAACACCCCCGCCCCAGCAGGGTCACCCAGGGCAGCCCACACAGGAACAGATCCAGGGGGGTTGGAAAGTCTCCAGAGAAGGAGACT
>WUAM01000001.1:399334-416885 GCA_024336885.1 Actenoides hombroni
TTGCAGGGGAGGTTGGCCAGGGCTCTGAGCACCCTGCTCTAGTTGCAGATGGCCCTGCTCCCTGCAGGGGAGTTGGAACTAGATGACCTTTAAAGGTCCCTTCCAATTAGACCATTCTATGAAATAAATAAAATTCCCCAGAAATAACTCTGAATGTTTATAGAAGAGGGGGAAAAAAAAAAATCATCATTTTTTAAGTCATCTTTTGAAATTCTTCAGTGTATAATTTAACACAGTCTGTAACATTTCTTTATAAATAACCATGGTGGGAAGGTTGCTATCCTATAAAAAAATGTTGCTAGTAGAAAATTTGGCTCCCTTTTGTTTGTCCCAGGAGTCCAATAACAGAGAGCTCCTTCCTTCCTGCAGAAATTCTGTGTATCTCAGTATGGTTTTTGCAAGTTTCTGAACACTTCACCTTTGGCTCAGCAGAGCAGCTCAAGCTGAGTGATCAGCCTTCATCCAGTGACTCCAGTGAAACAAATGAAGGGCTTCTTCTACACAAGTGGAAGATGTAGAACATCTGTAGGAGTCCCTGAATCTGCTCCAACTCATCAGCTTGGCTGAAGAGAGCAGGGCAAGGCAGGGTTATGGCTGTACGAGCCCACCAGTATCTTGTACTTAAATTCTTACTTGCCTGTGTTGGTGGCTCAGGTTCAGAAAGCTCAGCACACTGGAGTCGAGTCCTCAGCACAGTGTCATTACCCAGTGGGACAGGCCTCCTTGCCCCTGGAATAACCCTGGCTGTGGATGTGGCTGCTGCCTGCACTGCCAGCAGACTGGGATTGAATGTGAATGGAAGGACGCAGGCCTTGACCTCAGTAGGTCATAGTCCAGGAAAAAAGGGTTTAAGAAAGGTTTGAAGTCATTGATGAGTTTGGTGATGGAAGAAAGGGTTGTGGACTTTGAGGAGCATGAAGGTGACAGAGCCATCAGTGGGACAGTGGAGGCCTAAATGGAGGAGGGAAGGGCAGGATCCTCCCTTCTGCAGTTCCAGGAGCCAGAACCCTTCCCCCTCCCTGCAGAGGACAATCCTCATGCAGAAGATGAGGTGGGTGTGAATCTTTGGGATGCCAGTTCTGCTGCTGCTTTACCTGCTAATTCAACTCCTTGGCAGAGGGTGGAGCTCTCCAGGCAGTCACAGGAGACCCAGCAGCTGGATGGAGGTTCCAGATGTGCAGAGACTGCTCCAGCTCACTCCATTTCTGCTGCACTTCGTTCTCTCAGAATCGTCCATTTCGGTTTGACTTTTTCTTTTTTAAATCTTTAAGTGTCCCTTGACTGCAAGGAAAGGAGGTGGTTTGGTGGTTTCATGGCTTTTGTGTCCTACCTCTTACTTTCACATTCCACGACCAATCAAGGAGCTTGTTCTTTGGTGGAAACTTTCACACCCCAAGGTCTCTTTGTGGTGGCTCCTCGGGAGAGCTGGTGTGTGTGTGTGGGGCAGAAGGTCTTTGAGAAATTAGGGAGCGGTAATGAGGAGCTACAGAGGGATTGTGTGTCAGCAGGATGGGCCAGCTGCCCATCTCTCTTTAATGAGGGCTGAGTTATTTGCAAGGCTTTGTTTACCTTCTGTTTTCAATAAAATTGCAATCTGGCCACACTCCACTTCCTTCCCAAGGGCAGCAGGTGTGGAATTGGGAGGTGAAGAGGACTGCAGGGTGTACAGGTAGTGAGGAGAAAGGTGAGGGAGAGGATTTGTTGGTGGTTACAACTTCCTGACGTGAGGCCTGAGAGCTTCCTGGCTCAGGAATATTGTCTGACTATCCCCGTGCAACTCTTTGATGTCTTGTTCTGGAGGAGGCTTTTCCAGGTGACTGGGGAGGTGCGTTGACCTCTCCTCTGTCTCTTGGCTCGCCATGCACTGACCGTGGCCTCTGAGGTTCCAGCAGGGCTGATGGCAACACAGATTTTTCTTCTCTTTGCTTCCCTTTTGGAACAGGGCAGCTGCCTGATGACAGAATAGAATGAAGAAATTATCCCTTTGGGATCACTCAGATTTTTTTTTCTCCTGATCTTGAAGATATCCCGGGGCATTATTAAAAAGAGAAGGTTGGACTCTGCTGCAGCTGACAGGGCACGGCTCTGTTAAGTGAGCTGGTGCTGAGGTGGTGATGAATCTCCTGCTCTCTTCCTGCCTCTCTTCATTACTGGCTTATTCATGCAGGCTGAAGGCCTGGGAAGGTTCCCAAGAAGAGCACTCGCCCATGTTCAGCATACATTCTGACTGCAGGGCTGTTGCCAGAGTCCTTGCTGCCTCTCGTAGCTTTCTGCTACCTTCCAAAGACCTCCCATCTTGTCTGTGGGGTGGTTTTACTGTAGGAATGAGTGTCCCTTGGGACAGACCCTTAAGAAAGACAGGGAAAAGGATTGAAATGTTGGGAAAGGGAAGGGTAAAAAGGCTGTAGAGAGCAAAACACAGGAGAAATAATTACTCAATCTTGGCAGAGCTTATGGGCTAAGGACTTTTGAACATTCCCAGAATCTCCTTCTCCCAGCTTAGGTGTCAGAGAGACCCCACGCTGAGATCCTGCTTTAGATTTCTTTATCACTATGTACTGGAGCTGTGAGAGGAAAAAGATACCCAGGGCATGGGGCAGTGAAATGAAAAATGGCAGCAAGCAGAGCACTGGAGAAATTTCCTCCTGTCAGGGGAAGCAGTGATGCATCCTGGTGAGGTGGGGTTCAGACCAAGGATCCTTTGCTGAGGAAGGAGAGGGAGCTCTGCTGGTCCATTTTTGTCAGGGAGTTTGTGTTTTGCTCAGTTCAGAGGGCAGCTGCTGCTGGGGCTGTTGCTGGAGGGTGCAGCACTGGACTGGTCTCCCCGCTGCAGGCTGGCTGCTCTGGGCCAGTGCATGGGAAAGGCTCTGGAAGCAAGAGAGAGGGCAGGGATCCCAGCAAGTATAAGGTGTGCTCGGTGCTGCAGAGATGGTGGGCCTTGAGCCAGAGCTGCCTGACAGGTCTTGACCCAAATTCACTGTGTTTTTGCAAAACCAGTGTGGTTACTCTGACTGGTTTGCGTCAGTACAAGCCGAGGGGGTTAGTTACCTGAAGCTGGAAGAAGCTTCTTTCCAAGCTCCAAAGAAGCCCTTTTGTTTCTTTTCATGACGTTTCAGCCATCAGTGAAAACACTGAGTGTGTCAGGAGAAGAGGGACCCCTGTGAGCTTCTCCAGGCCAAACAGCAATGGGCAGTGATGGGAGGAGAAAAACGTGTTTGCCAAGGCTGCTGTGCCACACGCAGAGGCTGCACCGGAGCCATCGCTTGTGTTTGAACCCTGGGCTTCTGCCGCTTCAGAAAAGGAGGTGTGAGTGCGTGGGAAGGGCAGCAGCCACGCACACAGGAGCTTCCTGACACTGCCAGGAGCTGACACGGGGCTTGAGAAGCCCCAGAGTGAGGGTTTGCTGGTTCTTGGGGCCGAGCAAAGACCTGCGAGCTGTGCTTTTTACAGAGCCTTGAGGTGAGGCTGCGGCTGTGCAGTGCTCGAAGAGGGACCTTCCATTTGTCACGTTCAGACTGTGGAGCTGCCAGCAGAGCCCGATTTGGGGTGAACACCAAGTCTGCCATTTTCTCTAGAGGATGTTTACCCCATCCCCAGGACAGACCCCAGCAGCGTGGCTGGCCCAGCTCTCTTGGTGTACCCCTGTGCTGACTGGTGTGACTGGTCCTGAGTGATGGAGGAAGCCTTTCTATAAAGAGCCCGTGGCCTGGAGGGGGTGGTAGGCAGCCTGAGTTCAGGGCAGAGCAGGGATGTGACATTTCACCTCTGAGGGTTTCAGGCTTCTTCCAGGCTTGGCCAGCACCAGTAGGGTGTGGGTGTATCCTAAAATGTTCCCTGGAATGTGTTATTTGCTTATAAAGTGAATAAAACTGTAGGTCATGGTGTTACCATGGAAATGCAAAGGCCACCAGCGGAGCTGCCACTCGTTCCTCTGGGTCACGTCTCCCAGTAACAATTTCATCTGTCCACATTAATGTTACAGACCAGACTAAAGGTTACTCATCTGTGAGGCACCACGTCAACCGCATCTTCAGGTGGGTTGTTTTCCAGGCCCCGTTTTAGTGCAGAAGACTAATTGGAACCATTTTGTCATCATTAAGTGACCTTCTGTGCTCTCAGAGCAGCTCCCCGGCTGAGCTGGCCCTCGCCTTGTCTCCGTGGCTTCGCAGAGAAGCGGGTGACGTCCCTTCTGCGGGAGCCGTGGGGTCAGGGTGCCCGGTCGAGTCACGACGGGGCCGGCCCAGTCAGGCCTTGGGTCATCCCATGGTGACCGTCGTTCGCTCGCTCAGCTCTGGAGCTTCTGCGTGGCCAAAATGCCACCGTGACCTTTTTTTTCAGTTGTTCTATCTCCGGTTTTATATCCCTGCCTCGTGCTTCCGTATTTTGACTGAATTTCCTGGGTTTTGCCGTGCTCCTGACTGCGTTTCCACCCTGCAGACCAGCAAGGTCAGCTGCCAGCCTGGAGACAGGAGCCCCATACTGGTGGGGTCACGCTGCGGTAGGGGAGCACTGGGAGGGACAGAGCTGGCCTGGTAGGGAGCTCCAGTGCACGCTCGGGGAGGCAGAGGAGCAGAACAGGACCTGGCAGCCCCTTAGCACAGCAGGCAGGCATGTGGGAGCTCTCAAAGAGCAGGAGAAGCTGGTCAGCTGCACAAGTGGAAAAGAGCTTACTGGTTTTGCGGTGCCCTGGGCTCGCTAGAGCCAGTGCACCTACCCACTCCTCATTGAGGGTATCGCTGGACTCCTGCTGGTGTGCAATAAAAAAACAACATTACCTTCATTCCTTCTACTGCAGACAATGCTGCAAGTCCATGTATTTTAAACCAAAAATCTTTCCATTCACCATCAGTGGCCCAGACAGCTCTCTCATTTACAGCTGGTACCATCAACATCAGATCCAGGGAGGTCCGGTGGAAGGGGAAGAGAGAACTCTTCTCTGAAATTTATTGTCCTAAGATGACAGATGGTTTTTTAATAGGGTTTATCTGGATTCCCCTTTGCCACTTTGCTTCTGATGCTGAGGTTTTAAATCTAAGGTGCTTTAATCATCAGTTTGGCTGCTAAATACAGTAATAAATTCGTGACTCTTCTTTTTTAAGCTTATGTCTATGCCTTGTGGCCACATTCGGCCTTGATTTATAAACTTATCCCATGGGGTTACAGGGCTGTCTGCAGCAGATACGAGTTTGGCTCGGTGAGTCTCTCCTCTGTTGTGAATGGGCATCAGTCTGCCGAGGCTTATCCCAGCACATTACCTCATCTCAGGCAACGTGGTGTGATGGTCCTGTCAGGGTTAGTTACCTGGGTCAGAGCAGGTGCTCAAGTTAGAGTTACTGAATGAGAGAGGATTTATTTTAAGTATCTAACAGTAATAAGTGCCTAATTATCAGGAACTACATGTACTCAGAATGTGGATTCTTTCTTTCCCAAGATGCTGTAAATTAACCAGTACAGGAGATCCTGTCTTTGGTGATACTCGTGCCCCAGCAACTTTGTTGGCCCGTGTTATGTGGAGGGTGAAGAAAGAACTATCAGAGAGGAGCAAGGGAAGCCAGAAAGACATGTGTTCGAGTAAATAACTAAGGGGGGTGAGAAGTAGGTTGACCATCAGACCTGGACTGTAAAGCTTCCAGATTCTGGACAGGCTGTTAAGAGCTAGAATCAGAGAATAGTTTGGTTTGGATGGGACTTTAAAGTTAACCTACTTCAAACCCCCCTGTCATGGGCATGGGCACCTCCTACTAGCCCAGGTTGCTCAAAGCTCTGTCCAGTCTGGCCTTGGACACTTCCAGGGATGGGACATCCACAACCTCTCTGGGCAACCTGCTCCGTTTCTTACCATCCTCACAGTGAAGCATTTCTTCCTAGGATCTAACCTAAACCTCCCCTCTTTCAGTTTGTAACTTTCCTCTCGTCCTATCCCTGCATTCCCTGATGAAGGTCCCTCCCCAGCTTTTCTGATAGGTCCCCTTGAAGTTCTGAGAGACACACAGGAAGGTCTCCCTGGAGCCTTCTCTTCTCCAGACTGGACAATCCCAGCTCTCTCAGCCTGGCCTCACTGGAGAGTTGCTCTCTGATCATCTTTTGGCCTCCTCTGGACCTGATTGACTTAGCCCAGGTAGGCAGGGGAGTGATGAAAATACGAGTTTTGGATGTTTCTCTTACCAGCAGACTCATGATCAACAGATCATGCACATGGGTCCTCTTCCCTTCATCTTGCTGTTAGGTATCTCGGGCACAGTAAATCCATGTAGAGCACAAATCTAGATGAAAAGAAACCCACTTGAGGAACCTGATTTGTCAGCTCCGAGGTAGCTTTGCAGCTCTGTGACACAAAGGTGTTGCTGATGGAAGCAAGGGGGAGAGCAACACTGTCACCGGGTCAGCTCATGGGAGCGGCTGGGGAGGAGGGTGATCTGCCAGGCTTCCTGGTCCCGCTGTCCTGGGCTGGTGTGGCAGCTTGGTGGAGCAGCTGGTTGTGGGAGAGGTGAAAATGAAGGTGAAATGAGAGCAACGTGAAAAGGAAAGGTTAGGGAGCAGCAGCAGCCAGGCAGAGGGTGTTCACAGCAGCTGGCTGCAGCTCGCTCCTGGCAGGTGATCCCAGTTGGTGCTGAAGTTTCCCGGTACTGTTTCCCAGTTCTCTTTGCTGAACATCCCTGGGGCTCAGGTGTAATACAGCATTGATTTCCGGGCCAGTTTGACTTCTTTCCTAGCAGAAGCAAACTATTCACCTAAAATGCCATAGTGCAAGCAAGTGCAGCACTTTGGCACCTGAATCCAGTGCACTACAAGCACAGACCAGTGTACCAGTCACTGGTAATGTCTTGGGGCTGCTGGTGTCCATGAACCCATGTGTGTGTGTGCATACCAGCACGGACTTGCTCCCTGAAATGATGCAGGTTTGGTTTTAGAAGCCAACAATTCATTATGATGGATGTTGGAATCTCTTTTCCTTCCATAGCAATTGTTCTTCTATAGATGAATTCTTTATCTTCACATTCCCTTTGCATATGAAGTTGCTTCTCCAACGTGTAGTTACTGAAGGTGCTAAATTGAAGGGTAACAAATAATTACCCAGTTGCTTGACAAAGAGAAAGTGTATTGGTGTGGTGGCCTTTAGTATAGGCTGTGGAAACTCCTAGATAAGTACAAGTGAAAGCACCTTGAGTAAGGGACGAGTAGGGTAAGAAGAAAGGATCATCCTAGCACTTTGCCTGCTAGATAAGACAAGTTTATGTCAGGAACTGTAACCCTGCCATGATTTCAGTAAAAAATTGATTCTTCCTTGAAAGCAGTCATGACCCACCTGCACCTCTGTAAATTTTATATGCTGAGCTGACCTCAGTGCGTGTAAAACAGAGACTGGACTTGCTCTCTGCACTCGTGGTCGTCAGCAGTTTTAGACATACTTTGAACACTTCATTTTTCCATCTACTCACAAATAGCAGAGTTCAGAAATCCTCGGGTCTCTGAACTGCAGAGTGGTGAGTCAAGGTGAGTCAAGGTGCACGTTGGCTCTGGTGGGCGTCCCACAGAGGTATTCACTTCAGCAGGAACAGGGGCCGCTGTCAGCCACTGCTTTGTGCTGTCTTAAGAAATACGTAGTGTCATTCTGCCCGCACCCATTAGTAAGTTTGACAAGTTGAGACAAGCACTTAGGACTGGCTTCTGTTTTTAATTTTAAAGATGGTGTGCTTGGCACTGTGAGCCAGCACCACGGATCTTGGCAGATCTTGAAGAGTGACTTGGTGGTGTTTTCCTGAGACACGCTCACTCCAGAGCACAGTTAGTCTTGGAACTGGAGAAGGCCTGAGTTGCTGGAGAGCAGATGTGGTGGCCTGTTGCTTCTTGAGGGGTGACAAGTGGTTGGAGAGACTTTGGAGCCTGTGAACACTTTCAGCGCTGGTTGGACCGTGGCACTGTTTTCTGCAGCTGGTAGGGCTCGGTGGACAAGCTGTTGACTGACAGCTTGTGGAGCAGCTTCTTCCTCTGGAATGGTTTGCACTTGTTCTGGTGGTGGCCCTTGCTGTCCATTAGGCTGTCCTTCTGGAGGAGATGCAGATGTCCATGCTGTCCCTGTGCAGGAGACCAGGGGTGAAGTAGACCACTGCCTGCCTTTCGTATTTTACCTGGACAGCATCAGCAAGGTACATGACTCCTCACTACATCTAGGGTTGCATTTTGGACGTTTTGTCTGGAAAGACAGCACCAGCTGTAGATTCAGGAGGTGTAGCTCACTCTTTAGGACTCCTGCAGGCAGCTCCTGCTCAGCTCGAGGAGTCACAGCATTGCCACCTGCAGTGTCTGGACACTGCAAATGGAACCAACCTGAACAGTCCCAACAGTCACTTCTTGAGCATAGTGGCCAGAGGTGTATTTATCTTCTCATTGTGCTGGAGGAAGTTGTATCTCAAGCAGAAAAATGAGGTAAGGGTGGTGCTGTGTACCAGTACCAGCCCAATTTGGTTCAGTCTTGGATGCAAATGGAGCAGGGGAAGAAACCCTGGGCCTTGAGAGCACAGCCCAGGATGGGCTTCAGAGTCAAAAGCTGAAAGCATACGTTCTCACCTTGGGAGAGCTCTTTTCAGAGAAGCACAAGAGCATTTAATAGGAAGGGGAACGTGGCAGAAGTGAAAGGTCCAGGTTGTACACATCAAACATCTGACTTGTCCAGGTGAGTCTCTTCCTCCTTCATCTCTTTGTGGCCACCTACAAAGTCACCAAGCCTTAGATTATTGCCGAGCTACAGAATCACGGAATGGTGGGAGTTGGAAGGGACATCTGGAGATCATCTTGTCCAACCCCCCTGCTCCAGGAGGGTCACCCAGGATCATGTCCAGGTGGGTTTGGAATCTCCCTGGAGGAGGAGACTCCATAACCTCTCTGGGCAGCTTGGCCAGGCTCTGTCACCCTCTTCTAGGCTGTTCCAGGTCATGACTCAGTAGCTAAATGAAAGATGTTCATTAAATATTTAGTGAAGTAAAGGCTTTGGTTTGCTCTGTGCCTCTTGTTTGAGATGCTGCTGTCTGGGCTGGACACAGATGATGTTTTTTCTGGGCTGGTAGTCACAGGAATAATGTATTCCCTGCTGAGCTTTTTCAGCAGTCTCCTGGCTGCTTCCCATCGGAGGGGAAGTGTAAGAGGTAATTAACAACCGCTTGAAAAACGGATTAGCAGGTGGGTGGGAGCATGTTGGGTTCATACATGAAATTGCCATGGAAATGCTGAGATTTCCTGGCACTTCAGCCAGTGTGTGGGCTCCAAAGATAGTTGCACTCGTGGGCCTCTCTCCTTTTGATCTTCCTACCCTACAAAGGGAGCATCTGTTTCTTCCTTCGGGATGGTTTCTGGGGCTGTGTGTGACGAGGCCGGCGGGGCAGGGATGCTGCTGAGCCTGGCACGCTGCGTCACACCCATCCGCTGAACGCTGCTCCTATTTCTGTCGTGTCAAAATCAAAGCGGGGGGGGAGGGGGGGGGGAACAAATCCTGGTGGTTTGCTGCTTTCCTTTGATTCTAAAAAATAATAACTTGGTGCACAAAACACTTGGAGTTTGTCGCTTCTTCGAGAAGTCGGTGCTGGGTCTCGCCCTGACGACTCTGCGCTGAAGCAGCCGGGACTGTGCAGCTGAGCAGGGGCTCTTTGGCACACCAGCGTTTTTAGGCTGTGCAATGAGACCTGCATTTGCTTCTGGCCTCGTTTGGTGGCCGCGCGAGCTTAAAACGCTGGGTGTATTTGTGAGAAGTGTCTCTCATTTCAGTAGTGGCCATGGGCACACCACCCGAAGAGGGTCCTGGGGGGAACCTCCTGTATCCCGCATCTCCTTTCCCCTTTCTGCAGCAGTAACAGAGAGCCTTCTGGATCTGTGGGTGTCCGAGGTGCTTTGGTTTCACGGGCCGTGCGCCGTTTGTTTCAGATCACCTGCTAGCAGACTCCTACATCGGCCAGGAGGACTCCCCCGAGATGCAGCAGGCGGCACAGAACAAGCGCCGGCTCTCCGTCATCTCCGACGGCAAGTTCGAGAGGAGCTTCTCCGAGGAGCAGGCGGAGAAGCTGCCGAGCGAGGGCCCGAAGCCGCGAGTCTACACCATCTCCGGGGAGAGGCCGATGCTGTCGGACCACGAGAACGAAAGCGTGGAGCTGGTGGTGATGAAGGGGGCTGCCCAAGAGGAGTGTCACCACAGCCACCAAGCGCACGGTGCCGGTGGCTCCCACGGCGTGGGCAGGCACTGCAAGGGCTGGCCGGGCAGCCGGCAGGGCTCCAAGGAGTGCCCCAACTGCTCCCGCCTGGCCGCCCCCTCCCAGCAGTCCTTTGACCTGGAGCAGCAGCAATCCAGCGACAGTGGGTGGCACAGGAAAAGGCTGGAGAGGATGTATAGCGTGGATCGAGTGTCTGGTAAGTAAAAGTGGGACGCAGAGGGGCTCATCGACGCGGGTGGAGGGTGACACCCAGCTCCTGGCAGCGCGGAGCGTTCGTCGCCACGTGCCTCGAGCTGGGTGCCGTAGCGGTTCCCCTTCGGCACCTCCCGGGAACCTCGCGCGTTCGTGGGAAGGGATTGTCAAAAGGGGAGCTTAAACTAAGCTGAGCTCAGTTTGAGGCCAGCTCATCCAAGCCTCACTGTCTCTGCTTCTAGCTTGTCAGCTGCAGATGGCCTGGGTGCTTACTGAGGGTGATCTCTGTGGGCTCCCTTTCTGTTGGAGGAGGAGCAAGAGAGGAGGGGCTGTGTCAAAGCACCTACATTTATGCTCATCCAGGAGGCAGTTCAGAGCAGAATCCTCTCTCTTCCACCTCATTGTGGGGCCAAGGCAGGTGAAATCACGTCATCGTGCCAGGGCGCTCCAAAGAGCCTCAGCTCAGGTACAATGTTCTTTACTTTGGTGCATCCATCCATCATCTGCATGGCTGGAAGCTGTTCAGCAGGGTCCCTCACGTAGTGCCACCTCACAGTCTCTCCATGAATGCCAGCAAATAACACAATATTGGACTTTCTTTTCCACTCACTATCCATTTCCTTGATATTTTCAGGGAATGGAGCTTATAATTATTCAATTACATTAAAAAACTCCCAAGTGCCTCTAAAGACTTAACTATTAATCAAATATATGTCACAATCTTTGTGCTTTGAACTGTAAGCTAGTACACAGTCCATCTTTGTCTGTCAGCTCTATATGTGGCTGGCAAAGAGTCTGACCTAGTTAATTAATTTTTTTCTCTCTCTCTTTTTTTTTTTTTTTTGTAAACACACATCAAGGCTTTTAGAGCAGAGTGTCCTGCCAGGAAAGGTCAAGATTTTCTCCTTGAAAATAAATTGAGTGCAAGGAGTGTGCAGATCAAACTGTGCATCTTTCTTGGGTTCGTGGTTTTCTACTAAATAAATATTATAGCAATGTTCACTGCAGGTAAAATCACAGAAAGGTGGGTTCCAGAGCATATTTTCATAGCTAGATGCTTGAAATTCTGTGGCTAAATTAATCGATGTATTGGTGCTAAGGAAGAAGAGTTAGAAAATAATTGATGATAATGAATTGATACTTGGTAGAGCATGCAGAACACCTACAGTCCCACTGACTCCTCTGCATAGTTTTTAAGCATTGTTTCTCTGTTCGTCCCCTGTGATTTGGGGGTTTCGCATCACATGCTACATGTGCAAGTTTAGACTGTTATTTTTATTGCTTAATAAGTGAGAAGAGTTTTCCTGTGTGGAAATCTTCTGTTGTTTTATGATCATCGTACCTGTTGTACCTGCTGAAAGATGACTCTGTGTAAGATGACCCAGCCAGAAAGGTTGTGTGGAGGTGGAAGGTGACAGCATTTCAGTGCCAGCCTTTCGGGAAAGGAGATCACAACCCCAGGGACTTGGTCTTGTGGAGATCAGGGGGCTGAGTTCAGTCGGTTGCAGCCTCATGATCCGTACTGATTTAAGAAAGTGAAGATTTCCTGTTCTAATGCTGATGGATTTATGTTGAAAGTTTTCCTGAACAAATCCAAGCTGTATTACGCACGGTGGGGCTGAAGCAGCTTATTTGATAGAGAGCTAAAGGAGAGCTCCAGGTCACTAATGGAAGAGTTTAACTCCTCGTAGCTGCTGCTAAACATTTCTTGTTTGCTGGAAAACATGTCCTAGAGGTGCCACATTCCATTTCTGGGCCTTGGGATTTGTAACAGGTATTTTCAACTAGGCAGAGCTTTTGTTGGGGCCGGTTATCAATGTGAAATGGAGATTGGCCTTTCTGAAAAATCTTATCAGAGTAGTTACTGCAATGGGAACAGAGTGGACAGGGCTGAACCCAGAGGTGCCTCTGTGAGTACTTCATGTTTCACATGAGCAGCGAGCAGGCAGCAGCTCCCCTGGGTGCTTGTCTCTGGCTTCTGGGTGCTTGCACCCATAGGTGCTCAGGCAGCACTCTGCCTCTGAGACCGAATCCCATCCCAGCACTGGCATCATGGAAGGAAAGTGATCTCCGCTTGCTCTGCTTTGCTCTCTCCACCCAAGTGATGTTACTCAGAGGAAAAACAAGAATTGAAAGGCACAACTGTCACAAGGGGTGAGAGGTGTTTCTTGGAAGGCCCTTCATGTGCAGCCAGCAGGGAAACGGAGATGAACAGAGGCAAGAGAGAGAGACCAGTTTCCCCAGAGGTGCTGCTTTCTCTGGCTGGATTTACATGCCACGTTATCACTGCAAACCAACACTCAGCAGTGAGGCCAGGTTGACATAATTTGATGTGGATTGCTGTGCTGAGTTTGTGCTGCTGAACACCAACCCAGAGAAGCAGGAGCTGTGCCTCCTGTGCTGCTCCCAGTGTCTGATACAAACCCTTCCAGTCACGGACAGAGTCCCTGAGATTTGCGTGCAGCCTGGCACGTGGCTGAAGATGCTGAGTGGTGGTCCTCAGTCTTACCCAGGCCTGTGCTTCCTTGGCTGTTTTGTCACAGTTGATGATAACAAGAAAGGAGAACAAGATGCCCTTCCTGGCCAAAAAGGAGCGTGCTACCCACGCCTGGAAGCAAAGTAGCTATAATCATAGTCTGATTTTTTTAATTAGCTGGAGGAGCTCTGGAGCTGAGCTGTGTGCCTTGTCCCCAGCTGTGTGCTTCTCTGCTACTGTTCTACCTCTGGCTGGTAAAGAGGAGCCTCTGAGGGGTCTCCCCTGAGTGCTGTGGGTAGGGGAGGGCTATCTTTCCAATTTTGTCTCCTGTCCATCAGAAAATCAGGAGAAGCTTCCAGTGATTGTCCAAGCAAAGCCTTATAAGGACGTTAGCTGTTGTTCATCAGCTCTGCTTTGAATCAAAGCTAGTGGCTCAAAAGCTGTAAAATATATTAAGAGATTAGCAGTCCTTTGAGCTGTGTAGTCCCTGAGAAGTCTGTACAGAATTGTCAGCTAAAAAGGGCCTTGTACAACTTCTCCTCCTTTGCTACTTTTGTGGGTTTGGGACTTCAAACGAGTAATTCTTTTACAGTCTGAGCTGCTTTGCATTCCCTCTCCGTCTGTTTTTTGGAGGAGAGCAGACATAGGAACTTCATAATAAGTGTTTAGCATATAAGAATGCAGTTTTCATTTAACATATATATTCCCTTAGGGTGCCTTTCTACAAGGCTTGACATACGGTGTTGGCCGAGGAGTGTCTGGTACAGCTTTCTATATGATGTCTTGGAAGCTTCACTTCAAAGGAAGCCTCCCCAGTTGCATTTAGCATTTTTTGCATCTGCAATTGCAGCCACTTTTTGTACTTTCAGGGAGTGGCAGGATCAGTCTGTAGTAGGTGATGATCTGTACAAAACATCTGGTCAGATATCTGGTCTGTAGTAACTTTGTCTGCAGCAGGCATGCAGGGTTTGATTGGGTTCTGGCCAGTGAAAGTACATAAAAAAAAATACTCTTGACTATGCCAGAGTATTAATGACTAAGATACCACAGTTGCTAATGATCTTAGAACTTGAATGAGTGAAGCAAGACACATGAGCAGCAACCTGTGGCAAGGCACTAAGCAAGGAAACCACAAATTGGGAGTGAAGCAAGTTGAAAATTCGGGTAGTCCCGGGGATCCTGCCCACTGAGATCCTGCCCATCTTGTGTCAGGGGATTTTAATACACCTCTGATTTCCTGCTCTGACTTCCCTGCCTGACCTCAGCCTGAGAGTTCTCCAGCGGAGCTGCTTCTTGATCAGGTTCCTCATTCTGGTCTCCACCATCCCACACATGTCATTAGTGGTTTATTTTGCTGCCTGCTTTTTGTCTTAGTGGTCGTTACGTGAAGATGATGCAGTGGAGTTAGGAAATGTTCCACAGTTGGCTCAGGCAGAGCAGTTTCCAAACGTAGGGGCCCAGAGAAGCCCAGAGTTATCTGTGGGTTGTGTAGCTGATGTGGTTTGACTTCCAAAACCAGAAAAACTCCTGAAGACCAGGTTGTGAGGAGCAGGTGTGTGAGGGGTTTATTGGGACTTCAGTGGTAGAAAAAGAGAGTAAATCTCAGGCTTACAGTTCTGAAGAGAGGAAGACGAATGCTTTTCATCTACAGGAGGCTGTATCCAAAAGAACTGGGTGAGTGGGACTTGAAGTGTCCCATAACTTGAACTATTAGTGGTACTAAGGACAAGGCAGAGGCTGGAAAATGCTTTTAATGAAAAATGTTTCTTTCGCCTGTTTTTTTTAAATTTCATTTTATTTTTGCAATGTCTCTTCTGCAATTCCTGGATTATTCTAATCTTCCACACCTCATTTAGTAGCCCGATGGGCTTAGCACAGATTTACAGAGCACTCGGCGGTAGCGTGCGTACGTAGGAGGAGGAGGAGACTGTCCTGCTCAGGACAGGGCAGGGTGCTGAAGGACAGTACTAAGAGAAGGTGCCTGGTGAGTCTTTGCTGTCTGAGGGACCTCCCTGCTCACTGGATCCTCAGGTTTTGCTCTCTCTCTTCCAGATGATGTCCCCATACGAACCTGGTTCCCAAAGGAGAACCTCTTCAGTTTTCAAACCGCTACTACAACTATGCAAGCGTAAGTGAAAGTACCACTCTAGCTTTTGGTGTCTGTCTTGAAGTTCATGGCTCACTCCAAGCTGTATCTGAGAGCCTGGGGCCATTGAGTTGTATGTTTGGCACCGTGCCCCGGGGAGAGTGTGAGACCCTTGGCTCTTATTAATTTCTTTTTTGCACTTATTATTAGTTCTTTTTCCTACTACTCCCACTTGTTTGGTTTTGCCTTCTTTAACTCCTTGGGTTCCACAGCTCTTCTCTGCTTCCCCTGTTGTCTCTGTCACACTGTGCTCTGTCCCTGGCTGCCCGTGGGAGCAGCAGCTGAGACCTTCCACCACTTGCTTCTGCTGCAGCCACTGCCTCGAGGGAATGTTATTCCAGGCTTGCCCTGCATCCAAAACTCCAGAGAAGTGGGTCTCTCTAGGATGAGCTATAGGAAGACCTACAGCTTCTGTGCTGCTCTGGTCATTTGAAGGAGGTGTCAGTAAAATCTCTGCAAAGTGTGAGTTAGGAACAGCCTTTCCCTCCACGCTCCATGCTGCTTTTGATGCCTCTGGTTGCCGTGCGTTGGGAGGAGGCAGTTCCTGAAGGACTGAAGAGAATAAGGGAAGCCTCGTTTCCAGGCTGTATCCAGCTTGTCAGGAAATACCATCTTCCTGCTCTCAGGTATTTCCTCCCTGGCTGGAAAGCCAAGGCAAGCAGTGAAGGAAATAAGACACTGTTCTGCCTTCGAAGGCCCTTCTCCAGCCTTGTCACCTATTTCCTGGGTCCTTCTTCCAATGCCAGTGTCACTGTCAGGTCTGCTGCCCTCTTTATTACTCCTTGTCTAATTTGGTGCCCTTTTCGTAACCTGTTTTTCTGCTATTTCTTCGTTCCCTCACACCTTCCCAAATCCCCGAAAGAGGCTGATTGTTGATCTTGGGATAACCCAAACAGGATCCAGCCTGTAAGGACTGATGCAGGGAGGGTTGGATCCAGTGTTGGGGAGGGGGATAGCTGTTGAGATACTGGAAAGAATCTGCATCCCCCGGAAAAAGGGCTTATCTTAAAAAAGTCCTTCTCCACCAGGTCAGCTGGAGGTGTGGCCCACCCTCCCAGCATGGGGGAGGCATTTGCCTGGTGTTAGTCTGTGGAATCTGGGGGGTTGGGGGGTACACATCCCACCCTGACAGTGGGAATGTGGAGTCTCTGTGGTCTTTGGCTCTCTATTGTCCTAGACCTGCTTCTCTTTCCTGAGCCCTGTGTCCCCTGCCTTCTTTCCAGAGACTGTCAATCTGGTGGCATCCTGACTGGTTAACTCCTGGGCACCAGGTTGGCAGGGCCCGTGGGCTGTCCAAGGGCCATTTGAGCTTTGCTCTTGAAAACTGTTGGCTGGTAGCAGCGAACGGTGGTTTACAGTTCTGATCAGACATGCCAAACCATGCACAAAATCAGCACATGGCCTTTGGGCACATCCTTCGCTGTCTGAAGTCATCATTTCTGGGCACAAGGTTTCTTGCAGGCTGATGGTCTGTGGCAGGGCTTAAAGGGCTTGAAGGCTCAAGTGAGACTGGTTTGGAGAACAGTGCCCTAAGGATACCCTTGAGGAGTGCAGCTCCCATGGTTAACGTAACTCTTGTTTCTGGAGACAGTGTGCTGCCTCTGGAAATTGCATAGAAACTTCTCCAAAAGTCCAGGACACCTACCTAAGCTGGTAGGGGTGGCTACCCCAGGTGCCTCTGTCCTCCTGGCTTCTCTTCTAGGGTTTTCAACCCCCCATGCATAGACCAAACTGTGAGCTGACTTCACAAGTCTTTGTCACTGTGGAAGAAGGTCTCCCTGCTCCAGAAGCCCATGATGCTGAGCTCCTGGTGTGTCCTGATGGGCCACGTTCACCGGTCAGTTGTACCTCTGCATGTTCTCTGGGTCTACATGGAGCTTAATTGGCATCCAAGCCACATGCCAGACGCTGCCCCAGGGAGGATTTATCTCAGTCGAGTAGGAGCCTCACCACTGAGGAAATGTTTGATTTAAAAAGCAATTTCTTTCTACCTAACAAGAAATATTCTTTCTGGAGTAAGAATTCCCTCAGAACGCTGGCCGGGGCCGAGCACTAATGAATCCTCTTCTCTTTCTTATTCCCTGCATCTCCTGGAATCTCTAGCATCTCGTAAGTACAATCTTCATGTTTTTGTTATTTCCTTGTCTGGTGGTGTCCTGGATAAACTTTCCTCTCCTCTCCTGTCTGTCATACTCCCTCATGCTTTCCCTGGGCTAGGGCTGTTTGTCAGCTGGCAAGAGTTTAGATGGCTACACCTCGTAGAGCTCCCCGGATCACGCTGCAGCCACCCTCATCTTCACAGCGGAGCCGGCAGCTGCCAGCATGCTTTTGTCCCTCTCGATCCCGGCGGGCAGAGGCGTTGTGCCTGCAGCCTCCCAGGTCTGTTGCTCCGTAGCGGGGACGATGGCCGGTCCCCTCCATTCTTTGGGCCGTGCTCCGGCCGCTCTTGCTTTAGGAACAGCTGCTTGTCCAGCCACCTAGAGAGCGAGGACCTTTTGGTTCGGTGAGTCTTTTGCCTGGCCCCTGACTCGCACGCAG
>WUAM01000001.1:417318-437585 GCA_024336885.1 Actenoides hombroni
TCTCATCAATTCTGCAATAACTCACTCACACATATATATACTGAAATTCTTTTTTTTAATATTTTAGGTGTGTCTTGAATTTAATTTTGCCCCAAAATGCTTTTAGGGGATTTGTGTAGTTATTTTAATAGACCTAATTTTAAATCCATTTAAATGTATTTGTGCACCTTTAGACCAAACTCATTCAGGCATTCATACCACAGTAATGAATTGTATGACAGCAATGTATACACAGAAAGGAATCCTTTCCTTTTGTAGACTCATATTAGCCCCGACTTATAAATTCAATCGTTAAGTTCATTGGCATGCATAGAGTCAGGGGACCTTTGTTAAACTGGGACATTTGATGATAACTATTTGAGACGATGCACATTGAGAAAGTCTTTCCTATTTTAACGTCAGGAAATTAGAAACCTTATAATGAATTCCACTTTTTCACGTCTTTCATCAAAGCCTTTGAAAAAGGTCAGTATCTAAACTTGTTATTTTAAAATGCCTCCTGCAATTTGCCTTACCGTGGTAATTACAAGGAAAGTTCCCATAGTGAGTCCAACACCAAAACAATCCAGGGGGACTCTTCTTATTCCTGACTGTCAACAAATTTCAGCATCTGAAGGAAAAAACGATGCCTTTCAGAGGCATAATGAGTATGATGGTCACAGTAAACATTATGTAAAGTCTTTACATTTCATGCTTTCTCTGAACTGGGAGATCCCAAAAGTCTGGGGCAGCCTGAATATGCTGAAATGATTTCTTTTATTTTATTTTATTTTTACATATTCAAACGATTCCTCTACTTTTTCTTTTTTTTTTTTTTCTAGACAAAACTATTTCAAAACAGTTTGCTGAATTTGACCCACATTTCCAAAAGCTCACACTCCGCTGCCTCTGCTTTGCCTGCTGCGGTGACTCCCAGCTGCAAGAGCTCGCTCAGATCCAAGCTTTTCATCTCTCCAGTGCTTATTCAGATTCCATCCCAGCCCCAAGAAATCAGGAGCTGTTGCCATCCCAGGGATGTTTGATGGCTATGAATAATAGTGAGTTCATGCAGAATAATAATTAGCATCCTGCCTCTAGTATAGTGATTTCTCCAGCTCCCTGACCCTCCAGCTGAGCTGCTGGTGCAGAGCAGGCTTCCCTTGAGGTGCTGCCAACTGCTGACAGCATCCGTGACCGTGGGGGAGGTTGCTCTGGCACTGTCCACGCTGCTGCTTCACCCAGGTGAAGCCAGAGGAAACCCATCCACGGTTATTCGGCCAAATCAGGGAGCTACTGCACCACAGGAGAATGAGCAGTGCCTGTAACATCTGCTTGGACTGTCGATGGTAAGGATCATGAGCAGGGTGACCAGTCTGACCTGCTCTGCCTCGGAGCATCTCACTCCCCACCCACAGACACTGTTTGGTACTGGCTACAGAGAAAATCCACCTCCAGGTCTTATTGAAGCATCTACTACCAAAAGCCTTCATCCCTGTAGCTGCCCTGAGAGGTTAAGGGAGAATTTCTTCTGAAAAGAAAGAAACTTCTGTCTTCTGACCAAGAAATAACAGTCCCTCAAACGCACCTACCAGAGATTCAATCTACATGTAAGAGGTGGGTTCAATCTTCCCTTGCTACAGTTGCAAAACCCCTTGTTATTGATGAAGTCAGATAAAGTAACAAAGCTGCACGTCCCATGACTGTAACTAAATGCAGTTAACTTCAAGAAGTCACTTTTAATAAACAGAGCTGATTTATCTGGATTTAAATTTTAGTTCTTGCACAAAGACTGCGGAACAGGTTCCTCCCCATTATTCAATTTAACAATAATAATAAAAACCTCCGTGACAACTATAACAAAAAGACTCTGATAAAGCCTGAAACCTTTTTGATAATGAAACATACAATTTCCCTGTTTGAGGCATAATTCCCCAGAGAACATTTAAAAAAAAAAAAAAAAAAAAGATACAGAAGAACTGTCGTTTTAATACTGTTAATGTAAAGAACTGTGTACAAGAACAGCCCGTGTAAAAAATAGACTTTCAGAAAAGCTAGAGACAAAATAGTGGGTGGGAGAGACTAGACAAGTTAAACGCAGCGTCTCGTTAGGACAATTACAGGAATCAATAAAAACGGGCAAAACTGAAGAAGATTCACTAGGATGCTCAGTTCAATTTCCATTTAATGTGGAGACACAGAGGTCAACTGCAGCCAGCAGTCATCTCATTCAGTTCCCGGGCTGCAGAAGGCTTAACCACGCTGGTAAGTACCTTTCTTCTCTTGCCATCTAAGGACAGCTTTTGTTGGATCGTGACAGCCTCTCACCATCTCAATGCTTTTTAAAATGGCTATGATCACGTATCTATAATGTACTTTGAACCAGATTAATTAAGAGCAGATAAACTGTCATGCAGGAAACAGTAACGCGCATTAATTAAGGTTAGTCCTACTCTTACCCAATTCAAGTCTTATCTCCCACGTTTTCTCATCAATACCTTAGCATCATACTGCCAGGCAGGAATTAATGCACTGAGAGGGTGCCAACTATTTGAAGAGGATCAAGCACCTGGGACGCCAAAATAACCAGCCGAAGAGCTGGATTAGTGAACTGGGCACGAGAGAAAGAGTCACAAAGCGCAAAGCCATCAACGCGATAGGTCCATGTGGCTCCACAGTCGAGGGGACTGCTGGGACTCCAAAGCACGTGAATGCTCCTTACATGCTCTACTTCCTACACCACACGAGTACAATGTTTCACCGTGTTGGACTTCAATCTTTCAGACTTTCTTCACTGTGAGGGTGACAGAACCTGGCCCAGGCTGCCCAGAGAGGTTGTGGAGTCTCCTTCTCTGGAGACTTTCCAGACCCTCCTGTTTCTGTTCCTGTGTGGGTTGCCCTGGGTGACCCTGCTCTGGCAGGGGGGTTGGACTCGATATCCAGAGGTCCCTTCCAACCCCCACCATTCTGTGACTCTGTGAAGTGAGTACAGGCCATGGAAAAGGCACTGCCTTGTAGGCTCTCACTTGCCCTGTGCCACTAGCCCAGAGACTTCAGAAGAAACACACACTCTCTTGGCAAACATAACCAGACCCAGAACCAGTTAAGTGCAGGCTGGGAACCTGGTCTCCAGCTTTTGAATGCCCAGAAGGAAATCTGCTGTCTTCCCAATTTTATGGGTTTTTCCTCCCATTTTTTTCAGTCCTGCTGGGCCCGGGTGTTGCTTTGTGTTCCCTTTCTCAGAGGTTGTGTTTGGCCTTTCTTTCAGGAATTTTCGGAAGCATCTCCGCATGGTGGGGAGCCGAAGGGTTAAAGCACAAAGTAAGTGAGCACGTGTCAGATGTGGCTGTGAGGAGCTGGGGATTTGTGTTGGTGGGACAGGAGGAACCCTGTGTGCGTGTAGGCTTGGGTAGAAAGGACCTAACATTGGGCCGGAGAGAGGGTTTGACCTGCTGGTGCTGGTTTTACCCTACAAAAAAGAAGGCCGGGTTGTTTGAGTCTCCAGGACACGTGGATGGCTACAAGCAGCACATAAGCTTTCTCCTTGGACCCTCTGCCTTGGCCATGGGAGATCTCTGTGGCCTCAGTGCAAGGAGCTGCAGCGTCCTTGTCCCACGTGCGTGTGGTTTTTGGTGATCAGCGGCATAGATGCTCGCGAGGAGAACCAGAGCGGAGCTGGCGAGAGCTGCCCGGCCTCTTGCTGAAGCTGTGGACCAGCAGTGGCTCACTGGGGACAGTTGGTGACTTTCTCTTGTCTCCTCCCCTGTCCTACCACCATCTCCACTGCAGCACCTGGGGGAAAGTTCCCTGGTGGGAGCTGAGAGGACAGTGGAAGGGAGAAGGAAGAGGAACAGGGAAGAGATTGGAGCAAGGGAGAAATAAGGAAGTGCTAAGCCCAACTGGGAAAGAAATCACCTCTTAGGGCCTGGGAAACCTGTTCCCTTTCCCCGGAAGGCAACACTTCTCTATAACTTGGTAGAGGCAGCTCCATTATCACTGTGGAATGGGCTGAGAATGGTGTAACCAGCTCCCAAGAGCAGAGGATTGCGCCCGAAGAGGAAACAGCTTGTTCTGCCCACCCCCTGGCCAAGCATCGTGTACACGCTGCCCACAGCCCAGTGCTGCTGAGTTGAATTTGCATTCTTTTCTCTCCTTCCTCTTGTGCTGTGGGAACTGAACAGCAAAGAGCATTGCCCTTTAAAGTGTCTTTATTGGCATCTGAGTTAGCACTGCCTGCAGTGAAGAGGGCTCGCCTCCCCCAGAGCTGTCTGGAAGTTCAGGCATGTCTCTCTGCCTTGGTAACTCTCGGGTCATGTTTTCAAAGCTTCCTTCGTGTGCACAATAGCTAAATACCTGTTTTGAGATGAAAGCTGGGGATGGAGATCTCCTGAAGAACTAACCGTGCCGTTTGTCTCCCTGGACACCCAGACCTGGACACACCGCAGCAGGGGACAGGTTGCTGGAGGGAATCCCTGCGCTGCTGCTGTGAGACGCTGTTACTAGACACGCTGCTCTGTCTGCTACCAGAAATAGGTATTAGTGGCCATAAGTGGCTGTTAATCCAGGCAGAATGGCTCTCCCAGGGCTTTGCCAAGTCAGACGTTGTGGTTGTGCTTGGCCGTTCCCAGGAATTTGCCCGTGGTGCAGCCAGCTGGGCCAGGCTCCTGGATTGCGCCCGCTCAGGAAATGCTGGTACAATGGAATGCCCTTTGGAAGTAAAAAAAAAAAAAATAAAATAAAGCTGGGGGGAAAGTGCTCAAGAGTGCAGGCAAGCAAAGACTGAAGGATTTCCTCTTTTGCAGTGAAATGTAGAAAGCATGAGCTTTCCAGAGGGCCCCCCCCAGCTCTGTTTGGTTCAGTTCTGATTGGGATGTCACTAGAACACGAAGGGAGAACTGACTGGAGAACTACTGCCTTCTTCTGGTCGTGTGTGTGTCATCAGCTGTTGAGTACATCTTCCTGCCAGGCCTTGGAGTCAGAGCATTTCCACTGGGCCACTGAAACAGCCCTGATTAAATTGAGGTTCGAGGCGTGTGCGTTTCAGGAGAGACCCTCCAGTGTCCTTTTTCTGTGCTATGTGCCCTGTAATGGTCCTGCTCAAAAAGTGGGCACTTTGTCTTCTGCAGTCTAGAAGACAACCCCTCATTTGCTGTGTGGAAAGGACTCAACGTTTGGCAAGTGGCAGAACAAGCCCAGGGGAGACCATGTTGTGTGGCTTTGGTGGAAATCTACTGGATGTTTTGTTTTGCTGGCAGCAACAGAGGGGGCTTTGGAGTCTCTTAATGTCATGCTCTGGTTTTATCCTAGCATTTGCTGAACGGCGTGAGAGGAGCTTCAGCAGGTCCTGGAGTGACCCGACTCCCATCAAAGCTGATTCCTTCCATGACTCTCGAGAAAGTGAGTTGAGTCCTTTGAGCTTCCTCCTGTGGCCAAACCCTCCAGCTGAGGTGTTGCCTGGAGTCCCACTGGAGTATCTCCTCTGTGCCCTTCTGTCCCATCTGTGATCCTTTTAGTTACGTGAGATCTGAGCAAATAACACTCCAGGTACATGCACCCCTTCATCTGTGTGTTCCTGTATTTATTTGTAGAGCACAAGGCATCTAACCTCACGTTACCATGTGGTTGCCGAAGGATATGCAGTGATACAGCTCTTACAGCCCTCTGTTCCCATCATCTCTTACTCACTTGGGACCAAACCAGCCTACCTGGACGCACACCAGTCCGAGGCTGCATTTGCTGTACTGGGGCTAACCTGCTCAAGAGCCCCTCTGAGCTCTTTCCTAGGCTAGAACAGCTCAGGAGTGCAGCTGCAGTGCTCCAGGAGAGGTAGCTTTGATTTCCTGGCCGTGCTGGTGGCACAGATGATAGCTTGGGGCAATCTGATCTTTATTTGGGCTGCCAGGAATTCCTGTGGGAATCCCCAGTAATGCTGCTGTGTTCTGCTGGTGGGGACTGAGATGCTGTTGTGTCAACTTACAGGAGGAAATGCCAGCATCGTCCCACTGCCTTTTCATAAAGGGAATGGCTGTTTTACCCAGATCTTACTAAAATCCTGTAGGCAAGGGACTTGGTGGATATGTTTGCCCACGTTGGGTTGTATTGTAAATGAATTTCACTGCTGAAATGAACTGACCTACCAGGTAAGCACAAGCTCCAGCCCTCTTAAGACACTGTACCAGGTTGCAGGGGGAGATGTAGGAAAGGCCAGGTTCAAAACATGACCCGATTGTTCCTGTGCAGTCAGATTCCTCCCCGCTCCCTCAGCTAACTCAGAGGCGAATGGCAAAGACGTGGTTCAGACAGGCTCCAGGCACTGCCCGGTGACACTCGGACACCCCAAAAGGCACAAATAGAGGCATCTCAGTTCTCTTTCCTCAGTCCCTGGCTTCAGGGAACCATCTCTATTTTTAACCTTTAATGGTCAATTATATTCCTTCCAGATGTTTTTTTCCCCAGGAGACATTGAAGGCCGACAGGTAAGGTCCATTTGAAGAGCAAATCCAAGTATACTGTTGCAATACGACCGTGTCTGCTACAGCTGTCCTCGTGCTCTGGGACTTCTCTGCCAGGATCCTTTTGACCAACAAAGCAGAGTTTCTTTATAATCACTCAGAAGACCTAGTCAGAGCAGTCATCGTCACAAGGAGACCAGCTTTGAAGTCTTGGGACTTTTGCTCATCAGCTTGGCAATGTTAAAGTGTAGAGAGTCTGTCTGCGTTCTGTCTCCTCCTCCATTTCTGAAGTGATAGGGCGACTGTTGTGAATTAGCCCTTGAAAGCTAAACTTGGTGACTGTGAGAGTGAGGAAGAGTTCCGTGGCACGTGGTAGCAGGCTCTGTGTGTGCGCTCTTCATCCGTTCAGTGTTTGTCTGTTGGGAGACGCCGGTCCCGACATGTGGTGTCTGTGGCTCTGTGGAAGAAAGGAGGGCACGAGTCTCGTGGCTTGTGGTCCCTCTCACGAGGTTGCTGCCAGACAGGATGGAGTGGGGAAGGCAAAATGCTCTGCCCTTGTAACGCGCGCTGTGTTCTGGCAGGCCATGACCTTCAGGATTCCTGCGGCACTTTGGATGGCGACTTTGACTTGAACTGGGAAGCAGAAAAGGAACTTGAAGCCATGGCATGTGACGGAGAAGACTTTATTCCACCAAAAATAATGGTGAGGGTTTCCAGCTCAGCTACCTGTATCTACTTAGGCTTTGCCTGTCCTTTCAAAGCTGCTCAGTTTAGGACCTTCATGGGAAGAGGCGGGTCTTTTGTACAGGGGACTCTTCAGGTGTGTCTGGGGGTCACTCAGAGATCAGCCAAGACATCACGTGGTATCCAGCTTCTGTTCTTGGTAGGAATAATGTGTTGAAAGAAAACTAGAAGTGGAAGGACTTGTAGTCCAACCCCAAATCAGAGCAGAGCTGTCACCAGCACTGAATCGAGTTAGCCTGATAACCCTGACAAGAGAGGCCCCAGTCCCAGCAGTCTGTCCCTTCTGTTGTTACTTGCCTGACTGGCTTTGGACCTATATGTCATCCCTGGAGGTGCTTTCTGCTCTTTATCACCCCTTGGTGCTAGGTGTTCCCCCGTGCTCCCCGCTGTGCTGCTCTCTGGGTTTGGACAGGCAGGACCAGGGTCTGACACGTCCCTGATTCGGCCACATGCACAAGTACTCAGGCAAAAGGGGGGGTCTCAAGCCTCCAGGTTCTTCTCAGACAGCGTTGTCAGTCCAGGCCACCAGTGCTGGGTTTGAGTGGGTCCTGCTAAGGCTTGGGAAGAGTGAAGGACATGGAGACACTCTGCTTTTCCATGTGTTCCCAGGCTGGCTGTGCAGACTCAGCCCTAAAGCACCCTCAGGGCAAAGTGACCAGGTGAGACCAAAACTAGCAACCCCACATTTGGGTTTCTTCAGTCCTTGACACCTCTGGTGTGTCTCCCCAGGTGGTGTACGTGGTGATTGTCCATCCCTCGACTCCAAATCTTGTGCCTTTTCAGAAACTTCACGTTAGCTGCCACCTGGCCGAATCAGCGATGTGCTGCCTGCCAGGAGAGAGGGCTTGGAGCCAGCCCAGGCTGCCTGTACAAGGCCAGCAGCACTGCTCTGCTGCCCGCTCCCCTCTCACGGAGCTGCCTGAAGCCACAGAGCAGCCGAGTTGCCCGTGGTCCCATAGCCCCTTGGCTCGTGCTGATGGTGGGCACATCCTCTGAGACTCTCATGCTGACGGAGCCAGCTGAGGCTTCAGCCAGGATTGCCAAGCAACCTGTGTCTGCCTGACACCCTACAGCTATGTGCCTACCTGTGCCTGACGCCATTCCATCTCTTGGCTGGCTCCTGCTCAGGCGTGCAGCCGTCCCACCAGCAGCCAGCTACACCTGCCCCTTTGAACAGTCCCCTACAGCCAGAAACACAGAGGAGGGCTGTACAGAAGCGATCTCGACTGGGATACGGCCATTTGTGGTGATGCACAAGCTTCTTCATCCTCTGTGCACACTGGTCTCCCCTTTACAGACTGTTCTCTCAGACTCAGCCCTGCCCTTGAGGCAGAGCTGTGTGCTCGTTTGTCAGGGGTGGAGGAGACTCTGACCCACAGGGGTGCTTGGCAGGCCTGGGGTGCTCTGCAGTGGGTGAGGAGGTCCTCTGGAGGACCTTCCACGAGGGTTGTGGATGGGCTGGATTAGCTGCTAGTTTGGGTAACGTGAGAGCAGCTGAAGAGGGAACTGCTATCATGGCCTTTGTGCTTCTGTCTGGACTCTGCTGGCTTCTCCTCATTCTGTTGTGCTTCTCTTTTCACCTTCTAGCTCATTTCTTCCAAGGTGCCCAAAGCAGAATATGTCCCGACAATTATCCGCAGGGACGATCCCTCCATCATCCCCATTCTCTACGTAAGTATCTCACTGCTGCTCTGCCTGGATGGGTGGGAGCAGGCTTCATAGAGAGAGTTGTTTGGGGTTTGGGGTTTTTTTTTGTCTCTGTTCCTAGTTCCTGTTATGGTGATTCTGAAACACTGATGTGATTTGGAAAAGCTGTCAGGGAAGGGCTTGGAGCTGTGCTGAACCCAGATGTGAGGTCTGGGGTAGCTTTGTGGGGGCTCAGGTCTAGCTGGAAGAGAAAGGTGGGGTGAAGATTGCACGCGTGGGCTGCCAGACTGTGCTGGCAGAGCCCAGCAGCGTGGGAAGCTGAGCAGGGGAAGGCAGGGCAGGTCTGAGCACACCAACAGAGCTTGTACTGCCAGGCTTAGGGCTCCTCCTTGTGCTCATCCCGAGGGGATGAGCAGCACCTCAGAGCCCTGCAGTGGACCGTGAACCCCACCACACTCTGTACAGTGGTGCATCCCTGACAGTCATCAATTTAACCTTGATTTTTTCACTAGGAGTCCTGCCTGAGCAGGCGTCTGAAACACCAGCAGGGAGTCATGGGTCTCTTTTTCCTCATCACTTTGTAGACACTTAATTTGAAAGGGAAGGCTGAGACTGACAGCCCAGAAAACTCAGCTTCCATATGCAGTGGGCAGTGCTTTGCTGCCTCTCTCTTCCTCTTTGAGAATGTAGAGTTGTCCTGCTGACCCTGCTGTGCCAAAGGCAGGTGGGTTGGGAGCTGCTAGCCACCTTGGGCACGTGGGTGGCCAGGGGCTGGCTACAAAACACAGGCCAAGTGGCAAACACATGTTGCTGATGCTGACTACATCCCACAGATGGTATGTGCTCTGGACTTGTCTGTAAGATGCATCTTCAAACCTCTGCATGGACTTGGTCTTCATGGACAGTTCAGTCTTCAGCTTCTTTGCTGAGATGTGTTTTAAGGGGGTGGTTACCATGGTGTGATCAGGAATCATCCGTTGGTATGATCGTGTTCATAGAGCATCTATTTGCCTGGGAATGGGATTTTGTACAATATTAGAGACTGGAATAATTCCATGGGAGCTGGTGTGGTGACAGTGAACCGTGATATATCTTTTCTCTTGGTTTCCAGGACCATGAACATGCCACCTTTGATGACATCCTAGGTAAGTAAGTGTTACTTCCTTTAACTCCTGCCCACTGCAAACATAACTGATCAACACATAAAAGTCCCTCCACTGCCCTGTGCCTCAGCTGCCACTCACAAAGGTGTTTTTATCACCCCAGTGACACCTGACAGGATGTGGCACAGTAATAAAACTTGACTTCTGTGGCCCATTTTCTATGCTAAGCTACTGAGTTATGAAAGGGGAGCAGAGGCCTGGGGCACCAAAGATTCATTGCAGCAAAGATTCATCACAGCAAAGGCTCATTGCACCCTTGTAGGTGGGGAGGGTCAGGGCAGCTGGGGCTGGGGCAGTGCTGGGGTCACTGCAGAGCAGCACCTGGAGCTGCACCTCCCTCCCTGCCCTGTGATACGCTGGGGTTTCCTGCTCTCCACGGCATGGAAGCAAAGGGTTTACTTTGCCATCAGTGGGAGTGTAGATGCTGAGCACCTCTCAGAGCTCAGCCTGCTGCCTTTAGGACTAAAGTGAGAAGAAATAAGATTGATTTCCAATGTCCTCCATGGTTCATCTTTGCCAACATGTTGGTTTGGTTTTTTCAGAGGAAATAGAGAAGAAGCTTAACATTTATCGGAAAGGCTGCAGAATCTGGAAGATGCTGATATTTTGCCAGGTACCTTAAAGTTATTCAGCACTTCAGTGGTTTGTTACAAACTTGTCTTTTTCTACAGGGAAGATTACATAGAGGAACCTATATTCCAAAGTCAGATTTGTGTTCAAGTAACCCCGTGTGTACGGTTTCCACTTCTCGCGTCCCCAGCGCTCTCAAGTTGCTGTGACAGCAGGAAATAAAATCTGACCTAGTGTGACCAGGTCCTGAGCTGGGCTGTCTCTCAGCTGCTTTCAAGGAAATCCAGGCAAACCAGTGTTAACCGAACCCTCAAAGGGAGGTTCTGGAGAAAGGAACAAGCATTCGGCATACGATGGCTGTAGTTTGTACACACCTTCAGAGCAGCAGGGACAGCGATGCGTGTTGGGGACGGGGCAGATGAGACAGCTTGGAGCTGGAGAAGGGCCAGGCAGCAGGCTTTGCTGAGCTGTGGGTGGGACAGGATCAGGCCCTGCTGGATCTGGGGTTCCTGGGGATTTCCTTCCCCAGTTTCCTGTTCCTCAGGGTGGCCAACTGTGGACTGCCCTGGCAGCTGCACAAGGAACCTCGAAATGAGAAGTTGGGAAGATAACCCAACGTGAACTCCCATGTGCCTGATACTGCAAGTCGCAGAGTTTGCAGCACACTGACCTGGAGATTGTGACTCTTCATTTTCCTGATGTTGAGCTCAATCTTTTTATGCCTCCTACTGCCAGAGTCCAGTTCTTCAGTGACGTGTTGCCTGCTTATCTCTGCTTTGCTGAGCTTCTCAACTGCCTGCCACGGCAAATCCCTTGGCATCAATGAAAGGGAATTTCTTGTCTTCCTTATTACTCTCCAGCCACCCACAATGAAGATTTTTGTCTATTATTATGCCTTTCTAGAGTGAGATAGACGTATAAGAGTAAAAAAAGGAGAATCCAACCCGCAACACACTCCCCATCTCTGAATGTTTCCTGGGCAAGTGCCTGCGGTGTCTGCTGTGGAGGTTGTAGCAGCCGTGCCAGCCTGGTGTGCCTGCTCTGCTCCCATGTGGCACTTCTGGGTATGGCTGGGTAGGACAAGAAACAGCCAGGGTTTGTTTCTTCGTGGCCTGTACAAAGTGGTTTGCATCCATCTGTCTGTGTCTCTCTTGCAGGGAGGTCCCGGCCACTTGTACTTGCTGAAGAACAAAGTTGCCACTTTTGCCAAAGTGGAGAAGGAGGAAGATCTGATCCTGTGAGTGGCTGTGTCCTGTTCTGGACTCCGGGAGCGTTTTTCCGCTCGGTTTCTTGATGTTCATGGCCTAAAGAAGAGGGGGAGTGAGCTGGGGTGGCTTGGTCAGGGGAAAAGGAGGTGGAGGTGGGACCTCATAGCAGCTTATGGCTCCTTCAAGGGGAGTTGCAAGGCCGACAGAGCTGAGCTTGACCCTGTGGCCCTGTACCAGGTCATCAGGAGATTCATCTCTGGACTAGAGACTGTCAAAAGAGGGGTGTGTGTGTCTGTGTGTGAAATGTATTCCTCTCCTAAGAAAGGCTTTGCTGACCAGAAACCAGAACATGCACCCTGTACCTCTGTTGCTTAGGAGGAGCTGAGATGCATTTCTAAGCAGGCGACTAGTGGCAGGAATCCAAACCATTCCCACCAGCTGTCTCCAGTAACTGGCCTCCTACCTGCAGGGGGGGGGAGGAATGGAATTTGTCTCTGCAAAGCCAGCTCAAAGTCCAGCACGTTACTGAGGAGGGTTTTCACTAACATACCAGCCTGTCAGCAGGGGTTGCCGAGGCAATTTTGCTCCTCCTTGCAGAGTTCAGCTTCACCTGATTTGCTGCCTGTTTGCTCGTGCTGGCTCAGACTCTCTTGGCTAGCAGTGCTCTGGGGCACGGGGGGAGGATGGATACCAACCAAACACCGACCTGTTTCTACACAGCTTTTTGTTGGCATGAGAACTGAGCGTTAAAAGCAACATCTGCTCAGCTCTCTCGTGCTCTGGCACAAATCCTGTCAATAGCATTCTCCGGCACATGTGTGTGTCCTGAACGCGTTCCAGGCGTAGCTGCTCCAAAGTTGATAATCTGGGGACCTTCAGAAAGCTGTGAACGTGTAGCTGAAAACTTGACTGCTTGGAAATGAATGTCTGCATCCAAGCAGTACGTCCCTGGGAGGCAGTCCCGAGGAAGGCTGAGGCTGCAGTTGTATTGCAGCCCCCACAGAGGAACTGCTGGGCTTTAGAGCCTTCCAGAAGTCTGCTGGAAGCCCCTGGGCAGGGGAGAAGGTTGTGTCTCGTGACCCTTAGGCACAGAGTGTCAAGAAACATAACATGGGTCTGACTGGTGAGCAGCAGCAAGCACTGGGTAACGTGGAACAGCCTGGTTTGGTGGTTTCTCTCTAGCTATGTCCAAGACCAACCTCTCCAGCTGTCCTCTGCTGGTTCCATGCCCTAGAAATGAAGCAGTGCATTGCTAACGCTTGTCTTTAGAAAGGGCAGCTGCTGATAGAAATGGGAGAGAGGAACTCGGAGGGAACTGCTACCAGAAGAGGATGTCTAGTAAAACTGACAGTCTAAAAGCATTCCTGGTGGACTTTGCTCCCTTCTTTTCACCTTGGAGCTTCCTTGGCTTAATGGGCTGTTCCTCTTTCTTTACCACATGACTTGGATCTGCTCCTCAGGCCCTTGCTCTGACCCTGCTCTTCCCTGTCTAAGAACCATTGGCTTTTCCTAAGCAGCTTGCTCCTCAGGCCCCTTCTGAGCAGTGGGTGCACACACACCCATGTGATTACTCTTGCATATAAGGAAATATATTTTAAATTATGCATGCTGGTTTTTTCCTGTTTCTTGCAGCTTCTGGAAGAGGCTGAGCCGGCTGATGAGTAAAATCAATCCCGAACCAAATATCATTCACATCATGGGCTGCTATGTTCTTGGAAACCCCAATGGGGAGAAGGTAAGAGCTTCTGGGGTCACCTCTCTGGGAATGTCTGCAGAGTAGCACCGAGTCCAGGGAGGCAATAGGCGCACTGTGAGGTCTAAACCTTCCTCTTCTGCTGTGCAGGAACATCCTGCCACCCTGTCCCATGGGTGACTGTGAATGGGGGAATCACCCTATGGCTTGTGCCTTCCGCAGAGGGCAGGGGAGGAGTGATGAGTGACAGGCCAGACTGAAGACTTTGAGGAGAACAGTCCTTTATTTAGTTACTGGTGAGCTAGATATGCTACAGGACGTGAGTGGAAGGTTTTCTGAAGGCAGGGAGCAAGGATGGGCAATTCTGGGTGCCCTGGAGTTCATCTTTGTTTCCATCAGCTAACTCTCAGTATGTTTTCCTTTCAGCTATTTCAGAATCTGAAAAACTTAATGAATCCTTATAGGGTTGCCTTTGAGTCTCCACTTGAACTATCAGCTCAAGGTAATTTTATTTTCTGTACACGGACACGCACCTTCCTAATCAGCCTACCCCCTTCAGTAGGCATCTTCTGGAAGAAGCTATTTCGAGCTCCTTGAGTCCTGCCACGGTCTTCATTTTGCTCATAACCACCTTTGGTAGCTCAGTTGGTTTTCCCCTTGCAGTTCCTCTAGATTCACATTTCATCTGTTCTGTTTGTTGTGCCTGAAGCTGCAGAGCCCTCTCCCAGGCTGCTGGCACTGGCAGGAGCCTGAGCAGTAGGTGGCTAGTTTAGGAGATTGGTTGTGTTACTAGGGCACATGAAGCCCCTGGGGAAAAGCACAAATGGGAGAAGAACCTTTTCTGTACCCAAGTGTGCAGGGGTCTCTTCTCCAGGACTCAAACCACTGGTACAGAGCGAGTTGTGCCATCTACAAGCAGCTTGCAGCCATTCTGCATCTCAGTCTGCTTTGCCTGCGTTTGGGGTGAGGGTTTTTTTCTGCTTGTGGCTGAAGCTATTTCAAGAGGCTGTAGGATTTTTCCTGTTCTTTGGTCAATGTGAGCAATTATGGGTGCAATTTCATAAGCAACATATTCTGAATTTGTCCTTGTTATTTTATCTTTGGGGTAATCCTTATTACCTTGTTCCTTTAGAAGATAAAACCCTGCAGCATTTGGCTGTGAGTGCTGTGGGTATTTCCTCTGCTGCTCAGAGCTGCCATCAGCACTGACAGGCTGTTCTTCACTCCCACCTCCTGTCACAGGAATGAGCAGAGCTCTCTATGCATGTCCTGTTGAGGTTTGAACCCAGCTTTATACACAGATCCCCCAGCAACCCTGCTCCTACATCTGTCCAGAAGCATCTTGAGGGAAAATTAATGTATTTCTTTGTAGCTTGTCTGGAAGGCTGAAGGGGGTGTGTGTGTGTGTGTGTGTGTGTGTGTGTGTGTTTAAGCAGGAGGCTGGGCTGAAAAATACATCTGTATTTATCCCCTTGATCAATCTGGGACATGCTAATAGTGTACCCTCTCTAATCCTTTGCAAAGTCATCTAGAAACTAATCTTAATCAGGCCTCAAAAGAAAAAATCCCCTCCTTGAGGCCTGTCTTGGAGTCCAGGGTTGCTTGCCCTGTGCTTGCTATCTCTGGTGTTCAGTCCATGACTGCCTGTGAGACAGACACACACACCCACACCCCCAGCCATCAGGCATTGGTGCTGGTGGTGCAGAACTCACATTGTGTCCTGTTGAGCTCGTTGCTGTGAGAAGAGACAGCTCTGCAGGACAGAGACAGCCCAGTAATGGTAATTTAACGACAACAGCAAAATTAGTTTGAATTTTCAGTGTTAGTTATTTTTTGTTTCCCACAAATCTTTCCAGTGGCTTTACTCTTGAGCTGTAATTTTCTGAAGTGCCAGGCTGTTGGAGCTGTTGTCTGACACTCTACAGCCCCCGGCTCCCCCTTGTGCAGAGAGGTCAAAGTCTGGAGAGAGACTTTGCGCTTGGTTCCCTCCCCCATGGACAAACCCTGCCAGGGGATTATTAAGGAGCCTTTCAGGGTTTGAGGAGATACAAAAGGTATTTGCTTCTCACAGGCACCTTCGCGTGCCCTGGGTAGGTCCTGAACGTTGGTATTCTCCGGATGAGTCCTCTGGACAGGTTCTCCTGGGCCCCTGTCTGTTGGTGGCCTGAGGTTTTTTTGCTGCTGCTGCCTCTGGAGTCTCTCCCCTGTGCCCCAGGGTGTGACCCCTCTGCTTCCTTTTGCCTCTAGGTAAGCAAATGATCGAGACTTACTTTGACTTCCGCCTTTACCGCCTCTGGAAGACCCGCCAGCACTCTAAGCTATTGGATTACGATGACATTTTATGAGCTGGAGAAGACTTTGCGAGAGGAAGTTGATCACCGGTGTCCAAGAAGTCACGCTGATTGCAGAGAGACTTTTTTATTGGCACAGGGAGCCCTTCACAGCCCTACGAGAGGCAGCCGTGCTCCAGGGAGGGAAGAGGGAGCCCTCGGAGCGTGGGGAGGAAAGTCTCCTGGGTCAAGAGAGACTGGAGGGAGAGGGTTTGACACCTCACTCGCCTCAGGTCAGAGCCGTGGCGTCTCAGGAGGAGCTGTGCGGAACGAGGACGGGATGGAGTTCCTTGCAGAACTGAGCTGTTTTGGGTCAGAATGGGCCAGATTTGATTCCAGGTCCTTTTAAAGACTTTTGAAGCTCAGGTTTTCTTACACACACACAAAAAAAATAAAAAAAAAAATATAATCAGTTACCCGTGCACTACAGTGAAGAAGTGACCGGAGCACAGAGGAAGGAGGGGTTTGTACTGATGGGACCTTCTGTGCTGGGGGTCTTGGAGAGCAAGGACTGCTACACCTACTCCTGCAAGCTTAGATCAAGACGATCCAGTTTCCATGTGAATATTTACTGGAACATAGAATTGAAATCTAACTTCTTTTTGTTTGTTTTGTTTTGTTTCATAGCAAATAAGTGCAATTTTTCTAGCGAGAGGGGTAATAATCCCTCCCCATATTTAATTAGTTAAAAATAACACACCCAGTAACCAATAGATGAGGTATTTTTGGTCTGCTTGAAAATATATTCAGAATGGTAATATATCTTCTGTAGACATATTTAATCACCAGCAAACATGGTTTTAACCTGAATTAAGCAGACCCTGCATGTCTGCTGCGTTGATGAATGCGGTTTGGTTCCTTCCTTTCAGAGTAGCTGTGTTGCACTAATTGTCACGTGCTCTTACCAATGTGTATTTCTCCTCCAATTAGACACAACTTTGTTACTTTCTACTTTTGCTGCTTGCAAAACTACGGGACTTGAGTTTTGCTGAAATATTTTAGGTTAGAAATACGGTACCTGGCCTAGAAACCCCCGTCGGGTTCGCTGTGGTATCAAAATGACTTAGAAATTAATAGCCATGGTAATTACTTGTTCTTGCCAGTGTTTTGTACGTGTTGAGAGACGAGTTCTCTTCCTGCTGTGCTGTGTGGAGCAGCGTGGTACCCCCAGAGACCCTCCCCAGGGGCTGTTCCCTGAGGTATTTGGAGGAGCACAACGCGGGTGCGTAGCGTGGGTTTGAACCTTCCCGGCGTTCCCTCGATTGCCAGTTGGTTGTGTGTAAATCGCCCCTTTTCCAGTGCTAAAAAAGATCTGCTTATTGGTCTGAGCTGCTCACGTCCCTTCCTGCGTGGGACGGAGTAAAGGCAGAGCTTTGTCAGAGCAGCCCTGGTTTGAGAAGCCGGATTTGTACTTGAGGATGTGCTTTGGAATGTATGTGCTTTTTGTTTGTCGAAGTCAGGGAGGTGCTTTTTGTTCTGGGAAGGGTTTTCTTCATCTTCTACTCTCCTGTGGATAAACACCACTTAACAGTCTGCGTAGGTCACTCTGGCAAGTCTGGGAGGTGGTACGAGTTATTTCTTTTATAAATAAACTACACTAGAGAGTAACCAGGAAGGATTACCTTGGCTTCCTGATTTCCTGGTATCTAAAATTAGTTGATAGTGAATAGAAGGACAAATATATATACAAATCTTCTTTTAAGTACTTAGAAAAAGAACTAGTTGTTCTGATCTGTAGAGTGCTCCTTCCCCGTGACTTCCCTGTGGTTGTAATTTTGGGGAGCAGGCTTCTGGCTGGAACTGCTGAACCCTGTACATTTATAGCAGTTTTATAGCAAAACTTTGGAAGAAATAATGTACATAGAGTAAGGAAGGAGAGGAGTAGGTGGAGAGAGATGGTTTCAAGTCATTGAAAGCGACCTATTGAAGCAAATAGGTGTGGGCCGTGGCCTCTGCCTCTGTTGGGAGTTGTTGGGAAGCCGCCCTGCTGAGCTGGCCTGACCTCGGGGGGTTTGGTGGCCGCGTCTCAGCCCTGGCTGGACTCTTACCCTCTTGACTCAGTCACGTTTTCCAGACTTGTAGTGCAAGGGATAATAAGCACCAGTCAGTAGCTTTTGGAAGAAAGTGCCAGCCATAAAAAAAAAGGAAACAAAATCGATGGCCATTCTCCATCGGTTAGCACGGCCACGCTTGGGAGAGGTGGGAGCCGTGGGTGTGATGAAAACACAAAGTCACGTGGAGAAGGCAACGGTAGCGGCAGGGTTAAAACGCTGACACACAACTCTCTCCCTTTCTGGCTCTTTTACCTCCTGTGGTTATGCTCCTGACTGGAGACAGACAAACTGTTCTTCCTTTCTCTTTTCTGAAGTAAAATCCCCATTCGGTGAACTTGGTAGCATGAATGTAGCATTGTGGAGCTATTGAAACTCTTACTGAACTCCGAAAGGGCCCGTTTCTGTATCCACTCCAGTGAATTCTCTGTAGAACTATTGTGTATCTATCCTCATTGACCACTTGTAGAACTAGGGGTGCCAAGTAGAAAGGTAGATTGTACAGTTGCATAACTCCTATAGGAAGATGTATGTTGGAATGAACATTATGGACTGTTTTCACTGGTGCAGTTGACTATAGTGTAATGACAAACGATGAATGCATTTCTCTTTTCCAAAGATCTATATTCCTCATAGTTTGTGATGTTTATGACATGAGCATATTATTTCCTTTGTAGCGTTCATTTGACTAAAGAGATGAAATGCTCTAAAAGCTGTGACTGGAAAGACAATAGAGTTTGGATGTTTAAAGTCCTTTGTGCAAATAGCGTCATTGAAGTTCTGAAAGAGGGAAAACACATTTCTTCCCCTTTTCAACTGGTTGAATTTTTCAAGTGGCTGCTGGGAGAGGAAGGGCTCAGCAGAAGGTAGGATGGAAAAAAAAAAAATTAAAAAAAAAAAATCATATTTCAACTTTGGAGTTAAAAGTAGAGCCTGTAACTTCCTCAGCTGGAGCAGCCTGTGAAGGAAGAGCTCTGGGCGTGCGCTCGATGGCTGCACCCAGCACAGTCACAGCCAGGAACTGCCCTGGCAGAGACCGAGCACCCTGTCCGAGCACTCCGAGCACCTCTGCAGCATCTTCTCCAGGGCACGGGGAGGACGGGCCCGGGCAGTGCACGTGGGGCACTGTGGCTGGGGAGCTGTGGTGCTGAGCACACAGGATCATTTGCCCTTCCGCTGTTGCCTGCTCTTGGGGTGTGTCTGTCTGAAGCCCTGAAAACAGTGTGTTCCCAGTCTCTAACTGCTGTCAGTTGGCCCGGTGGAGCTCACATCTTGTTAGGGTAACTGGAGTGAGCAGTGTGGTTGAGCTCTGGGCCCCACCTGCTCAGGACCAGCAGCCCTGTCACCCCCGTTACACTCAGCCCCACCTCGGGGAACTGCTGCTGCAGCTCCTCTGGGGCCTGGATTTGCTTTTAGCAAGGGCTGGAGCAACAGGGGTGCTCAGTTAACCCTGGAGAGAAGCAGATTAAACTGGAATAGCTAAACTGGGTGCCAGCCCTGGCCATTCACCCCAGTGCGCAGGAGCTTCTGCTGCTCTGACTGTGAGGCCAGTGTCACAGGATTTGACCTCCAACCCAGAGAGCTCTGCTGGTCATGGCCTGGGCTGGGACTGTCACCTCCAGAAGAGGTGAGAGAAGGGTGGGCAGCAAGTGCATGAACTCTCCAGTCTGCTGTTCCTCATCCTGGCTCAGGTGCTGGGAGAAGCCCCTGACTGCATCCGCTGGTGCCTGCAGAGAATGGTCATTCAGCTCTAGAGACTTGGAGGGGGGTGAGGGGAGGAAGGGTGTCTTCTTACATGTGACACTTGTGTTATACAGAGATTTCCGGAGAGACTTTTCTCTTTTCCTCTCATTTAGCTGGGAATGAAAGGCAAAAAGAATACTCGGGTTACCTGAGGGATGTAGGAAATTGAGGTACAGTTTTTTTGCACCTCTCCTCATGCTGCAGCCACCAGCTTCCCGTTGTGGGTGACGTCCAGGCCTGGGGTGGGATCGATGCATCCAATGTGTATGGCAGTTCAGACCATGAAGCACTAGAAATCAGAGACTTGGCAAGTCAAAGGGGTCTNNNCAAAAACATCTGACTGCAAAAGGCAAGCAGCCAACTCCTCCTGCCCCATGCGAGGTCTCGGCCGTGCGCACCGTGGGATCCCAGTGGATTCTGGCTCCCAGTGCCTCTGGAGCCACCCGAGCCACAGCCCTTGGGGTCTCCACTCTGCCTCTGCAGAGGGGAATGGAAAGGAATTTGTTCTTCATTTCCCAGCCTGGACTTGTTGCCTGGAGCTCAACACAGATTTCCTGCTCCAGGGGCTTCTGGAGCGTGTGTGTGTGTGGGGGGGTTGACGATGTCTCTTCACACACAGGCTCCTTCCCATGGGCTGGGGGAGCTGCCCCCGCCCCCCCCCCCCCCCCCCCCACCCCCTCACCCGCTCCG
>WUAM01000001.1:467794-479558 GCA_024336885.1 Actenoides hombroni
TCTGAGTCGAGCCGCTGTCCGTGTCCGTAGCCGCCGGCTGAATTTGCTGGAGAGAGTGAGCGCCGATGCCGTCACCACCATCCTGCACCGGATGACAGAGGAGAGGATGGAGCAGCGCTGCCGGGGCGAGTACGAGCACTCCTTCCTGACTGAGTTCCAGGAGGTAAGGAGGGCAGCGGGCAGCCAGGGCCCTTCCTTTCCGGGGGAGGTGCAGCTGCTCCTGCAGCTCAAGCTAAAAGCTGATTCCACCTGAGAACGCCTGGTCCAGGGCTGAGAGTCCCCTCTGCCCTGGCAGGAGTGGGTGGTTACAACCCCCCTGTTGATTTCTGCTTCGGGGGAAGGTTTGCTCTGACCTGTGTGTATTGGACTGTGATACTTCACCTGGTGATGTCCATAGCAATGAGGGAATGTCTGTGGAATTTCTGAGGGAATTTGTGTTTTACAAACCACGAGAACCTGCAGAGACCCCTCCCCCTGTGCGAGTGGGCTCATAACTGGAATTTGCGAGGCTGTTTTCTTTCTCCTTTCCAATTTTTCACCACCCTTTTCAAATGGGAGGTGATACTGTGGTGTTGATCTCACTAGTGGGCCATGTACAGAATTAAAACCCTCCCCTGCACCTACCCCACTGTTTTCCTCCTACCTTAAACCCAGTTTGTGTTGGGCCGTTTACCCACTGTGACCTTAAAATAGAATTCTTTTGGTTATGGCTTTCCCAGGATACAGTGGCAGCTCTGCAGGTGTGCCCTGAGCTCCCCGTTCCTTGCTGCCTGACCTCACCTCAGCCCGGGTTGGAGGTCAGCGGGTGAAGCCAGGTTGCCACGCAGAGCAGGCTGCCCTCTGGTTGCCCTGGTTTCCCTGTTGTTGGCCACCCCAGCCAGCTTTGTCACCTTGCAAGCGGTGGCAGTCGTTTGATGTTTACTTTCCTACAGTTGCTGTGCAACACTTTCTTTACTGGAGCTCGTGTGAAAGGCTTTTGGCTGAGCTGGAGGTTCTTTAAGGATGTTTCAAGGGCACCGGAGAAAATGCAGCTCCATTCTGCTGGTCGGGGGTTGTGGAACCTTCCCTTGCTCCCACCTCCTCAGAAAGGCCAGCGGGTTGGCCACAGAATATTGGAGTGTGTCAGAATTAGGAAGAGATAATAATAAAATAAAATCTGTATCCCAACTGGGAAGGTATTTCAAAACAAGAAAGCAAGCCCCAGGCTGGCAAGTAGGAGAAGTCTGAGAAAGAGCTCGCTGGAAGTCCAGGTGCTGAGAGCAAACCCCCTTTCCAGCCCTATCAGGCTGAGTGGCAGTTGCTGATCAGGCTGGAACAGGAGCACTCCAAGAAGATAAACCCGTGGGGGGAAATGGGTTGGTTTGGTAACAATTGTGTTGCTTAAAATTGACTTGGTTTGCATCAGTTGCAGGCCTTGCCTTTTGGTCTTTAGCAGGATTCTGTAGCAGCTTTTCCACAGTTTTGCCCTGGTCCATGTTGTGTAGTTCTCAGGTTTCGTTGTCGTCAGCAGAGCTTGCGCTTTCCTTCAGCGTTTCCTCGGTCAAGCAGATAATTAAAACTTAACATAACCATAAAATTAACATAATCAAAGCAAATCTGGACTTAGCATTTTTGTTTCAGGCCGTCCAAATCCAGTTATCAAAAAAGATTAATATTTGCTAGCTATCAATACTCAAAAGTCCTGCATGTTTACCACCTGAAAGGAAAAATAAAATTAAAAGCAACCCCAACATTTCTTTTGAATATCCAGATATTGTCATTTGAAATGGGATAGCTGGATGCTGTAGTTGAAATGTGACACACATTTCTCTGTAGAAAACTTAAATCTCAAATATAAAAAAAAAATAACCTTCTGATGCTCTCTCTTTGGGTATTTATTGTATTATTCAGTGACTAAGCTGGTATTTGAGGTCTTGATTTCAGGTGCTTGAGTTTGGTTGGTAAGAGTGTGTCTGTGAGTCCTTGGGATGCCACCTTAGCTCTTCCCTGATTTCAGGAGTCATAGAAATATTGGGCCAAGGGTGATGTGATGGGCAATTTGCTCATGTTCTCCTGAAGAGAATGGTTCTGCAAGTATAGAATGGGATGGAATTCTGCAAGAACAGGATAGTGTGCAAATCTTTTAATATATCCTGTTCTTTTTGGAGCCCGGCACAGTCCTCAGTCACCCGTCATCTTCTCGTGCACATCTGCAGGGTTTACACCTGGTATCTCCAGTTAAAGTTCCTGTTCTTTCAGCCAGGCTTTTCCTGGCTGTCACCCAGGCCAGGGTGCATTTGGAGAGCAGCTGGAGGTGGTGCTCTCCTTGGCAGGCTGCTCGCTTCTGCTCGCTCTGGTCGCTACCTGGTGATGGGGTAAGTGTGGGACCTGGTTGTACATCCCGCTGCGGCCTTCACCATCTCTGCACTCTCCCTCTCCTCCTGCAGTGGATTGAGAAAGTGATTGGCTGGCTCAGCAGGGTTTTTCTGCAAGATGGTCCCTTGGCACGGTCCTCTCCAGAAGCTAGCAGCACCTTGAAGCGCTGGCGGTGCCACGTCCAAAGGTTCTTCTACCGCATCTACGCCAGCATGCGCATCGAGGAGCTCTTCAGCATTATCCGAGGTAGGTGTGACCCGTTCAGTGTTCATGCACCCTTGGGCCTGGGTTGGATGAATGATGGATCTGTCTTCGTCTCCTGACGTTGTCTCCTCCTGCCTTCCCATGGATCGTGGCACTGTTTCTAATCACTGCTTGGTTTGTAGATTTCCCAGAGTCAAAGCCTGCTGTGGAGGACCTCAAGTTCTGCCTGGAAAGGACTAACCAGAGGCAGCAGCTGCTCAGCTCACTGAAGAGCGCTCTGGAAATGCGACTTCTGCATCCTGGTGGGTTTTACATCCCTGCATGTGTCATAATGCTGTGAGGAGCCTGGGCGTGAGCGGGGATCTACCAGGAGCCATCATCTGGTTTTGTGCTTGTTGAGCCAGGCCGCGCACATCGCGTGCTCTCCATCTTGGAGTGCACAGGGGCAGCAGCAGCTGATCCTATCCCAGACCCTTGCCTCCTTTTTGCAGTATGGTGAGGAGCTGAGCTGGAAGTTTTGCTTTGGTCTGGGTGGGTAAAGTCTCCTCTGCTGTGTGTGCTCTGAGCTCTGAACACACAGTCTGGGCTCAGTAGTAGTCCCTGAGCTGGTGTTTGTGGTTGGAACTGGTTCGTCAGATGTAGGGATCCAGTCTTTCCCTTTGGCTGGGGCAGGAGCACAGCAAGCCCATCACCTCTGACTCCATGTCTCAAATAGAGGGCTTGGAGCATCTGAGCCATTAGTCTGTACTTTGAGACTCTTGACTCCCTCTGCCCCTCTCCCGTAGGAGTCAACACATCTGACATCATCACTCTGTATATCTCAGCCATCAAGGCCTTGCGGGAGCTTGACCCCTCCATGGTCATCCTGGAGGTTGCTTGTGAGCCCATCAGGAAGTATCTGAGGTAAGAGGCTCTCAGGGCAGTCGTGCACATCCCTTCTCCCTCCCCTTCCCTTCCCTTGCTCTGTTGCTCTCGCGGTTGGCAGGACTCGGGAAGACACGGTGCGGCAGATTGTGGCCGGGCTCACAGGGGATGCTGAGGGCTCTGGGGATCTTGCAAACGAGCTCTCAAAAGCTGACCCGGTGACCCTGGAGAATGGCCAGGAGAGTGACGATGACATCTCGGAACCAGGGGACTGGGTTCCTGACCCGGTTGATGCAGATCCAGGTTAGATGCTGAGACCAGAAGCTGTTTTCCCTGGTGGGCTGTAGCCTTGAGCAGCTCTTCTGCTTGTCCTCTAGAGCTGAGCTGGGCTGGGGCCAGTCTCTTGATATTCTCACACTGTTGTCTACTGGCTTTCACTAGGAAAATCAAGTTCCAAGCGTCGGTCTTCAGACATCATCAGCCTGCTGGTGAGCATCTATGGCAGCAAGGACCTGTTCATCAACGAATACCGCACGCTCCTGGCTGACCGGCTGCTGCATCAGTTCAACTACAGTGCTGAGAGGTGAGGTCCAAGTACCAAATCCTGGGGCTTTCCATGGTAAAATCACCTGATAAAGGTGTGCCTCAGACTCGGGCCAGTTCCAGTGGTCTTTGGCCATTTCCTCTGCAGCTTTGGGTTTGCATCTAGAATTCCACGTGCTCACCTCTTCTTGGGTTGCTTCCTGCTCACTCCTACCCTTGGCTTGCACTAATAGGGCAGCAGGTAGGAAACTGGAGGAGCCACCACCCTCTTAGCTCCATTCCACATGTCCTGGTGGCCCCCACAACCTGCACAGGCTGCTTGGGGGGGCAGCAGAAAGTGTCAAAGAAAGAAAAAGGGATGAAGCATCAGGAAACTTCAGTTGCAGCCCAGCTGTGTCTCTTGATTCGACAGTTGCAGTGGTTTTTTCCTTCCTCTGAAGTGCAGCCACTGCAAACCACGTCTGGGCTGGGCAGCGTCAGGCGAGTGGCTCGCACCGTGTTGTCGAGGGGGATGACACGGTGCCGTGCTCGTCCAAGGGAAAGGCATGGGAAGGTCTGCAGAAAGCTGCTGGCCTGCGGGGAAGGGGACTGGGGTTGGACTCGATGATCTCCAGAGGTGCCCTCCAACCCCTGCCATTCTGTGGTTCTGTGACTGTTCCTCACTTACCCAAACAGGATGCCTCATAGAAGCTAATGAGCATTGCAAGACTTCCTAGGAAGAGCACCCTCGTGCCCGGGACTACCTTTTTGGGCTGTGTTGCAAGGGGTGGAGGCCAGGCCGGGCTCGTCTGCCCGAGGGACCCGTGTCTGATCTGTTGTTTCTCTCATCAGGGAAATCCGCAACGTGGAGCTGCTGAAGCTGCGGTTTGGTGAAGCTCAGATGCACTATTGTGAAGTCATGTTAAAAGTAACTTTTTTTTCTTTTATATATATATAGATATAAATTCAAGTCCTGGGTGTTTGTTCTCACTGAGGAAGGGGAGGGACTTGAGGAGTGACCCAAAAAGGGTCTTTTAGGTAGGTGAGCTTCCCAAAATCCCAGTGAGGGGGCTGATTTGTGACAGGCAGAAGCGCATGCAAAATCACTTCTGCTTTTTGAGCCCCCTAGTTTTGGTTATCAGCTCTGGAGGACTATTGCTCTGGTGCTGCCATCTCTCCTGCCCTTCCTGCATTACAGTGTTCTGATGTTGAAGAGCTGGGCTCTTGCAGCTCCTCTGGGCTTGGGACTCTGCAGTTTAATTCACTTGGAGCGCTGTGGGAAAAACACAGGTCTGGAGGCACTCCAGCACAGGCTGGTGTTTAGTTGTGAGCCCTTCCTCAACCCCCTCACAAACATTTCTGAGGGTGTAGCAGACTTTCTAGTAGACACACGTGATCATGTCCTTTCCAGTATCCTCACTGTCATTTGGAGACAGCGCTAGTCACCTTGTTTGAGCTTCTCCTTGTGCCAAGGGTTAGCGCTGACTTGGGAGAGAAGGAGCTGCCTTTGCTTCCTCTGCCTTTTCCAGGACATGGCTGACTCCCGACGCATTAACGCCAACATTCGTGATGAGGAGGAGAAGCTCCCAGAGGAGGAGAGGCCACCATTCAGCCTGGTTGCCGTTATCCTGTCGAGTGAGTTCTGGCCACCGCTGAAAGAGGAGAAGCTGGAGCTTCCAGAGCAGGTCAAGGAAGCCATGGAAGCCTATTCCAAGAAGTATGAGAAATTAAAGGTGAGGCAACTTTCACCCTCCTTAAAAACACGTGTACGCTGTTTAGATTTTGTTAGATAACATGAACATCCCTTAAATTTTAGCCACTGGTGCACTCACCCTCTTGCAGCGAATCCCAAAGTCCTCCAGCTTTGAATCAGGGTCAGAAGCTGCACCAACTTAACGATTGCCCAGAGAAGGGTTTAGCTCTTTACGGGGTGCTTGGGTCATCGTGGTGATCACAGCCAGGGAAAAGAGTTTTCTAAAGTGTGCCAGTGTTTGTAAATTAAATGGATACTCAGGTGGAAGTTCTTGGGCATCTTAAATCCAGTCTAAGCTTGTTAGCCTAAGTTCTGCAGCAGTAAAAGTGACATCCTGTCCCTGCTGGGCCTTTCCAGCCTGGTCCTCTCCTGCCCTGTTTGTCTTCTTAAAGAGAAGCTCTTTTACCACAATCTCATTTTAAGATCCGCTGGTAGTCTGGAGGTAGGGGAATGTTGCTGCTGCTTCTGTCTGTGGTCTCTCCTGGTGTCATTCCCTTCTGGAGGGTCCCTGAACTCCACGTTAGACAGTTTAGGTGTGAGCATTCTTTGGTCAGTTTGACTGTGGCTTAAAGACCCAATTCATGCTTTTATAATCAGCATGGGAAGGTGGAAGAGAAGCCAACAGAACCAGTCTAAACCATGGTGCAGTGTTCTGATGTTCTTCGGGTGCTTGATGGTGGCAGTTAGTCAGGTAGAGAAGGCTGAGGTGCATCTTGTTCCACATGTACAGACTGAGTTGGAAGCAGGAGCATCTGTCTGGAAGTCAAGGAGAGATCCCGGTGGCTTTCAGAGCTGTGGCCTTGGCTCTCTCCTCTTGCAGGTTGTTACCCAGCGGAGTGCTGAGCACACATCGGGCTGTGGGTGATTGGGATCCAGCTGTCATGCCAGTGGAGGCTGGTTGTGTGTCTGTGTCTGTGTGTGCATGCAGATGGTTCTTCCTGGCCAACCTGGACACAATTCGATGTCCTGTGCAGGTGTTGCCCTTTGCCTGTCTGCTTGTGCTCTGACTGCACTTCAGGCTTGGTTTTCTATATCCTTTCTCGACCTTGTTGCTCTACAGCAGGTGGTAGGTGCCAGGAGGCTGGGAAGCTCATAGTTCTAGATCCTGTCTCTGCTGCTGCTGTAGCTGCGTGCCGGATGTGGGTGCTGGCTGATGCCTGTGCCTGCAGAAATCAGTTAGGAGAGGATGTCGAGGAGGGAGCAGCCTCCTTGAGCAGCCTCAGCCTTCAAAGCAAGCAGCGCTCTTTTTACGTTGGTATCAGAAGAGATTGCTCCACTTCCAAGGAAATCCTGCCCCAGCTGAGTGTATTTTCCAGAGTTTGTCCTCAGTGGCCCAGTTGGTCTTCCAGTATTTCCTCAACTGGTGCCTACCCTCCCAGAGCACTGAGTGACTGACTTTCAGGCAGGAGAGGGGCGTTGGTCTTGGGCTAAGGGCTGGACAGCAGCTTGTGCTGAGGAGGATGTTTCCCATGGAGGGCAGGGGACAGTTGGGTGGTGGCAGTGCTGGGTGACTCGTGAGGAGAGGAGCAGCTTTTGTATCTGGCAGAGGTGTGAGGAGCGTGGCTGGCCCTGGTGGTAGAGGGACATATGCAGTAATGTAGCACTTAGTGGTTCCTTTTAGAACATCTGCTGTGAGTGGCTCTATCTCCCTTTTCCAGGCCATGAGGACACTGAACTGGAAGTACCACCTGGGCCTGGTGAGCTTGGACGTGGAGCTGGCGGATCGCACCCTCTCCCTGTCCGTCTCTCCTGTGCACGCTGCCATCATCCTGCACTTCCAGACCAAGAGTGAGTGCTGTGGCAGAGACTGTGTCACCAGCCACGTCTCTCTGCTTCCCCTGGGTGGGTGGGAACACCAGGTTACTTGGGTGGCTGAAGGCTCTGAGAGCTCTGGTAGCAGGACCAAGACTTGGTTCATGGGCTTGGATCTACCACGGTGCTCAGCCGGGTCTCACAGCACCCAGCGGGGCCACAGCTCAGCACCCAGTTTGTTTTCAGGCAGTCGCTGCATGCGGCCCCTGGCTCCTGGCAGTGGCTCCCCAGCATTCTCCATCCTCTCACTAAGTCCTGGGGGGGTGGGCAGATGTCCTGCTGTCTCCTCTGACCTGCGTGGTCTCCGCAGGTACGTGGACACTGACAGAGCTGAGCGAAGTGCTCAAGGTGCCGGTGACATCGCTGAAGCGTAAGATGACGCTGTGGCTGCAGCAGGGTGTCCTGCATGAAGAACCTCAAGGCACCTTCACCGTGATTGAGGAGGAGCAGAAGGACCAGGTGGAGAAGGTTGTTCTGATAGACAGCGATGAGGAAGGGGACTCTGCCATGGCCTCGCAGGCCGACCAGAAAGAGGAAGAGCTGCAGGTAGCCCTCCGTGCGTCTCAGCTGCTTGCGAGGCTGGCAGAACGATGCAAACTTCCCTTGCTTTTAGTTTTGGGGGGGGATCTGCTTGAGGTGATGGATTCAAGTTGCGTTTTGCATTTGCATTTTCCACTGCAAGTGGCCAAGTCCAGCGTGAGGGTTTTCTGAAGTGCGTATGGCTTGGTGAATGCTCGTGGGTGCAGGGGCTGGCTCATAGCCTTCCCTCCAGAAAAGTGCCCAGCTCCTGAGCCCAGCAACCATTTGGACATCTCTAAATCTCTCTGGGATTTTTTTTTCAGTTTAAAGAAAAGAGTCTGAGGCTTGATTTCATATTTGAAAATAGTCATAACTTACTTGGATTCACCCAAGCAGCACTTTTTGGCCCTTAGACTGCTAAAAAGGCTTACCCAGCACTAACAACTGGGCCTTGGCCTTCTCTGCTTTGTGGTCCCTGGCCACATCCAGTGCTTTCCCTACCCGTGTGTCACGGTGAGTGCGTGTCCTGCCACGGTGCAATGCGGGGGTGTCATACTGCTGTTTATCCACTGAGGGTCGTGCACGTACTGCACGTCAGATCCTACTTTCTAGCTCTGTGTCCCTACGCCTGATGCTGTTCTTGAGTTTAAAGACCACACTCTGGTGGCTGAGAGCAGAACTGCCAGCCAGAGCCCTGCCCTGCTCTTGGGATATGCCAGGAGACCCTTTTCTTCACGGTGTAGATGTCAGCGTGGCTGACTGTCGCTTGCGTGTCCCCCTCTGCAGCTGTTCTGGACGTACATCCAGGCTATGCTGACCAACCTCGAGAGCCTGTCCCTGGAGAGGATCCACAGCATGCTGAAGATGTTTGTGATGACAGGCCCAGTGGTCACAGAAATCGATCTACAGGAGCTGCAGGGTTTTCTCCAGAAGAAGGTCCGGGACCAGCAGCTCATCTACTCCGGAGGTGTCTATCGCCTGCCCAAGAACTGCAACTAGACTGCCAGGGTCCCTGCTCACCCCCCTGCCTCACTGCCCCTGCCAGCACTCACCTCCTGCCTGTTGCCCAGCTCTGCATCCTGCTGGGCAGCCTCTCCACTCCTGGGGTTTGCTGGGCCTCCCTCCCCAAAAGGGTGCTCAGCAGCAGCCTGAGTTTTGCACCCCCCAGTTCGGGACCTGGGCCTGCTCCCCACGTCACTTCCCCTCCTGTACCTGAGGGTCTGGGCCGACTTCACTGGTTAATAAAAACCAGCAGGCTCCTTTTTCAGATGGTGCAACTCTTCTTTCCTCTTGGCAGAGCACTCTTGGCATCAGCCCTCCCACGCTGAAGGGGCAAGCGGGAAACTCCCTGCTCTGCTGGGCACCATCTCCCTCTCGTTGGGTCTCCATCTGTAGCCCCAGGAGGTTTTGGAAGGGGGGCTGTTGGCTCCAGTTTGTGTCTGGCTCTCTCTGTGTGGCTAAAGCAGCGTCTTGCAGCTGGCTGTGCTGAGCCAGACAAAAGCGAGTGTGGGAGGAAGACTCCAGGGTCTGCTTACCCTTGTTTGGTACCTAAACTGTGCAGAATGATTTTATTGTGGGATGAAGAATGCTTTGGATGGATGGGACGGAGCAGTTCTGCGGTGCAAGCTGTTTAGTCCTGGAGGGTAAGTGGATTATCTGGGCTCTGGTAGGTTTGTTTTGCTAGGACACGAATACTCTTCTCAGGGGTGCCTCTTCCTGGTGTGCTTCAGAGTTACTGACACTGTGGAGATCCGTGATGGGATGGGATCATCCCTGAACTCCTCTGGCTGAACATTGTGTCCCCAGGAAAGTACCAAGCAGTGGGTTTTGGGGCTGTTTTCTCTCTCTGCTTAATGGAGTTCAGGCTCCCTCAGCCCTGCTTTCTGGGTGGGTTTTGCCCATCAGAAGTATGTGGGGAAATGTGGCTTTTGCTAAAAATTTGCTTTCTGTGAAGCAAAGAAAGTTTCCAGAGCTCAAGGAATCTTTTCCTTCCTCTGCTGAGTCTTCAATCCCAGCCCACGGGCACGGTGGCAGCTGGAATTGAGGTACCAAACAGCAGAGCAACCCTGGCTGTGTATCCAGGCGCATGAGAGACTCATGGAATGGAGAAAACAACCCCAATTTAAGGTTTAACCTTGTTTTTTGGTACCTAAAGGCCCAGGAGTGCCATGCTGTGGGCATCCCTCGTGCAGCTGCAGGCAGGGGAGGACAGTGTTTCCCTCCTCTTGTGCACATTAACATTTAACTCTGGGTGAGAGCGCGAGTTCTGGTTTCCCTGCAGCACTTCGCTTCAGGCTGGTGCTGGTGTGGCACTGGGAGGTGATTGGTGAGTTTTGTTACGAAGCTTTAGATGTTCCAGGTGCTGTAGGGGCTCTGGAAATAACCAGCTAATCCCCAGTCTGCACGTGCAGGATATTACTCCAGGTAAAGTCAAGGAAGATGAAAAGCAGGTTGGACTCGATGATCTGAAATGCCTTTTCCAACCTCAATGATTCTGTAATCCCAAATCACAGCAGGCAGGGGAGGAAATCCGTGTCCAAATGTGTGAGGAGCTCCACCAGACCCTGGTAGGATACCCTGCTGCATCTGTTGTCTTCTGAGGTTGGGCAGAGGGGCCAGGACACGGCACTGGCCTCATCGTCACTGTGCCCAGCGTGGGATGTGAGTGGGGACCTGCCTGGGAGCCGAGACACGAACCCTTGCTGAACCACAGCTCGTTTAACTGCAGAGAGGTCTCTGCTGCCTGCTCGGTGCTCCTGCAGCAGGTCCTGCTGAGTTTGCCCTTGCAGAAAACCCCTCTTGAGCACTTCTTCATGTTCCCTCAAAGGCTGCTCCGGCTCCTCTTGCCCTTGCTCAGCGCTTGCTTAGATATTCACCTGCCCCTGAATAAATCAAAGCAGCACAGGAGTGCTTGGGCTCCATCCAACCCCCCCCAGGGCCCGGGCGGGAGGGAGCAGGACAGGGGCAGGTTGTGCAGCCATCCCTGGAGGGCACCTCCTTCCTGGATGTGCTGCAGGTGCACAGCCCCGGGGCTGCATTTCCCAGTTCCTCTTATTTTATTTTGGTTTGGTTTATTTTTATTTTTGTTTGTTTTCAGGAAGGAAAACTGAGCACATGGCAGCATCTGTAAAGGCCTGGGGGCAGCGGGGTCAGTGTCTGCCAGCCATGGGAGCCGGAGCTGCCCGGGGTGTGCCACGACACGTCACCCCCCCCAGCTCTGTGGCTGACCATTGACTGTCTGGGCTGTGGCTGGGACAGGGTGGGGAGACGTCTCTTGGCTTGATCTTTGGAGATCAAAGGACTGGCCAGCTTTGCAGTGGGGCTGCTGGCAGCCAGGGCTGTCCCCAGCCACCGATGGAACCAGGGCTGGCTGCTAGGGCAAGGAACGTGGCTGGGAGTGACTCCTGGGCCCTGGCTGGTTCTGCTTTGCTTATAGATGCCAAAAAAACTACAGATGCGAAAATATCTAAGAGAGTTGGGATTGTTCAGCCTAGAGAAGAGGAGGCTCTGGGGAGACCTTCTGGGGGCCTTTCAGTGCTTAAAGGGGCCTGTCAGAAAGATGGGGACAGACTTTAGAGCAGGGCCTGTTGGGACAGGACAAGGGGTGATGGTTTTAAACTAAAAGAGGCAGATTTAGACTGGAGAGAAGGAAGACATTTTTTACACTGAGGGTGGTGAGAGCCTGGCTGGGGTTGCCCAGAGAGGTGGTGGCTGCCCCATCCCTGGCACCATTGC
>WUAM01000001.1:502580-512635 GCA_024336885.1 Actenoides hombroni
GCCTCCCGTGGGTGTTGGGGTCCGAGCGGCGGGGGGGTCAGCGGGGTCCGTGCGGCCCAGGCGCCGCTCGCCCCTGGAGCCGGGCAGCTCCCCGGCTGCCTGCGGTGGGCAGGGGCCGCTCGGCGGAGGTGGCACAGGGTGGCTGAGTCCCACCCCTCATCCCCGGGCACCCGGTCCTGTGCTTGGCCGCCCTCCCCGGCCGCGGGTTTACTCGCGTGGGCAGGAGCCCGTCAGCTGGCGGAGATGCTGCTGCGGGCGGATCGGTGTTTGAAGGCAGTAACGTGAGTCGAGGGCCCCGTTTAACCAGAGCTGCCGGCGGTACCGGCGGGGTTCGCTCCCTTTGTTAGGCCTTTTTGCCGGTCACGGCCAGGAGCGGGCTCCAGCTCCGCCCGGGGCTTTCCCCGCAGGTGGAAGGTAACTCCGGGCTGGCCCTGCCCGGACACCGCGGTTCCTGCGGCCGGGCACCGGCCCAGAGCGGGGACCGCTGCCTGCTGCGAGCGCACCGGGCCCGCTTGTTGGGCTTTTTCCTTCCTGCAGTTGGATCAGCTTTGGGGCGAGTTCTTTGTGGTCCTACCAGCAGCTGCTGGGGTTGTGCCAGGTAGGACTGAGCGGGCAGGAGGGGAGTAAACTGCTTCTGTGCTGTGGAACCGTGGTGTTAGTTACACCCTGGTCCTGGGATCCGATTTTAACTCGCAAGCTGGAGACTTGGACACTCGTTCTGGCTGATGGCCTCATTTGCTTGTTTGTTTTTTGTTTTTCCCCCGGCATGAAAAGTTGTCTTTTATTTATTTTTTTTCTTCACCAGACCTCTATAGGAAAACTTTGTTTTTAAACTTTTGGCCTTTTCTAGTTGATACTCAGTGGTTCAGTTTCTTTTTCACTTTCTTCTCTCCTGTTCTGGGTGCACTGGCTTTCTGGTTTTTTGCCTCCTCTGGCTTCTGAATGTTCTTTTAATGGTGGGGGAGGAATTGCAAAAAGTTAACGTATGAGAGTCTGGGACTATTTCATGCTGGCTTCTCTAGTGGAATCCTGTAAGCCAAAGGGGAAGAGGAAAGAAAAGAAAAAGCGATGAAGTGGAGCTCAGGGTGCTTTGTTTTGTTGGAGGCAGAAAGGGAGAAATGTTGTGAGGAAGTGGCTGAGATTTTGTTTTGCTTGCATCTCTTCTCTTTTGAGGTTGAAAGACAAAATAACATTTTGAAACGCTTCAGTTTAAGATGCTGAGCTTTTCTTTCTCTCTTCAAGTAACTGCACTGAAAACTAAAAAAAAAATAAAAGAAATCTTTAAACCCCCCTGTAGGAGCAGTTCTGCAGTGGTGGGGCCGGCAGTAGTGGTGTGTGTGGGCACAGAGGCCTCGCTGCCCTCCTGCCAGCCGTTCCTGCTTTTCTCTGAGGACCATAACATGAGAGAGGCTCTGCTGTCCCTTGTGTCTGATCGTTGGGGTACCGTGGGCTGTCGAAACCCAGAGCAGTGCTCTCTGGCTTAGCCACTGTGCTGCTCGTGGCTCGCTCAGCCCATGGGTTCTGGCCTCTGGTGTATAATTGAGGAGAGTAATTGTGTTTTAAGAAGGTTTCAGTCTATTCCCCAGGTGTGAGCTTGTCCCCTGGGCAGGCATCAGGGTGTGTGAACTTTCTTTTGGCAAGTGAGCTGGGGCTTTCTCGTGGTCGTAGGCATCTTAACTTTTCAGGAGTGGTCCATGTGAGACCCTGAGGCGCTCTGCCCTTTTCCTCCAATGGAAGCTGCCCAGGTGACCTGCCTCCTGCCCCTGAGCTGGCTCCTTGCCTTTCCCGCGGGCTTTCATCATTCTCGCTGTCCAGGAAGATTTGTATTTTTTTGCATCTTGCCTGAATTCAGTTTTTGTGCACAGTGACAAGCCTGGCGACGGAGAGCACAGGTCTGTGGTGAGGGATGGAGAGCCAAGAACAACTAGAACTGGGTGTAATTGAAAACTGTCAACTTTGCAGCAGAAGAGGAAAGAGGATGTTCAAAGCCTGTGTCTGGCTGTTGAGGCAGCTCCTTGGGTAGCACTGAGTGGAGATTTGGATCTACCAGTTCTAAATAGTCACTGAGTGTGAGAAAGTCTCCTAAGTGTCCGAATACCGGGGAGTTACCTTGGCTGTAGGCCAAAGTTGAAATGGCATCAGGACTCTGGGTGGCTTTTCTTCAGAGGTGCTACTTGGTGCTGCAGTTCTGCAGTACCTGATGTGCTTGCTGTTCTTCTGAAGGTGCCCTAGACTGACTTCAAAACAAGTTGGAGTATTCAAGAACCTGTGTCTTGGAGTAGAATCATGGAATGGTTTGGGTTGGAAGGGACTTTAAACATCACCTAGTTCCAACACCTCTGCCACAGTCAGGGACACCTTCCACTAGCTCAAGTTTCTCAAAGCCCCATCCAGCCTGCTCTTGAACACTTCCAGGGATGGGTCATCCACTGCCTCTTTCGGCAACCTGGGCCAGTGTCTCACCACCCTCATGGGGAAGAAATTCTTCCTAGTTTCTAATCTAAAATTAGCTTCATTCAGTTAGAAGCCATCACCCCTCTTTCTATCACTACAAGTCCTTGTAAAAAGTCCCTCCCCAGCTTTCTTGTATCTTCAGATACTAAAGGCCACAGTAAGGTCTTCCCAACAACCCCAACTGTCTCACTCTGTCCTTGTGGGAACGGTGTTCCAGCCCAGTTCTAGTGCTCTGCTTCCAGACTTCTTGCCCTTCCATCCCTTCAAGGTAGTTGTTTCCTGGGGAGTTTTGCTGGAGGGCTGGGGGCTCTGTGCCCTGGAGGGACCAGCAGTGTCCTGTGAGAAGGCTTTTGGGTAGCAGAGTAACAGCTCAGAGTAGAGCCCCTGGTGAACTGGAGACCAGTGCAGAGAGCAGCGTGCCCACCCAGGCAATGTCCTTGGGGAACAAGTGGCAGGCCAGAGGCACCAGGATGCTTTTTGCTGGGCGGAGACAGCACAGGGCAGTTTGGGGCATGGGAGAAGCCTGGACATCTGGAAGGGGAATCTGGGAGAGGGGCAGATCTAACTGGGAGTAAATGGCACAGCCAGAATAGCGGCTTCTGCCCAGCATGTCCTGCTTGGGTCAATTTTAGGCAGCTTCTTGATGAGCCAGTGGGTACAATTCACTGTTTCATTCCCCCAAACATCCCTCCATCCCCTTGAGCTGTTCATGTCTGCTGGCGTTAGACAGCCCTTGCCTGAGCTGCTCTTAAACTGCAGCTGTTTTTTACAGGTTCCCAGTTACTGCACAGTTGTTCTTACCGTGTTTATTTTAGTGGTTATAAACTGGTTTTTAAGAAGGAGTTGGAACTTGAGCTGGAAAGTCTCCTTTTTTCTTCTTCCCCTTCATGATTTGCTTGAGAAGCTGCACCATAGGAGGTGGCAGCTGAGCCCTTTGTTATTGCCCCCTCTTCCCACCCACCCCCTCTTTATGCTTTGAATTTTCTGAGATGTGGTTTCCCAGGGATTTTGGGGTGGTTGTCCTGTACCTTGATTTTAGTAGCAGGCATACTTTTTGGGGAGGGGTGTGGGGTGTCTGCTCTTAATCTAGTAAAATTAGGAACTTGGCTGGGGAGTAAAAGGCTTGAAGGAAACTTTTTTCTTTTTTTTTTTTTTTTCCCCCTCTCATAACATTTTGTTTAGCATGAATGTTTGCAGTCAAACAGAGCTATATGTTTCCTTTTCTTAAAGACACAGAAGAGCAAAAAGCTTCTTCAGGGCAATATGTCAAATTGCTCTGAGATTCGGAGTCACGTTTGGAGCTAGAAGGTGCTGCTGGTGACCGGAACAGATTCACCATGACTCTGCCATCCTGCGTTGTACGAGGCAAAATCCCTCACGGTGATTCTCGTAGTGGGCTCAAGAACTGGGAGTTGAGGTGTAGGTCATCTTTTTAAGCAGTCCTAAGCAATGTACCCAGGGGGAAACGGGTGTAGTTGACTTGGTCCTCTGCTCTCATGGAAATAAGCGCTTGTTGCCTTTCCACTCTGATATTTGCTTACTCCTGTTTCTTTCATAACAACTTGTGCAAGTGTAACTGAAAATAGGTGCTGGAAGTGGTGAATAATCACCTCACTTGGAATGATCTGTGCCTGGGAAAAGCCAAGGGTTCAGGCCTCTGGATGGCTGTTGTTGGAGACAGGCTGGCTGTTCTTCCTCCCTCTTGTGTTGTGTGTTGAACATTAAACAGTGATTTCTATTCAAGAATTGTAAGGAAAGTCTTTCAAAGTGCTTGAATGGCCGGCTAGGGGCAGCTAAGAAAGGGTTGCCTGGGAGATGCTGTGGAGAGCAGCTATTGCAGGGTGTGACAGCTTGTGTAGAAGAAAGTGAAGAAAAGCTGGATTGAGAGCTGATCTTCCCTGCCTCCTGTCTGGGGTCCCAGAGTGGTGGCCCCTCTTCTGAAAGCTGGGAGGGTTCAGGTGTGACTGAGTCTGTGGGCACAGGAGTCACGCTGCTTGTTCCACTCAGCACAGTGCTCCTTTGGAAGGAAGAAGGTGCTGCTGGCCCCGCAGAGCTGAACTGGGAGTGGGGTCTGGGAATCAAATGCTGCACTGCATTTCCTGAACTGTGCAGTGCTTATGCTTCCCCAAGGTGTGCCCTGGGAAAGAAAAGATGTTGCCTTGTGGGAGTGTAGCACAGGAAGGGCTGCTGGCTGCTCCTGCAGTGTCACTGGAAACTTGGTGAAATTCTGTTACATCACTTCAAGCAATCTCAGGGCAAAGCTGGTGTTCTGGGGAGCTTGTTTTTTCCCTTACTCCTCCTCAGAGCTCCCACTGTACTGATTTTTCCTCTCTTTGGGTGCATGTCTAGGGTCCACGTGATAATTGTGGGGAATTGCTGAACTACAGAATATCCAGAACTGAAGAAAATACTCTGTTTTATGCAATCACCACTGTTACATGTTTAATGGATTTCTTTTCCAGATGCTGCTCAACTTGCAGCTCTGAGTTTGTTCTTGCAATCTTCCAGCGCCTGCTTAAAATGAGTTGATGTGAAAATGTGAGTGCTCTTGGGCTGTGGACAATGGAAGTGTGATGCTCCAGTTAGGTGTTGGCAAACTGTCCTGCTGTCTGGAGTTGTGTGGGAGGAGAAATGGTTTCTTGGTTGTGTGACCCCAATGGGGAGAGGAGCAGCTGGGGTTTAACAAACTGGTTAAAATTATATAGGCCCCCAAATTCTCCAGAGACATCTCTCCTTTCCTAGAAGCTTCCTTTAACAAGCTGATTTCTCAGGCTGATTGCTTGCAGATGAGATCATAGAGCGTGTTTTGCAGGGAAAGAATCTGAACTTCGGCTGGTGAGCCAGGAAGTTTTAACACACAAGTCACATGCCCAGTGTCCTCATGGCACATCCAAAACCCTAGATACGGCGAAAGCATCTGTCTTCAGGGCGGCTTTGTGCGCCAACAAGAGCTTTCGAAGTATAAAGAATACCAAGGGATGCTCTCAAGTGCTGGGTCCTGTTGCTTGGACAGCAGTGGGAGATAGCAAGGAAGTATTTCATCTCTCCTTAGCTCTGTTTCTCTCTTTAGTGTGTGTGGTGTTGGGATAAGCCCAAGCGAGGGAAGGCTCTCATCTGCCTTAATTCCACAGACGTTTTTCTGCTGGCTCCAGCAAAGGAATTTATGTAGAATTGATGATATTTTTTTCTGTTAATGCATGAGAACATTCTGAGCAGGGAAGGCTCGATGCTAATGTTCTGCTGCGGAGGATCTCACCAATCTCTGGTCCCTCTCAAAGGGGATGTTGTTTTCCATTTCTCTTAATGGCAGCTGGGTTAAGGTGTCCGTAATAGAAAGGCCTCTTCTTCCAAAATAATCACAGCCATCATTTAAGAACGTCAGAAATTAAGCAAAGCTGTTCTAAGGCGATGTTGGATGGTGTTCCCAGCACAGGGAACAAGCTAAAAAGCTTTTGTTGCCAGTAGCTTTAAAGTACAACCCGTTCTCCCAGGCAAGGTGGAAAGGCTCCTTCCTGATGCCAGGGCCTCTCTGTGCTTAAAATTCCTTCTTCCAAATCAAGAAGGCATTAGTTAGGCAAAACCAGATTTGAGGTAGGGGTACTGATATTGATTATGGAAATAGGAGCCAGGGAGCCACTTGTTCCCAGTCTCTTGAGAAACACAAATTGGAATCAGACTAGGTGGGCGAGATTTCAAATCCCAAACATGAGATGCACCGACATAGTTACTCAACTTGAAGACAAGAATGTGTAAAGCAAGCTGTGTTAAAGCCTCCTACCACTCCACATCGATGTTCTTCTGCCTGGAAGGGAGTCTGGCTCTGCGGGTCACTGCTGTGAGCTTGCTTTCTGAAACAAAGAGTTGAAAGTAGATCTTAGAGGTGAGCACAGGTTTGGTGGTATATGTGATTATTATTATTTTTTTTTCCTGTCACTTAAGCATGTCTGTTCCATGCGAGTTTATCAGAAACTCTTCCCAATGCATAACTTCACACAGGTATTTTATAGAGGTGGAAAGTCAAGCGCACGAAAGTGGAAACCACCTCTGTGTGGGCTCATTAAACTTTATTTGGCATCCTTATGAGTGTGTGGTACAATGCAAGCTAAAATATCTACTCTCCATCTCATTATTTTATTCCCTAGGTAAAAACAGTTGAGAACATAAGAACATAAATTGTTTTGGTTCTGTGCCCTAACTCCCTGGCTGATAATCCCAGGATCCTCCTCCTACTGAAGAGAACCGGTAAAACACTTGTTGCTCTGGTGGTTTGTAGTGAGGTTGTATATTTTTGGTAGCAGCTCAACCATTTCGTTCTTCACACTGCTCCTGGATGGGATCCTGCTGGGTCTGTCCACGGGCTGTCTGTCCATCTGAGACTGGCTGCTGGTCACTGCAGGGTCTCCGGCTGGGTCGAGCGGTACGTACCCATGGGAGCTGATGAGCTGTACCCCAGAGAGTGCTGCCTGAACCTTGTTTTGTCCGTGAAGCTTCAAGTATGGAGCTGTTCAAACACCAGCCCGCTCAGAACTAATGCTTGCAGAATGCATGAGCAAGGAATTAAACTGGGTGGAGTTGTTCCAAAATTTGGATTTAGGGCCTGTCTACTCCTAATGCAGCAGCTCTCTGGGTGTTTGCTTGGAAGGGCTCCCAGTATGGATGATGCTCTCCTGACCTGATTTGACTTTCCTTTCTTGATGCTCGGGTACTGTGCCCAAATCTGTCTGCAGAGTTCTGCAGTGTGGAGCTCCGGTGCCTGATGAACCTGAAACAAGTCAGCTCCTGTCCAGAGATGGTAGGGAGAGGATCAGCTCATCTGTGCCGTGGGGCATGGAGGAGATGGCGAGAGAACAAGAGGAGGGACAGACAAAGTAAACAGTTGTGTTTCTCCCCCAGGACTGTCATATGTCCTGAGTCTGCCAGCTGCAATTTGGAGGCCAGAAAAATTGGGTGGGGTATTTTCTTCCAACCAGCTGAATTTATGCAGTGAAAATGAGAAGTTCATTCAGTTTCTCTGGGAATAGCATTTAAGGTGTAAAAATGTCCCACCCATCAGTTAACGAAGAGCTGCTGAAGAATGAGCAAATACAGAGACAGAGCCTGCAGAGCACACTGTGTTCACAGCCCTTCTTTCTCTTCGAGAGATCAGGATCTGGGCATGGTTTTGTTGCCTATACCCTTAGGTAGTGGTATCGGTCATTTGTGTTGCTTCCTGGAGAGCTAAAGTAGCCAAGTACCAGGTTTTGTTGTCAATCTATATTGCTGCTGTGTTATTCCACTTGTGCTCGTTTGTTTCTGCCTGTCAAAAAGTAAATAAATAAAGAATAAGACTGTAGCAGAAATAGCTGGAGTACCACCACTGGCCAGTATGAAAATGTCAGCCTATAATGAGAGCTTTTCACTAAGCTCAGGCTGTTTCTTCTGTTCCTGACAAGCTGTCACATCTTCATGCTGGGTAATGTGATCTTCCAGGAATGTTTATCTTTCATTTCTGCATTTGTAGTGGAGCTGAGCTGGGGGTGGCTGGGAGAACATGTGCGGTGGGGGGCTCCAGCGCCGTGGGCTTGTTTGGGCTGAGGTGTTGGCCGTCCCTGCTGTGATTCAGCTGCTGAAGAGAAGAAACCAGCAGACTAGCAGAGCTGGCCGTGCTGTGAGCTCCCTCGCTTGTTCCTTGGACAAGGGTCCCAGCGCTGTAAATTCATCTCGTGGATTTTGTTTTTAAGGGCACACGTTTTGCTTTTGCCTGGATTGTGGGGGATGTTATTCAAGTAACCCAGCTTCCCAAAGCGTCCTTCCTCTTTCCATCAGTTTGACACCATCCAGCTACATACTTAGCTAGCAGCAATCTTCTGTTTTCTTTCATGTTTTGGGGCAGCCTGGATGGGGATTTACTTGGAGAAAATGAGCTTTGTTGGGCAGTGCTGTATGCAGATAGCAGGGGTCAATCCTGGCAGCTGGGGGGACAGCACTGATAGAACCATAGAGTCATTTTGGTTGGAAAAGACCTTTAAGATCAAGTCCAACCATTGACCCAGCACTGACAGGTTGCCACTAAACCATGTCCCTCAGCACTGCATCTATAGATCTTTTAAATCCCTCCAGGGATGGGGACTCTACCACTGCCCTGGGCAGCCTGGGCCAGGTCTTGACAACTGTCTTTGGGGAAGAAATTGTTCCTCATGTCAAACCTAAACCTTCCCTTGTGCAACTTGAGGTGGTTTCCTGTTGTCCTGTTGACCTGGTAGCCAAGGACCCTCACATCTCAGCACCTGCTTATGTTTCCTCATCACCTTCCAGACAGAGCTCCTCATCTAGACCTCCTTCTTGCCAAGGAGTGAACCCACCAGTGATTAGACTTGTTTCAGTCTATGCTGTGGCATTTTTGGCCTTCTCCCAGCACTGGAAGGACACCAAATAGCAGCACTGCTTCTGAGACCTACCTAGAGTAAAGACTTAAAGTGGGGAATTATTTTTCTAGTTGCTTCTAATGTCTTGAGAGCTATTGGCTGTCTTGCTTTTAACCTGTATCCTTGGAATTATTGCAAGCTTTTGTATTTGAATGTGTAGCTGAAGTTAAATGCCAAAAAAGAAATCTCTTATGGCGGGTATTAAATTGTGCAAGGACAGTCTGAAACAGAGTACCGAGCCTGTTTGAGACCCCAGGGTACTCCAGTATCCCTGCCAGTACAGAATTAGCCCTGATCGTGTCAGTGTCGACATCTTTGTTAACCAAGCTTTTAATCTAATCTAGAAAGATCTCTTCAGAGAAACTCGATACAAGTCTTTCATAAAACTATTGGCAATGATTATTCTGCCTCTTCTCCTCCTTCGCTGTCACAGAGTGGTGGAAATACTGGTTGGAAAGGATATCTGGAGGTCTTCAGCCTGCCCTCCTGCTTGAAGTGGGACTGTCTCCAGCACGGGATCGTCTCGGCCGTGGCTTTGTCTGGCCAAGTCTCGGAGCAGCCTACAACGCCGGAGCAGCTTGTGTTTGCTTTTTGCTTGGGAGTCGTACCTAGTGACCCACCTTACAGTGTGGGTTATGCACTTAGGTTTGAATTACCTCATCCGGCAGGTTTAAAAACATTTAAGTGAACTGTTAGGAAATATCCCAGTAGGGCTAATAACGTAACGTGTAACGGATCCCGATCCTGCTGTCTTTTCCGTGCTAGTCTGAGAAATACGAGCAGGCCCTGGTGCTTTTTCTGCAAGAAAAGGCCTGGATCCTGTTAGGTGGTTTTCTCATGTTTGCCCCGGGTCTTGCAGGTGAAGCAGCACGTGTAGCATGTGTCCCGTGGTTGGAATGAGCACACGGGTGTTTTCCCCTCGGTATCAGCCGTGGTGTTTGCCCAGTTAGGAGCTGGGCTTGTCAGGAGGTGCAGGATGAGCACTGCTGGCCTGGATCAAAACCAGAGTGTCCAGCAAGAGCAGGGCAGTGATGGTGCCCCTGGACTGGGCACTGGTGAGGCTGCAGCTTGAGCACTGGGGTCAGTTTTGGGCACTGTGGGATAAAAAGGACATTGAGGTGCTGGAGCGAGTTCAGAGAAGGGAAACGAAGCTGGTGAGGGGTCTGGAGAACATGTCTGATGAGGAGCAACTGAGGG
>WUAM01000001.1:547197-569948 GCA_024336885.1 Actenoides hombroni
AGGAAGAGGAGGCTGAGGGGAGACCTCATCACTCTCTACAGCTACCTGAAAGGACATTCTAGAGAGGCTGGTGCTGGGCTCTTCTCTCAGGTAATTAGGGACAGAACCAGAGGGAATGACCTCAAGCTGAAACAAGGTAGGTTTAGACTGGATACTAGGAAAACATTCTTCACAGAAAGAGTGGTGAGATATTGGAATGGGCTGCCCAGGGAGGTGGTTGAGTGGCCATCCCTGGGTGTGTTTAAGCATCGCTGAGATGTGGTGTTGGGGGAGATGGCCTCAGGGTGCACTTGTGGAGAGGGTTAATGGTTGGACATGATGATCCCAAGGGTCTTTTCCAACCTAAATGATTCTGTGATTCTGTATAGCCTTAAGCTGTCATTCATACTGCAGATCATAAGGTGCTGCTACTCTTCTGTTGCCCCAGATTGGACTGGGAGAACTGGCTGGACCTTCTACTTGTGCAGCCCCAGTGTCCCTGGAGCAGATGAAGGTCTCTTTCCTCTTTGTTCCTTTTGCAGTTTGATGTCTGAAATGCATTCCCTAGCAGATTGCATCTTAAACTGTTGCAGGAGGTCTCCAGGGTAAACTGGGCATCTGAGAAAGGCCTGTGCTTGGTACCTGTGAGCTTCTGGACAGATTTGAGATGTTGTTTTTCAAAATAAAGCTCTGATGGACTTGAAACAAGTTGGAAAACTGCATCACTCCCTGTGAGAAGCTCCAAGTCAGCAAAGGCCCCACTGCCAGTGTGGCATGAGGGGAAGGTGGCTGGTTACTCACTGTAAAGGTGTCTTGGGTATGATGCTTTTCCAATTTGGAGTGGAAAAAGCCTAAAGTAGCTGGATTTTGACACCTGATGACAAGGCCTGTTAATTTTTCACATCACTGAGATTAGTTAGGGTGAGTGTGTTACTGACCCTTTGGGGTGTCTCTGATTTACCCGATAGTTGACTCTCATGGAAGGCGAGTTCGTTAAGAATCTGTGTCTGAAATGCTGAATAACTGGCTGAACTTTCAGATGTGACTTTCCTTGCTATAAATACAGGTTTGTGTGTGTTTCAATGGCTTGAAACCTCAGACAGCCTTGGGGTTGGGTGTCCTCTTGAGGCAGCATATCCCTGCCGGTGCAGGAATGTGCCTAGTAAGTGCTCTGACTCTTCAGGGACCTGGTGTCATCCCTCGACTTAAGGTGCTTTTATTAGATGTCCTGACTTCCTGAAAACTTCTAGGTTTGCATTTTATTTTTTTTTATGCTTAGAGGTGATTTTTTTCTAAACTTATTTGTGTTCTATCATGCTGGAGGTTAAAATAACGGGGTGGAAAGTACATTCTTCATGGTTATAGAATGTCGCAAGATACTGGGTGACAATGTTTTTGGTTTTTTTAATATCTGATGCTTTCAAGCTGCATTGATATAGTAGGAATTGGAAGGGTTTCTTTATGTACAGAAAGATGTCGGTGTTGCACTTAGCTGTCCAACACTGGCTTAGCTGGGTCTGCTGGGGAGTGTCAGGGAGCTACAGGTGTAGGCACAAAACCCAATGTGCTGAGCAAGGACTCTTTCAGACTGCTTAATCTCTAGGTCATATGCCTGACCAGCTTGGGAGCAGGAGTCTGCCTCTTACTGCTGCTAATCCTGTTCTGGAGTTCAAAGGTATGCATACCTGTGCAGATCCTCATGACAGGAGACCTCACCTGGCATGGACTTGCAGAGCTGCTGTGTATGTAGCAGCAGCAGCCCAACCTGGGTCACAGGCTGCCTAGAAGCAGCTGAATGAAACAGGTCCAGGGAGCAAGTTCAGGCACTAACACAGCTCAGTTGTTTGCACTGTTCCTGCTGTAGGACCAGGGACGTGCCTGGGGTGGCTCCCAGCAGGCAGGTGGGTCAGGATTGTCCCACATCTGACATCTACTCTGGGACAGTGCTGGGAAAACTGTGTAGAGGGCTCTGCACTCTTAGATAGGAACTGGACTGAGGCAGGGTCCTGGGCAAAGAGTCTGATCAGCCTTGAAAATGGAGCTGGTAACAGCCTCCTCTTGCCCAGGGAGCAACACCAGGAATGACCCCTAGAACTGGCTGTGTCTGGGTGAGCTGCCCATGGTCTCTCTGCTCTTTTTCTTGCCTCTTTGTGCCTGCAAAACTTTCGTCAGTGGTTCCCTCAGGACAGGATGAGCAGCGTTCCTCCCGTGCAGCTCCGTGGTGAAATGCTGCAATTAAAGCTCTTTGGAGAGCGTACGGTGTCATTTTCTGTAGTCCCAGCTTCCGTTCTCAAGAGGCTCTGCTCAGAGCTTGGCTTTGCTGTCAGTGCTTGATACCAGTGCAGAAACTTCTGCCTTTTCCCAAGCAGGGAAAAAATTGAAAAGCCCAGCCCAAACAAAATAAAGATGATGTTGCATGAGGACAGGGAACGAGTTCTTGTCCAGGGTGGGTTAAGAGTAAATAAACTAATATTTTCCTGGTACCGGTTGAAGGAGCCCTGTGGTTTCACCCTTGAACTCTGCTGGCTGCCATTCTAACTGTTGGTTCTTTCTCACTAGGCACTTGTACGGTGGCCTGGGCCAGCTGACAGATGGTGTGCTGGGACTGGATGACTTCACGCAGAGCCACCAGTACCGTGTGTGGCCAGGCTATGACTATGTTGGCTGGAAGAACGAGAGCTTCAGCACGGGCTCTGTGGAAATGGAGTTCCAGTTTGACCGACCACGGAACTTCACATCCATGAAGGTAGTCAGCATTGTCCCTGGCCAGCAGCCTGGGGCAGGCTTTGGGTCTAGGTGCTTCCAGATCACCCCTTCAGGTCTTCTTCCCAAAGCAGGAGGACACGAGGTGCCTGACAACGGAGTCCACCACAGGCAGAATTTGAGCAGGAGATGTCCCAAGTTTTTCAATGTAGAGAGGTTAAGGCAGGGGAGCACTTGCCTCTCCAGAGCTTAGACACTCTCCTTTCAGTATTTGGCTTAAAGAAATAAAAATCAAGCACCTGAAGCAGTGGTTAGGAGGTGAGATGGATTTAGGATGTAGGCTACTTACCATCTAGGGGTTGCCTGACCTTTGAGGTAAAGGAATGTGATTCTGCTTCCGTTTTGACCAAACATTTCTCTGGATGCCTCAGTCTGGGCTTGTGCTGTGGTAAATTACTTAAACACACAGGAAAAGGATGAGCTGAACTTGGAGTCTGTAGTAAACAGCAGGATCTTCTAAAAAGGATTGGTGGCTTTTCTTGTAGAGATTTCAAATGAAGGAGAACCCACCACATCCTTAAGTAAATTGTTTTGGTGGTTACTTACCCTAGTTTTATTTTGTCTATTTTTAACTCGCAACCATTGGCTCTTTGCCTGCTTTTGCTGGCAAAAATAACAGTCCTGCCTTCTCACAAACTTTCTTGCTTCTACACTGTGATTAAACCACTCTCTTAATCTTTGCTTCAGTAAACTAAGTTGGCTGAACTTCTCAACGCCTTCCCTGTGAGATCCAGGGTCATTTTTGTAGCTGTCTTCCAATCCCTTTTTTTTTTTTCCTTTGCCAGTGCTCTTTTGGAGGTATAGAAACTGGAACTGGATGCAGGCTTTCCATCAAACTGCATAAAAGAATGGACGAGTCTTTGTGTATGAATCTTGTGATCATATTAGTCCTCCTGGCCAATGGAGGGAAGCCAGTGGCCATTAAGATGTTGGTATCATGATAAAAGTCAATACAAAGTTGTTAGTGTCCAGGATAAAAGTCCAGCACAGAAAGCATCACTTATATTTTATTCCCAAATTCCCTACCCTGAAATGAGTCAGTGCTGAAAACTTCAGATTATTTTAGGAAACATTTGATCTATTTTTTTCCCCATTTAATTGATTTTATTGCCAGTGATTCTGCTGTCTCAGATCATTCAAAAAGGTAGCAAATAACCTTGAGCTCGGAATGCCTTCCTGTTAGAAAAACACCGAGAGAAGAATTTGTGCCTTAAAATTTGTAAGACTTACTGGTTGACAATTTTTAATCAAATTGCTGCGATTCATTAGTTCATACTATGCTAATTGGTGTCAGATGTTCTAATGAGCAAATCAAATGCCTTACAAAAGTCTGTCATGTAAACAGAGCCATCCTGATCAACCAAACATAAGCTCATAAAAACAAGCTGCTTCGTCTGGTATTTCATTATAAAGCTGTATTGATTAGCATAAATTATTCTTCATTATTTATTGAATGTTGCCTGTTTCAGCTTTGCACTTATTTTGCATGGGCTTACGTGGTCTGTAAATACCACGGGGTTTTTTTCTACCTTCATACCTGGCCTTGGTCTGTGGAACCTCCCCAGTATCCAAGGAAGTATTAAAAAAGAGATGTTAGCAAATATTGCAGCTGCATTGCAGATTACTCTGGCTTGCATTTTTATAAAATTGGACTTTAGTAGGTGGTGTTTGGAATAGAAAATGTCTCTGTATCGGTCCAAGGTACGAACACATCCAGCTCCTGTCCAAATATGGCCTAGATTGTATACTGCAGGCATCAAGCTTTCCTGACTATTTCTCCTTACTGAATAGCATTGTCTAGGCTTCATCTGTTCCTAATTATATGCAAATACCCTTCCTTTGTCTTTTTACTGCTCATCAGGCCTGTCATCCTCATTACTGCTTCACTGCTATTCACTGCCAGGCCTCGCGGAGGCCAAGCAATTAATAGGGTTCAAAGCTGCACTTGGTTTGCAAACTGTTGCTGTCACAGTTGCTAATACTCCACAGTCATTAGGAGATAATTTTGAGGGTTGCTGGGGAGGGTTGGACCACTGCGGCTTTGAAAACGAGTAGACTGAGGGATGCTGAAGGCTTCAAGGGTCCCCTTATTCCTTCTGGTTGCTGGTCACTGGCCGCAGTGTCAAGATACTGGGGTCTGGATCTTCAGGGCTGCCTGGCAGAACTTCAGCTGTTGTGTGTGTTTGTTTAAAAGGCACAGGGTGATTTGCAGTGAATAAAGGCGGCGGAACAGCCTAACAGGTCCTTGCAAGCCTTGTCCCTCTTTGTGGGACCTGCTTCCTTGGAAGTGCTGGAGGCCCAAGAGAGCACCGGGTGTTTGGTGGAGGTGGGGCCGCAGCTCGGCTGCCTGGAGATGTCACTTGTATGCTGCAGCCTCTTGGCTGGGCTGCAGCCCAAGAGCAGGAAGGGAGAAAGTTGCTCCCAGCTCTTGGGAGGGGTAAACAGAGTTCCCAAATACAGAGCTGTGAAGTCAGCCTGGAAGCAGTTTGTGAACCGCTTGGTCTGAAAGCAGAGCTGTAGCTCAGAGCTGAGGGGATGCTGCTGTGCAGATGAGATGGGAGTTGGGCAGCACAGTCGCTGTGGTTTCAATTCCAGCATCGTTAGCAACGTGAGGATGAGACACCAGGAGGGGTTGATGGATGCAGAGGCTGACAGGGGGGTTCTCTTAAAACTCAGATCTTCAGTTGTCTTCAGTGTACAGCCACAGCAGAAGAGCTGCTCTATGCCAGGGGAGTATCTTCTTGAGCTTATACCATTTTTGTTTGTAGGGCTTTTTTTGTTTGGTTTTGTTTTTGTTTGTAAAGGAATTTTTTGTTTTGTTTTTTTTTTAAGAAATTAGCTTAGACTGCAGCTGCTGAAGGCTTTCTAAAAGAGGCTAGAGCCCAGCTGTGGTTTTTCTTTCTCCTCTGAGGATATATGTTCAAGGAGAATTGGTCTGTGAGGCTTTAGATTAGTATAGGGCTTGACTGATCAATTTTTGTATGGGCCTTTTGAAGAGCCTGCCAGAATTAGGCCATTAATGCAGCTTCTGCATGCAAAGTTAAGAGCCACGTCAGAATAACTTTTTGCACAAATGTTCTTGCACACTACGAGTGGCTGGAGCCATACTGGAACAACTCACTCCTGGGTTAGGGAACTTACAAATTCAGGGAAAAATACAGGTATAGAATACAAGGAATACAGGGAAATGACAGGGAAATACAGGGATAGAAAATTTTCACGAACAAAAAAAAAAATCCCTGAGGCTTGATGTAGGTTTCAGCAAATCCTCCTCCTGTCTGATTGATCTGTTCTCCTCTTCCTAGGTGCATTGTAACAACATGTTTTCCAAGGGAGTGAAGATCTTCCAGAAAGTGGAGTGTCTGTTCAAACCACGCCTGATTGCAGACTGGGAGTCAGAACCTGTCGGAGTGGCCACTGTGTTAGATGACAAGAACCCCAGTGCCAGGTTTGTGACTGTCCCCCTCAACCAGCGCGTGGGGAAGGCCATACTCTGCCGCTTCTACTTCGCTGACACGTGGATGATGATGAGCGAGATCTCCTTCCAGTCAGGTGAGTATTCCTCCAGTCAAGCAGCTCTGGTGAAGTACAGAGAGCAGAAGAGATGGTGTGGGGCTTGCTGGACCTATGGGGTTGGCATGAATGTGGGGCACTGTGGGGCTGCACGAGGGGAAGGAAGAGGTGGTAGAAGTGCTGGGAGGGTTGGAAGGGCAATGTAGGGGTAGAAAGGTTTAGTCTATAGTGGATGCTTTTCAGGCTGATACTGATGAACTTGTGCAGAAGCATAATCGGGGCAACCAAAAATTGGACTATAGAGCATTTCTTCTTTTTTTTTTTTAGACAGTTGCCTCCTGGTTATAAGTTGATTTTTACTTCTCTTTACCAAGTATTTTGTTATGAGTAGTTTAAATGTAACTACAGAAGATGGTCAAGTTAGCAGACTATTAAAAATAAGAGGCTGACTTTTGTTTTTCCTTAAGTCTTAACTATGATGCAGAAGTCAGTGCCATGAGGTGCTTTAAGAGACTCTAGAAAGGGGTGGACGAGAGCCTTGGAGAAAATGACCAGCACTGACAGTGAAATGATCTGCCTGTAGCTTCCTACTAGAAGTTCCCTAATCAGCAATAGTGAGAGGACATGGCTGGGGAAGGAGCACTCTGATAGCAGTTGTTGTTTATCTTGCTGATAGCAGCTCCTCCTGGCTGCCCTCTGTCACACGTGGGACTAGGAAGAGTCTTGGTCTAGCCTAGGATGGCGATTCTTATAATCATGCTAAAAAGAAAAAAAAGCTCTTGCTTTTTTTCCGGAGGTTCCCTGTGCCTGGCCAGGCTCAGGGAAGCATCCTGCCCACACTGGGGTTTGCTGCAGTCGGGATGGACACGCTGCTCAGCGCAGGGGCTCGTTCCCCTGTCTGTGCTGGGAAGTGCTGAGTGAGGCTCACACTGTTGACCTGCTGTGTGGGTCTCAGCCCTGTCCTGCTCGGGAAGGCAGGGTGGTGGTTGGGATCACACTGATCATGGGCAGGAGCAGGGAGGTTGGTGGTTGGACTTGACACCTTCCCTTCCACAGACATGGAGAGTGTGAACCCGAATCTCGTTACGGCAGCCACGAGCACAACGGATCTCCTGGAAACAGAGTGCAATGCTACTGAGGGCACCTGGGGTAAGGACTTCTGTCACTTAGCCATGCCACGGGCTTGCCTGTTGGGGGATCTCACAGTAACATCCTAATTAACCAGAGAATCACAGAATGGTTGGGATGGGAAGGGACCTTTCAAGCTCATCTAGTCCAGCTCCCCTGCAGGGAGCAGGGCCATCTGCAACTAGAGCAGGTTGCTGAGAGCCCCATCAAGCCTGACCTTGAATGTCTCCAGGGATGGGGCCTTTCCCTCTGTTTCTGGAGAACCAGGTATGACCTGGTTATTGCACAGCACTGTGTTCTAGTCCTCCGAGCCTCAGCTATTTCTTCTTCCCTCAGCTGGCCGAGGCTGCCTTAGAGCAAGTGGGTCAAAGGTGTTATGTGCAGCCAGGGAAACTGCAAACTGACTGCTCTAGTGTGGGTCCATTGCAGGAATGTCCCAATGCTAAGAACAATCTTTGACTGCAGAAATTGTCTGCACAACTTGGAGCTGTGAGCCTCCAAACTGAGAAGTTCTGCTAAGAGCAAAATGTCAACATGGCTGATGTTAATGCTTGGGAAGCTGCCTGAGATCCTTTCTGTACCCAGCTGTAGGGAGGGCCATGTAGGACATTAGCCAGCACTGATAACAACCTGTGCTTTGTTAACTCCAGACTCTTCTTTGTTCCCCTGTGATTGCAGAAACCACATCTTCTGTAACCAGCACCTGGATAGGAGAGAAAGCAGATGACTCCAGTACCTCCATCCTTGTGGGCTGCCTTGTGGCTATTATCCTTCTGCTCCTGATGATCATAATCATTATTCTTTGGAAACAATATGTTCAGAAAAGGTTGGAAAAGGTAATACAATGGGGTTATTTGGCAGGCACAAGTTCAGTACTAAGCATTAACCCTAATGAGCTCACAATTATGTGGAAAGCATAGCATTTCCCCAGCTCCACAGAGTAGCTGAAACTGTTCTCACAGCAGGGGCTGATGCCAGCCCTGTCCAAGATGTTACTGGAAATTGCTGTGCTTGCAGCCAGTAAGTTACTTAACAATTGAGCATCACCTCAGCATTTTTTTTTTTTTCTCTCTTCTGCAGGCCCCACGTCGAATCCTGGAGGAGGATGCCACAGTTCGCCTCTCCTTCTACAGCTACACCATTGCCAACAACCAGACCCAGATCCACCAGTCAAATCCCACCTATGAACGTGCTTTTCCACTGGATTTGGAATACCACCAGCCAGCTACGCTGCTTCAAAAGCTTCCAGAGCTCTCCCAAAGTGCAGAGGATTCAGGTAATGTAATGGTCAGCCTCCAGAAGTTATGCATTTATTCTTTTATTATTTCTCATAGATTTTAATATGTGCCACTTCTTGGTGTCTAAGTAATCTTCTCCGAGTCCTGTGCAATACAACACTCACTCAGGAACCCAAGACAATAGTCTGGAGCTCTGACATTTCTCAGGCAGCAGCTCCACTAGAGGGTAGTGGCCTCTTATTGCTCTCTTTGAAGACTGTGTTCATACATTAGCCAGGTCACCTTTTAGGATCTGGTTTTGGCAATCGCACTGTCTCATCAGCCCCTTGGCAGTGAACTGCTGCCTGCAGCACTCCTGGGCTGTCCAGACAGACTGGTGGAGAAGATCTTTAGCACCTTTTCCTGCAGCTAAAGGCTCTTTGAAATTCTCTTAGGAAAAACCAGAGGGAAATGCAACTGAGAATTGTCAGTGGTGCCCTGGCTTCCAGCCCTGGAGGAGTTTTTGGAAGCATGAAGAAGGGAATGTTTCCAGCAGTGTTTTGTCCTGGGTGACAGCAGCGTTGATGAATGAATGGAGGGGCAGTGCTGGATTCCTCAAGCACTGACAAACTGCTAAGATCCAGCATTATACTGCCCAGGGAGACTGATTTGGATTGAGTCAGGATGTGAATTTGAAGCAGAAAAAGGTTTAATGTAATGCTGACCATACAGGGAGTTAATTCTAAGGAGTTATCCCATGGTATTTGTGTGGATAAGCTGTGAGAGGCAGCGTGGCATGCTGACAGAGTACGTGGAAAAGGGAAACCACTCAGTTCTTGTTGCAGGAGGGAATCCAGAGCAAGTTTGGCATTGCAAACAACATCTCTGTGTCAGGTAAAGGGAACAGATCATAGTTGGGATGAATCAGAAACAGGAAATCACTTCAGACTCATGCCTCCGTGTCTGGACAAGAACTTTCTCTCTTGTAACTGGATGGAGCAGGCAGCCGTTCAACACGAACTCACTGGCACCTCCCAGGCCTGCTGGTGTCTGCAGAAGTGCAGCCTGTTCTGGTTTAAGCCCGAGTTAAAGCTGAGTCTTCCATCTGGCTGTACCTCCTACAAGGTGGTAGGCATGCAGCTAGGTCTGCAGGCCTGAGGCGAGTGAAAGCTGGGCAGCACTGGTTTTAAGGGAGTGAGTGTCTGACTCCACCTGTCTTTGGTTCCCCCACAGTGTGCAGTGGGGACTATGCTGAGCCTGACCTGACCAAGTCCACTCCTCACCAAGGCTTCCAGAACAACGTTCCTCACTACGCCGAAACAGATATCGTCCACCTGCAAGGCGTGACCGGCAACAACATGTACGCGGTGCCAGCCCTCACTGTGGATTCACTCACCAAGAAGGACATCTCCGTGGGGGAATTCCCGCGGCAGCAGCTACGTCTCAAGGAGAAGCTGGGAGAAGGACAGTTTGGAGAGGTACAGCCATTCTTGTCCACTTTTTTCCCCAATAGAAGAAGGGAGATGCCTGGCAGAGCTGAATCTTCTGCGCTGCCTCTCTGGCACTGCTTCGTGCCTGGCAGAGGAGGGTTCTGCATACCAATGTTTATTTAACCCCTGTCTTTGCTGGGGGGGAAAGCTGATGGTGCTTAGGATGGGCTTCAGAGAGCCCCATTCTGCACCTATGAGGCTGCTGCTTGGGATCACAGGAGTCTTTCTCCACAGATGAACTTTGCAAACTTCTTCTGTTCGCTCTCTGTATCCCTGGTTGTGACCTTATAGAAAAGGCCTGGGGGTGGGAATTCAGACTGTTCCATGGACATCTCAAATGTGATGGTTGCCACCCACCTTTAGGCATGTGAGTTTGAAAACTCTGGCGGGGACTCCGGCCAAGACAGGTTGATCCTGGCTGCAAAAACCACTTTCCCTAGCACTCTGATGCCCTCGTGTATTCTCTAGCTTTGCTGCTTACTCAAGCCCCAGTTTGTCAGGAGCCTCAGGCAGTGTGATGCATGCCTCTGTCATCTGCCAAGCTTTCTCTTTGCTTCTTAAGCTCCTTTCAAGCTTTGAATGTTTTCAACTCACCTTTTCTTCTCTCCCTGATTCATTTCCACGCTGTCCCTAGTTCCATACTGACCAGCTCTTCCCCCCTCCTGCTCCCACTCTTCCACTGTCTCTTTTTCCTTCCCAGCTTTTGCTCACTCGCAGACTTAAATTCTGCCTGTACATTTTGGCAAGGCACAGCCCTTTACTCACTGCTCCCTCCTCTGATGTGCCCATCTACAGTTCCTCCCTTCTGAAAGCACTCCTTCCCTATCCCAGCCCTCTCCCCATGCCCCTCACTTCTTTCTGGATCGCTCCAAGTGTTGGGAAGGTGCTGACATCCTCAGCCTCCTCACCCAGCTGCCAGTGCAGCCCCTTCTGCTGTTGCCTGGATCCTGCCCTCTCTTGGGCTGTGCTCCACGTGTGTAACAGAAGAGGGATTTTTTTTTCCTCATTGTTTTACTTCTGGTTTCTCCTTCCCACTCACTCCTATCCTAATAACTGTCAAAACTTGCTCCTCCTCCTCCTTCTCTGTGTTGTCAAACAGCAGCAGCCAGACTGCTCCATTTTCCTTGGAGATTGATTCAGAGGCTGTTCCTCTCCTCATGTCACAGGCTCTTGCCTTCACTTTTGCAAATGTACCGCATCGCCTTCTCCCATTTCTCCTTCTCACCTCCATAGTCATCATACTCTGCTCCACTGCTCTGCCTTACTGTGCAAGTCTTGCTTCTAGAAACATGGCATATGGCTTTTTTTTTTTTTACCTCTCCAATCAGAACTTCTTTCCCTGTCAGTCTTTTTTTTCCTTCCTTGCTCCCCAGACTTGGTGACACATCACTTGTGCTTGCAATACATGCGCGTAGTTCCGTGGCTCTTTCCTTTTCCTGGGCTCAGGGCTGTCCTTCCACCATAGCAGATTTCATTCTTTGTGTAACAGCATCAGCATCTCTGTACTTTTGTTTCTGTCCTGTGGGTTTCTTCCATTTTCTGTGTGGACTCCTTTTTCTCCTCACCATGCTTGTCGTGTAAGTTCTTGCCGCTTTCTTCATATAAAATCCTATCACATCCCTCTCCCTGCTGCAAGTCTTTGACTGGCACATCCAGTCTGCTGCCTTCCTCCAGTCCTTTTTCCTATCCCACACACTCGGGTCTGTCTTACTTTCCCCACCCCAGCATCAGTTCTACATTTCAATATGCATTCTGATAGCTTCTTAAGCAAGCATCTTATCACCCCTTCTTGTACAACCCTGGCAGTAATTTTATGTTTTTATTCATTTATTTATCTGAAGAAACTTGGAATTCTGAGTACTCAGAAGAGTATTCATCTCAAACTATATTCACAAGTGAGGTGTTCACATCATGCACACATGGACACGTGTGCGTACACACATTTTTCTCCTCTTTTTCCTGGGATTGTCAGGCTTTGAGTAGCTGTCTGCATTTCCTGGATGCTTCTCAATTAAGTTTGAGCAGTGACTCAAGGCTGTGGGACAGTTCTGGACCGGTATGGCTGCTGTGATGTGCTGTACATGTCAAACCTGCTGCAGCCATGCTGTTCACACACAGAGTAAAGCAGACAGCTCCAGGCACAGCGGCCTTCCCAGACATCTCCAGTACTTGCTGGGAGAATTGGCCTGCCCCAGTAGGCTATGGCACCAGTCTGCACATGCGCAGGTAATTTGGTGTGTTTGGGGCTCCAATCCACATGACTTCATACGACAGGAAACTACACGTTTTGTCCAGCTTCTGGGGCCAACCTATGGACTCTTTCTGATCAGAACAGTGTCATCTTCATTAGATCATTCAGCTGGTCATTCTGCCAGCAGTGACCAAACTGGTGGCCTCAGTGTGATGGTGTTTTCCTCTGGCTTTTCTGCCTGTGCCTGCTTTCATAGTTGTCTTTGCTTTCTGCCCTGCAGGTGCACCTTTGTGAAGCTGATGGTCTGCTGGAATTCCTGGGACTCTCATCTACAGAATTCACTCACCAGCCGGTTCTCGTAGCAGTGAAAATGTTGAGATCAGATGTCAACAAAACAGCCAGGTAAGTGCAGCTGCAACACTGAGCATCTGAGAAGGAAAGGAAATACTCTCCAAGCAACAGTTCCACGCGGTCTAACCCTGGTGCCTTCTGCGAAAGAGTGTCACGTGTCTCTGGTGTAGCTTCTGTGTGTTCACATAAGGAACAGGGCACGAGCAGGGAGCGGGGATAGGAGTAGACATAATGTCAAAGGGAAATGCTGTATTAATCCTGTCTGCTGGGAAGGGGTCAGTGTGGAACACAAGCACAGAACCAGCGTTCAGACTCGCTGTGCGCAGAAGCGCCGACGTCTCTGAGCTGAGCTCTTCTTACGTGCCTCTTCTGCTTTCCTCAGACAAAGGAACGGATTAGGATTTGGCCCTGTGTTTTCTGTTTTACAAGGAATGATTTCCTGAAGGAGATCAAGATCATGTCACGGCTGAAGAACCCAAACATCATCCGGCTGCTGGGGGTGTGCGTGCGCGACGACCCGCTCTGCATGATAACAGAGTACATGGAAAACGGAGACCTCAATCAGTTCCTGTCGCAGAGAGAGATCTACAGCAAGTTTGCCATTTCAAACAACATTCCCTGTGTCAGGTATGAGGAGCTGCCCATTGTTGGGACACATCAACAGTCTAGAGCTACCACGTCCATCTGCTGTGACCTTCCCACAGCCCGTGCTGGGGACACCAGTCCTGCCTCGTGTGGGAGGTTGTTCCTGAGGCCTCTGTGTTCCTGTGAAGTGTCCCTGGCTGTGGTCTGTTCTGGTCATGCTGATCATCTTAGATGTACTGTTTACTGATGTGACCATCTGTTTATGTTAGTGGGCTTGCATCAAATATGTCATTAATAGGGGAAGCCAGTTGCATTACAGCAAGAATTTTGGGATGGAAATCAAGAATGTCTCTTAGGCTTTTGAGAAAGTTCATATGTTCTCTGGATGTCTAAAAAATAGTATGTGAGGGGAGTTGGGTGTGGAGCTTCACTGAGGGAAGATTTCATCAGACAACCAAGAGAATATCTGGCAAAGAAAACCATTTGGTTGGACTCAATGATCTTAAAGGTCTTTTCCAACCTAGATGATTCCATGATTCTATAATTTCCTGTCAGCGGTGGCAGTTATCTCTCTCCTCTGTGGAAGGATTAATTCTGACATAAAAGCAGCTGCACTACTGCAAAAACCCTTTCATCAGAGGAGGGTTGTGTGTAGGACCGACGTCTTCTTGAGAAGGCAATGTGCATGGATCAGGAGTTGCTGTCTTTGGCATTTACCTGCCAAAGGACTAGATTTATGTCCAGTTCAGGAACTGGGCAGTCAGAGCCAGTTCCATTGATGGACTGGACAGGAGGTGGCTGCGTCTTAGCACATGGAGACAACACCAACATTTCTGGCAGTGGTCAGTAGTACTGTCAGGGAGTGTTAAACTGGGATCCTGCAGTCACGATGTACCAGGAGCTGTGGGATGGGAGAGGATTTACATCCAAGCAGAAACATATCCCAGGTCTCTCCAGTCCACAGTCTTTCCTGCACATCTGAAACAGCTTTCACTTTTAGACTTGTGCCTGTTTTCCTGGCCACAGCCTCAGGCTGTTCTTTTCTTCTTCATCTCCTCCTCACCTCTCACCTGACTTCAGCACCATCACTCACATCATTCCTCCCTGGTGTCCATTCCTTGGCTCTGTCTCTTGTTTTTCTTTCTCTCCAGCTGATCTTTCAGCCTCTCCTTTTGTCCCTTTCAGCCAGATACATTTCACATTAAGGGAAACTGGAGGGTCTAGCTCAGATATCTGTGTGGGAGCCGCTTACCGAGAGTGAAATGAATCCCCCTGCCAAAGAGCACAGCTCGACTCTGCCGGTGCCTGGGGTGTCCGATTGACAGGGCAAGTTCCAACCATCCCCCCCAGTCTCTCAAGCACAATATTTGGTGCACCAAATGTGGTGAGCAGCCCTTCCCTGCAGAGAGTCACACACAAATAAGTGCTTATGGTTCTCTGGTGTTTGAAATGCATCTCCCTGCTGTCTCAGTCAATAGCTAGTGAATTGTGGAGAGGAGTCGTCTGAGGAGGGTCTGTGTGTGGAGCCACTGCAGAGCTTGCTGAGCAAAGGGGCAGGGAACCAAAAGGTCCTTGCTGATGGGAGTCTGCCAGGGTGTGCAGGTGGGACAGGAGAGACTAAGCTGCTTGAATGAGAAGAGCAACAGCCCCAAGGAGACAACTGCAGCTGAGCAGGGGAAGGGAGAGTGTACAATTTTGGAGGCTTTGCCCACTCCTCTGCTACAAGCCAAGAGCCAGGTTGGCAAGGTACAAGTGGGTGGCAGAGTTCCTTCTCTGGGGCTCAGTAGGTCCACCTGGATCAGGAGGATCCTCATGTCAACTGTGAGACTGGGCCAAGTGTCACCCAGCTGGGTTGTGATGTTCACTGTGCTGAAAGGCTTGGAGGGAAGTGGTGCCCAGCCCCTCCTGGCAGTGCTCTGCCAGGATGAGGGGCTGCCTCTGAATGGCTCTAGGGATAGATCAGCTGTTGATTAGAATCACAGAATCAGAAATTGCTTTGACTTGGAATAGATCAATTGGAACTCTTACCATTATATGCATTGCATTGTAATTTAGATCACGTGATAGTGCTTTGCTCAATGCCACTGGAACACAAAGAGGGGGAGACTAAGACTTTCTTTTTCTGACCTTTTTCAGAGAAATAGAAACAGGGACCAGTTTATTAGAGTTGTTGTGATAAATGCTCGGTTGTGTCAAGTGTTTCAGCGTGCACGGTGGGAAACAAGCCAAGCATCACAGAATAGCAGTGTGTGAAGAACGCTGCAAGTCAGATGGTCCAAACTCTGCCTATCGTGCAACTTCACTAATAGTATCTCCATTTTGCTAAGGGAGGGAATTTAAATCATATTAGATGGAAAATGCATCTGTTGATATTTTTCGGTAAAATTAAACATTTTTATGTAAAGGTAGCTCTCTTCAGTGTTAAGTGAGACATTTGTATTAATGCAAGGGTGCAGTAGTCACAGTGTTTGAAGTAGCAGGCTAAGCAGTTTTTAAACTCATTTTTCCATTTTTCAAGTTAGTGCTTTGCATAAATGCTTTGAAAATCTTGAAATTAATGCGTGGCATTAAAAAGCTAAAGGACAACAAACTCGAAGGGCCCTGAATTTCAGGGCCAGCATGTCTGTTCTTAGTCAGCTTGGGACTTAGCTTGGCTTGGGAGGTGGGGGTGTTAGTGTCCTGAAACTAGACAGTTCAGCTTTGCTGTTATGGCAGAAAAGAGAACAGCAGGTCACTGGAACACATCAAATGCAAGAAAGATTTCTGTGTGGGGAACTCTCTTGATTTATTTCATTTTATTTTTTTTCTTTCTGTTCTTTCTTTTGATGCAGCTACTCCAACCTGCTGTACATGGCCACCCAGATTGCCTCGGGCATGAAGTATTTGGCATCTCTGAATTTTGTGCACAGAGATCTGGCAACTCGCAACTGTCTGGTGGGGAACAACTACACCATCAAGATTGCAGACTTTGGCATGAGCAGGAATCTTTACAGCGGGGATTACTACCGCATCCAGGGGAGAGCCGTGCTGCCCATACGTTGGATGGCCTGGGAAAGCATCCTCCTGGTAGGGACAGCACAAAACCATTCTCTGTCCCTTCCTCTGATTTCCACTGTGCCCCTGACACAGTAACACGTGTATGTGGAACAGTCCTTACAGCATCAAAACACCTGCCCAGCCTGGTTTTGAGGTTGGGGTTTTGTTTCGTGTTTAAGGGTCCTGCTTTCTCCTCTTTGGAGGTTGTTCAACAGCCCAAACACTGGAGGCAGTTTCCTTAATAGTCATCCAATATTTCTGTCTCAAACTAGTTGTTGAGATCACCTGGTTGTACTTCATTACAACACGCTCTCTGAGTACTCAGAAAAATTGTAATTACCTCTGCTATAAAGACTGGTAGGCCAGAACTTTTCTAAAGTAACCCTATTTTCCCAGTTGCAGCTGCATCCAAACCGTAAGTCACTCCCAACTTCCTTGTATGAACGTCTTCCAAACGTTGACAGACTGCTTGGGTTGCCAGATGAGCCTGGGCAATCTGGCTCTTGGATGTTCCCTGCCCAAACATTTTTATTTTTTTTTTCCTGGTATTTTCTAAGTAGTCTTCAGCTTCTCTTTACTTCTTCAGGGACACATTATTCCAAACACGGCCAGTTTGGGCACATTTTTTGAAGACAGAAAACGGGGACAGCAAGCAGACTGTCACCCACTTCTTACATCTGCAAAGACCAAAATTATCACGGCCTTTCTCTAAGAGTCTGGAGTCGTCTTTGGCTCTGCTTTCACCCCGAGGGCTTTGCTTCCTCTTCAAAGGCTTTGCTGCACTGCCTGCCGTGTTTCAGGGGGTGGTGGGCAACAGCTCCCCGCCCCACCACAGTCCAGTCTCCTCCTGCTGCAGATACAGCCTTTCTCAGGAGGATGGGCAGTGGTCTCTGGCTTTCTCTGAGACTTGCTCCCTGTTTGCCCCACAGAAAGCTGCACCTTCTTAGAGCTGTCCTGTGGGTCCCACAGACACATTGCTCTGGCCATGTCCTACCTCAGTTGTGTGTTGCTGAGAGCAAGTTACCTGTTCTGCTCTCTCTTTTTTCAGAGTGTTTTCAGAGCTCTGAGTTCTGCGTCCTCATGTTCAGCTGCAGAGAGTGTAAACTGAAATGGTGGTTGCTGAACGTGCACTGTGAGCAGCCTGGGCTTACAGCACCCTTTCTGTTGGCAGGGCAAGTTCACCACAGCCAGTGATGTCTGGGCATTTGGGGTCACCCTCTGGGAGATGTTCGTCCTGTGTAAGGAGCAACCTTACAGCCTCCTCTCAGATGAGCAAGTCATCGAGAACACGGGGGAGTTCTTCCGGAGCCAGGGCAGGCAGGTAAGAAAGCAAAGGGGACCTCTCCTTCCATCACCTGGTCACATCAGGTGGATCTCCCCAGGGCCCTTGTGCTGGCCTTGCATCATCTGCAGAAATCTTTACCTCTATCGCTCATCTTCTCAAGTGTGTCCCACCTCTCTTCCCCTTTATCTAGGCTCATTGCACCAGCTTTCCTCTCTTGGAGTTCCCCTGCAAGAGTCTCTTGGCCCTGTCCTGTGCTTCTTCCTTATTAAAAGCCACCTCTGTTCCAATCTGCCCTGTCCTCCTTGTCTTTTCCGGGCTCTCCTGCACAATCCTTGCACTCTTTTCCTTTGTCATCTCTCTCCCACTGGCATTTTCTGAAAGACATGGAAGCACTTACTGAGGTGGGGAAGGAGTTGACAGTTCCCAGAGATTACTCACTCCCTGTTTCACCCACGTACGCCGAGAAGCCTTTGGCTGTCTCCAGTTGCCAAAGGGCTTTTCTGTGTCGCTCTGTCCTCTCCTACTCCCAGGCAGGACTGTGCACTCCGCTGCCTTCACTGGATACCAGTGATGATGCTGGACAATCCAGCCCCTCAGCACCGAGGGTCACTGTCCCCAAAATCAGGGTGTGCCAGTTCAGAACACTTTGCTGTTCTCCCAAAATTCACCTTCAGCACCAAACAAGTCAAAGGATTAAGGGGAATAAAATGATGGGAGGTTTTATTCACTGTCTCCTGAATACTAATGATTTAGTGAAGAGCCTAAAAGATGTGTATTGAAGTGAGAGGGGAAGAAAAGATACTGCCAAGCTGTGCTTTAGATAAGCTCTAAAAGGTGTTTTTTCTGTCTCTGCTAACAAGCTGTCACGACGCTTAGAAAGCCTCATGGGTTGTCTACGGTGAGTGGAAGTATTTGGATTTTATTGTGGTTTTGGTTTGTGTTTTGCTGTCACTTGGAAGGCAAATCCCTCTGAAGCATTCATGTTTCCTGGGGAACAAAGGACTGTTTTGTGACCAGCTCATCAGACAAGTTGGCAGTGTCCATGGTGCCATTTGAGGTGGCGTCAAAGCTCCATCCAGACTTCACTGCCGGGCTCGTGCTTAATGGATTTCGAACGCTGCATGGTGGCCGTGTCTTGTAAACCTAGAATGAAACTCTCCTTTTGGTGTTAATTCCATAAAAGTTCAGTCCTTTTTCATGAAAAAACACTGAAATAGTTCTAACTTTCTTCCTTTCAGATCTATCTCTCCCAGACTCCTCTATGTCCTAACCCTGTGTTTGACCTGATGCTGAAATGTTGGAGCAGGGATATAAAAGATCGTCCCACTTTTGACATGATTCACCACTTCCTGCTAGAACAAATGGAAGCAAACATTTGACTCCAGGAAGAGCCAGACTGTTGAGAACAGAGTGACTTTGGTGTCTCTTTGCCTGTACCTCACGGGAAGATGGTCAGGCCGCCTTGCTCTCCTCCCTTGACTGTACCATATTTAAGTTGAGACGTCCATGGCAGCTGCTCATTCTATTGGCCATGGTCTGACACACAGGACCAGAGGATCTCATTTGGTTGAAAAATCATCTCCTCTTCTGAATCATTTCCTGGGAATACTGTGAGAGGGGTTTTTTTTTTTTAGCTACCCGTACACCTTTGGGCAAAACAGATGAGTGGAACTTTGAGGGGCTGGAGCTTCCTCCTGGGTGGGATGGGAAGCTACCAGTCGGTGAGAGCGCGCCCGCTCCAGAACAGATTTCTAGGAGTAAAGACTTCAGTCTTCTGAAACTATTCCATTGAATCGAATGGAAGTCTTGTGCACATTAGCAAGTGTCTCTGCGCGCTCTCGCTGCAGACAGCGCGTACAGCGAGAGGCCGGAGATGCCTGGAGCTGGGAGATGGTTTAACGGACTCGAGAGCTGACGGGGCGTTTAGCAACCCTTTGGAAGTAACACTGCCAGGGTCTACAGAGGATGCTGATACAAGAGTCCAAGATCGTGTTCTTTTTTTCCTGTGGTTGTTAAGCACTGCTTTTGTTATATATGTGCATTTTCCCCACACTGGATTTTAATTTTTTTTTATTATTATTTTTTTTTCTAGAAAAAAACCTATTTTGAAAGTGAATGTTAAAGGTCGTAGGAAGGTCGGTGCGGTAGAAGATCTTCTTTTGACCTACAAATTAAGGCTAGGGTAGGGAGTTTGTATTGAAAAGTAGCTGATACTGTACTACTGTCACTATGTAGATTTATTAGCCTAATGAACTTGTAGCCACAATGGACTGATGTGCAATTAATCCTGTATAAGTACCCATTAATATGAGATCTCTAAGTCAATGCTGTTAAGTGTGCAGAGGGAACTCGATGTGGTGAAACCCAAGGGCTGAGAGCAGAACCCCCCGTGTCACTTGTCGTAGCTCACGCGAGAGGAAAAGGAGCAGAGTACGGGTCCTCCCCAGCGCACGCGTCTTGATGTCAGGGGGTCCTCTTCAGGTCTGCAGCAGGGTTGGTGCTATCGGCCAGGCAGGTGCCCTCCAGCCCAGGCTCCCTGATTGTCTTCATCCAGCCTGGCACTGGGAGATGGGAGTGACACATCCCCTTAGTCTGGGTTTGGGCTTTGTTTTGGACGCTCCCCGCACAACACGAGACCATTCACTCGTTGGGCTCGGGGTCGTGCTTTTTTGTTTGTCGTGTCACGAGTGACACATTCTCTGGAGGGTTTTAGAGGGCTCTGAAATCCATTTGGAGTGAGTTAGAGAATTCAGCTCGTTTCTACAGTAAATCCATTGTGGATTTACCAGGTGCCTGGGGAATACTCTGCTGTTCCCTCTCTAATCGTTTCACAAGATACTTAGGACCAAACCAAATGTTTCATAAGCTTGGGAGAAGATGAGAGCTCAGCATGGGGCTTTTTCTTATAAACAGCATCCAGCGTAGCATATATTTCCAGTAAAGATTAAAAGGATAATTTTTATCTCAGCCACAAGCAGAGTATGAATGGCTGGCTGTGCTGAGAGCTCTGTAGGAGGGCACTGCTGAGAGGGGGAATGTCCAAGCAGGTCTAGCACGAGAGTGGCTTGTGTTGAAAGAAGCAATAAGCTTCTGGATTGGGACAGAGCACGACGCAGCCGTGTCTGCTCCCTGGGCAGAACAAACTCTGTCCTGAAGTTCCCCGGTCGCAGCTCACCTGACAGGACCATGCCCAGGTTGTCCCACTGCAGACCCAGTGTGGGGTTCCCTGGCTGGGTGTAGGCATCTCCATCCGAGCTGGTCCTCTGAGCCTCTGTACGTGCTGAGGAGCCACTGAGTCCAAGTCATCTCATCTCCCCGCGGGGGCTGTGCAGGCTCAGGTGAATCTCACCCCCAGATAAGTGGGTTTTCCCCCCTGCCTGGAGGGGCCCGGGGCGAGCTGCCCTTTACACGTGTGCGGCGGCCGGTGGGAGCTGGGCGGTGGGAGTCGAAGCCGGCGTGGTCCCTGCTGCAGCCTGTCGGGCTCTGGCGACTGGCAAACTGCACCTCGATTGTGTTTCTGGCGTTATGTCTCTCCTGTCCCAGGAAACGTACGCGGGGAACAGAGCCGCGAGCGAGATCTCCCGTGCTGCGGGGTCTGGAGATCCCCGAGCGCTGTAACGTCACCTGGGTGGGCTTTGTGCTTCTGTTGCGTCAGGATGTGCTGTTCCTCCATTGACGTGTTGACATACAAAGTTTCTCTCATATCAATAAATTCTAATGATAACCTTGACAAAAGCGAATTTCTACTTTTTTTTGTTTGTTTGTTTTACCCAGGTGCCTGCACTGAGGGTGGGTATTTTGATTATTCAGTAGCTCTTTGGTAAGTGTGTGACCCCCAGGTTTGGAAGGAGCAGCCACGGGCTGTTTAAAGGAGCGTGAGCTTTGAAGGGAGCTTCTGAAAATGCTGGGGCTGTGCTGGCCTGAGCCTTCTCAGGAGATGAGGAGGCTGATGGGACCTGGAACAGCCTGGGGTCCTTGTTCCGTGCTGTGAATACTGGGCTGCATTTAAGCCTTTTTTATCATGTTGATATTAAACTCAGAGGAGGATCTGGGCTGGGAGGGACCTTTGTAGGTCTCTAACCCAATTGTCCACTAAAAGCTGAGCTAAATTCAAAGCTGCATTGGGGTGCTTTGGATGTTCCCTATCAGAGCTTTGAAGCTTAGAAGATCTCCAAGAATGGGAATTCCACCATGTGCCAGGGCTGTGCTGCTCCTGGGGGAGAGAATTTTCTCCTTGTTTCCAGGGAGCTTTCCCCTTCTTGTATCTTTTGCCTGTTACCTCTTGGTGTTTCCCTGTGCACCTCTAAGAAGAGCTGTCTGTACCTCACAGACCTCTCCTCCCTGCAGGCACAGCATTGCTGGAGAGGTTGGCCCCTGATGAGAGCTCAGGTATTTGGGAAAACTCAAATATATTTATTTATAAAGGCTGGAAGTTCCAGGTCTTCAAAAGCATTTAGGCTCCTATGGATGAGCAGCATTTTTATCTCCTCAGATACAATTTTGGGTGGAGTAGGAAGAGAACAACCCTTGAATACTCTGATTTCTGGCTAGTGTCTTGACGTATCTGCCAGCCGTGTGGGCGAGCTCTTCAAGGCCCCAGAGGGACGTGGGCAGTGGGGCAGGCGTGCTGGAAACAGCCCTGGTGCTGACAGATAGAGTGAGTGGGCTTTGACTTGAGGAGATACTGGCCATGGTGGCTGCTGAGTACACTGGAGACCTGTGTCCTGGGCCTGCCTTCAGCTGGAGCAGGGTGAAATCCCCAGCACACGGGGCATGACCATATGGTGCTGGGAACAGGAACAAGCTTTGTCCCGCGTGAAGCGGTGAGGATCACATCCTCAACCAGCCACACCAGGACAGTGAGGAACAGGGAGAGGAGGTTCAGCCTCCCCCGCCACACAGTGAATCCCCTGACCTGTCCCTGGGGTTTCCTCCATGGAATGCTGTGCACGTGGCCGTGTGAGCGCGGGTAGCTCTGGTCTGGCCGTGCTTGGCTGCTCTGGTGACAGTGGCACACACAGCCAGGCTCTCCATGTTGTGCATGTTGGATGTGAACCATGGTGTGAACGTGAGCTTGTGCTGAGGAACATCTGGCACTACTGTCCCCAGGGCTACCAGCCTCCAGGAAACCTGGCAAATGCTATAAAATCAACGTGCTCATCCAAAATTTCCGGGGGGGGGGGGGGGCGGGGAAGACATGGGCAGAAAAAACT
>WUAM01000001.1:570048-590043 GCA_024336885.1 Actenoides hombroni
TACGCCGCCACACGCCGCCGCACACCACAAAGGCAGACAAAAGAAAACAATGCATACGCGCACGGTTAGAGCGAGGGGGGGGGGGGGGGGGGGGGGGGGGAGACGGGGAAGACATGGCCAGAAAAACCTGCGAAGCTGCGTGTGCTGCAGCTGGAAGTGCTGTCGGGTACAGACATTGCTCCTGACAGCATCACAGAGGTTTCCTGGGCGACTGCATTTCCTTCCTCCCACTCCCACCACCCAGAGCTGCTGCATTGCCATGGCAGCCCCGGAGGAAAACAGTCTCTTTCCTCCCAACCCCTGCCACATCCCTGGGTAAGTTCTGAAGTTCATCCAAAATCTCTCTTGGTTTCCAATGCGAATAGCTCCGGCTGGGATCGCATAGTATTTACGATTCATCGTATTTTGGGCTTTGTTTTGGTCTTTTTTTTTAAAGACACTATTAAATATTCCATGTAACAGGGCTCCAAAGAAGACAGGGCTCCAGGATAAGAAGCACCACTTTAAAACAAGGTGTAATTAAAGACCACACCATAGCACGTTGAACGTAAAGTCAAAATTGTTCGTTCTTTCCCTTTTTTTTTTTCCATTTAAGCTGCCAAATGTTACCAGGGCTGCTGTGCAGGGCTTGGCTCCCAAACTGTCAGAACTTCTGCGTCAAGGATGTTTGAGGATCTCCTTTGAATAAGTATTTGCATAGACATGATACACTCTCGTCAAATTGGTCGGATCCCAGCTCTTTGAGGAAGTGGGTGGCTCTCTGGATGCTGGTGATGTAGTTGATACCCAGTTAGATTTTTTTTCAAAGTGTTTTTTTGCAATGTTCTCCATTAAAGGTTTGGAAAGAAAAAAACAAACTGCCCTGGCTAAGAGGGAATGAGTTATGGGTTAAAAGGCAAGACACGAATGGCAGGAGTAAGTGCACAGGCTTCGTGGTGGAGTAGAGAAGTTGTGCCTGGGGTCTCCTGGTGACACGTGTTGGGAGATGTGGTCTGTGACACGGACAAACGGGCTGGGAAGGGCTGGATGGCCACCAAGGGAAAGCAAGCTTCTGTTGGTACAAAACTGCTTGGATTAGTCCAACCTGAGGGTAGCTCTGGAGAGTGTCAGGAGGAACCTCCAGGGCAGAGGGGCTGGTGAAAGGCCAGCCTGCAGAGAACCCTTGGCACAGAGGAAACCAGCTGTGCCCCGATGGCTGCAGGCGGAGCACAGGTCTGGGCAGGAGACAGCTCCCAAGCTGCAGATGAAGGGTGGAGCACATTTCCTTCCCGCAGCGAGGAGCAGATCAGTCCTTCCCATTACAGCACTGTGCAGGGTTTTGCCAGGGCTGATCTCCCTGTCTTACATAAGCTCTGGGGTCAGGGGTTTTTAAGATGTTTTTGCACGGCTGTGGTTGTCTGAGCGATGTGATGTGTTCCTCCATGAGTGCTGTCACCCTGTCAAATCTGTGCTCACAGTGGCTGGGGAGAGATGAGGAACAGCAAGAAGGGAGCTGTGACCAAGCTTGCACCTCCAAAAGCTTCAAAACCTTTCCTTGCTCACTTCTGCCTGCAGACAGCCCTCCCCAGAAGCTGCTTAGAGCCCCAGTACCAGCACAGCATCTGGGGCTGCTCTTCTCTGTGCTGGTGCTTCAATCACTGAAGGCAGGAGGAGGAGGAACCAACCTTTGCTACTTTGTCTTGCAAGGCTGTGCAGGCTCCCAGGGGCAGCCCAAGCCCCAGAGGAAGCCTTTGCAGGTGGTGAGGGTGCTGCTTTGCATCTGGTTTGGGTGGCTGAGCATAGGGGGGAGCTGCCAGAAGGGCATCGACCAGAGCCCGGCCTCTGCTGCTGGCAGACAGTGCACCCTGCACTGGGGTGCTGGTGGCAGGAGGAGGAGGAGGAGGATGTTGTGTTGTAGCATCTCACCAGCTGTCCCCCATGCCATGCCCATCTGTGCTGGTGAAGCCCCAAACACAACAAGGGCAGCAAAACTGGTCACTGTTACTTGGGTCAGGCAACAACAGTGGCCAGGGCTGTTGGAAAATGCCCCTGCAGTGCTCAGGAGCCTTGGGAAGCCAAACCCAACGCGTGGGATGGTCTGTGAAGGACTCGGTGCGCAGAGGAGGAGTAAAACCATGGATCCTGGGCAAGGGGCATAGCCTGGCCCACCCCATCCCGGCTTGATGGAGCTGGGAAGGGTGCGGGGCAGAGCAAGTCTGGGGAGTGGTGACTGAAGAGATGGGGCTGAGGGAGAGAGAAGTGAAGCGGGGCTCAGCCCTGGGAGAGCCGGTTCCTCCCGCTCGCCTGCGGGGTTTGAGGTCAGCGGCTGCAGCACCTCCCTGGGAGCCACGGGAACCGGGGATCCCTCGGGGTTCTTCAGCAGAAAATCACGCAGGAGAAGGACAAACGGCCTTGCAGAGACGGGTCCCTTCCCCGAGCGCCGTGGGTTTTGACGGCAGCCCTTGTAATTCTCTCTGCAGCAAATCCCTCCCGCCAACCCAGACTGACTCGCCCCAGCTCCTCCGCTCTCCTCGCTTTTAATTGCGCGTGGATCGAATCCGCTCTCAGCCCTACCATTATTTTGTTCATGATCAGAGTCCCTCCGGCCATCCTGTCATTATCCAGGCTCTGTCATTTGTGCCCTTGCTCGGCTTTATCGTCCCAGCCTGGCTTCCCTGTGTTGCAAGACTCGTTGAAAATCAAGGGGGATGAGGCACCGAGCTCCTCCGGCAGCTGCTGGAGAGATCCCCCGTGCAACGTGGGAAGAGCTGCCACGTGGAAATGCACAGCTCTGCTTGCTGCTGTTTGAAGTGTTTGGGAAGGAAAGGACTTACTCATCACCTTATGATCCCTGGGTGTCCTCTGGCTTTAGCCCCAGATGTGTGCTGGGCTCATTGATGGAGTATTTCTGCCTGTGCATTGCAACGGGCAGCTTTACCTTTCTTTAGTGTGGAGTAACAGGAACTATCAAGAAGTTTGATACTGGGGATAATGAAAGTTTCTGATCTGTACTGGTGGGCATGGGAGAGAAGCCAGCGCCCCGGCACCTGCCCTGCCCTGAGCCACCAAGATGTCAGACTGCGGGTCCCTAGGGAGTGAGGCAGCAGCAGCCGTGTCACTAAACACCCTGCCCAGAGGTCCTGAAAAAAATGAGCGATGTTTGTGACTGGGGCTGAGCAGCCACCTCCTCACACCCCTCCCGTGAACGCGGTGCCTGGATGGGTCCGTACCAGAGTACGGAGGGAGGAGTTGGGTGGCTACAAGCAATCAGTTTTTCCCAGTAACTCCCTGCGGTTTAGAACAGAGAGAGGGGTCACAAAATCTAAACCTGAAGCGTGTGTAACTGGACATGCTATTTTAAGTGAGGAGTGTCAAGGCTGTCACAGCGCCCGCAGCCCACGCTCTGCTCCCACCCTGAGGTCTCCTGTCTGCAGGTGCTGCTTCAGCCGTGCCCTTGTCCCACGTTCCTCCACGAACCGAAGACATCATCCTGTGCCTGTACACAGCTGCAAAGCCACGAGCCAGTTTCCATGCCGACATGTGAAAACACGCGTGTGCAAACAGACACACGGACACCCGCCGGGCTCCCCGCACAGCCACGCGCATCTTCTCAGGGCTCTTTTCCCGCTGCTGCTCCAGCAGCACAAAGTCACTGGTGCTGGCAGGCTCTTCCTGCACAGTCACCTTCCCTGCCCCGTGTTCTCCGAGCTGCGTGTGCTGCTGCCCGTGGCCTTTCCACCGCACAAAAGCTCTACAGCAGGTTGTCCTGCTAGAGGACGCCTTCTGATGCTCTCTCGGTGACCGCTCTTTTTTGGTTTCCTCCTCAGCTACGAGGGCTTCGTCCCCCAGTACAAGTATCAGTTTGGAGACACTTTTGGCAAAACCACGTACCGGCTGCTGACGGATCCCAATGTTCAGAAGAGCCCTCGCCCGTTGCTGGCACCTCTGCACAAGCAGAAGTTCATCGAGGACTTCAGCGGGACGCAGCACGGTGCCCAGGGTTACCTCCCCGGGCGTCCAGGTGAGCGTGCACTGGGTCTCATCCTTCCTTCAGAACAGGCTCTGCTGTCGAGCGTGGGGTCAGTAGGAGCAGGGGGGGCCATGCCCATGCTCGACAGGCTGCTGGGGTGAAATGGGGTGTTTTCCACAGAGCAATCATAGCGCTGGTGCAGGAGCACAGGCACCCAGAGAGCGGCACCGGGGCGGTCTCAGCTGATGAGCATGGGGCTTCTCACGTGGCTGGCTCGTGGAGAGTTTTAGTTCTCAGGTTGTCTTCATTTAGATGAAGACAAATGATCTTATGGCTTTTTATGAACTGATACCCCCCCAGTTCTTCCATATTCCTGTTGTGGTTTAACCCCACATGGCAGCTAAGCCCCAGACGGACAGTGGCTCACTCCCCTCCCACCCAGTGGGGTGGGGGAGAGAACTGGAAGAGTAGAATTGAAATATTATAATAATAAATTGTAATTAAAAGGAAAATAACAAAGCGAGAGACCCTGTTTGCTGGGGGGGTGAGGAGCGCGAGAGGCCTTGTCCCAGTGTAACCTGCCCAGCAGCACCCAAATCATCCCTGTGTTGTCAACACTGTTTCCAGCACAAATCCCAAACACAGCCCTGTACAAACTACTGTGAAGAAAATTAACCCTTTCCCAGCTGAACCCAGCACTGTCCCACAGGCTAAAATCCATCTCTCTGGGGAGTTGTAAACATCACCTGCTTAGTGGAGACCTGGATGCTGGCAAACAGGGCCGGGATGAACAGAAAGGCCACGAGTTGGCAAGAAGCTTCGTGGTACAAATTCCCAGTGAGAGATGGGAAAGCTTCAGTTGGGTGGCTCTGCCATCTCCACCCTTTCCCACTGGCTGCCTGGAGCAGATCTGGTTCTGCTCAGAGCTCTTACTCACAGCCTGTGATTCATTGTGCACCTTGCTGCTCCTACCTCAGCTCAGCAGAAGGGCTCGTGTGCTCTTTGGACCTTTCCCACCAGCTCCGTCTCCTCCATCAGACACTGGGACGTGCTCACGTGGATTCCCAGCACTGGGAACATGCAGGAATCTCCCACTGTGTCCCAGCCCTTCTGGGCAAAGTGCCCGGTCCCTGTTGAGCAGACCCAGCAGCAGCTGCACTGTGACCCCCATCGGCCCCCCTTGGGGACACCTCCTTTGGCCACTCACGTGCTGTACCACGTGTCTAAGCTGGAGCTGTTGCTCCCTGCTCAGGGGGTGCAAGTCCTCTCCTGGCTGAACATGGGGGTTTTGAGCCCTGGTGAGACCTGAGTATTCATTTCCCTGGGGATGGCCACACCAAAGAGATGCTTTTCCCATTTGTGCCACGAAGCTTCTTGCAAACTTGTGGCCTTTCTGTTCATTCTGGCCCCTTTTCCAGGATCCAGGTCTCCACTAGGCAGGTGATGTTTACAGCCTTCATTCCTGGACATTTAAATTTGCATTTCCTTGGACTAAACCGTAGTTTGGGTAGACCCAACTAACCAGTTGACCTAGTTGCGCTCACTCATTATCCCAGCCTCATTCTCAGTCGCTCCTTGCCAACCTTTACGCCACTTGCCAGCTTCTGCAGCTGGGAGCTCACGTTTGCTGCTTGTTGGTGGAACACTGAAGAACAGGGAGCACCTTGTTGTGCTGATAACTCTTCATCGACAGCTCCGGCTGCCGGTGAGCGTTCCCTTAAACCCTTCACTGCACACTCCTACCTGGCATCCTTCTGAGTGTCTCACATGATGGACATCAGAGAGCTCACAGCAGTGTTGGGTGCTAAGGTTGCCTTTAGCAAACTCAGTCTGAAGACTTTTTCTCGAGGTTTGTTGTTGACAGAGCCCTGTTGCTGTGCACCCAGTACAGTTCTGGTTTCTGTCGGTTGAATCCCAAGTTGTTTTCTTGCTGGAAGTGAGGTCAGGCCCTGTGGGTTGGGGATACCAACCAGGGTTATGCAGGATCTCCAGCGGTGACTGTCTTGGCATTGAGCGGGCTATGGCCCAGGCCAAGCGTGCAGGCACCTGCTTCCTGGGAACCTGGGCTGGAAATGTGGTTATTCACTCAAACTGAACACCCAGGGCTCTTCTGGCTTCTAATTTAGTGCCTTACTGTGCAAACTTCCTCAATCAATAAGTTTACAAAACCCCGGGTCATAAAAAGGAGCTCACCCGGGTATCTTAAGTACAAAACAACTTCATTTTCCCCTTTCCTCTGGTTTGTGAGATAAAAAGAGTAGGAGCAATATTTTCATGAATAATGAAAGAGATACTAAGAAAAGCCTGCTTTAAAATTTTCACACTGGATTGGAAAATCACTTGTATCAAGGATTTGTCTTTATTTTGCTGCTGGCCTGGACAGCACTTGAGAATTCAGTTACATAGAGTACAGGTAGGTTAGAGGTATACACGATCTATGTACTTTATAATACAATCATAAGCAGATTACAAACCTAAATGCCCATCACAAGTCTTACATCCTTGTGGAAAGGGGTAAATTTTGCTCCATGCTGTTTGAGCCAGCACAGGTTGTAATTCCCTGGGACTGCAGATGATGCCTTTGCTGGAGGACAGCATCCTGTCCGTGGGGATTTGCCCTGAGATACAGATGTCCATGAAACAAGAGGAGGTTGGGGGAACCTGGTAATGAGCAGAGGGTTGGAAAAAAAACCCCAAACCCAAAAACCTATGAGAACAAAAATGGAAGGAATTTGGTTTGTTTAGAAAAGACAAGACTGTGTAGTAATGATTTTCCACTAAGGGAAAGGTGGTTGTGGGGTGTGAGGGTCACCCTCCTCCAGAGCCACCAAGGAAGGAGAAATGGGCTTCACTCCTGGCACAGAATATGAGGCAGCAGCTGGGCTGGAGGTGTTGAGTGAGGCTGGGGCAGCCCCAGGGAGCCCCAACATAGGGTATTTTTAATGGCAAGTTGGACAAAAGTTGCCAAGCTCAGTGACCCCGTGGAGTCTCGAGCTGCAGGGCTCTGTCCCTCGGTCACAGTGGAGATATTTTGCACACACTGGATGTAAGACAATTTTTTTTCCAGCCTGTGTCACAGCAGACCTGGGCATTGCTCCCCAACAAGCAGCAGTGAGGTCAGGGCAAGAATTCCTCAGTGGGGCTGTGTGTGGGGGGTGCTGATGCAGCCACGTAGAGGAAAGGATACGCTTGGGTTTTGGGGTTTTTTTTCTCTTAATCTTTATAGTTTGGCTGGTGGTATTTTACAGTTTGTGTCCCTTAGGATAAATATTGAGTTATTGAGCTCCCATCTGTGCAGTTTCTCTGCTCAGGCTGGGTTATTGGGCAGGGCTGACGGCACTCACAGGACATGCCCACGGCCCATGGGATGCTGTTGACCTCCAAGCCCCTTCCCTTTGCTCCAGAGGAGCGTGTGGGGGACAAGGTCCAGCAAGATGGGAATCCCTCATCCACCTTCAGCCATTCCTTTCCCTGAGCTCAGTGTTTTATCCCACAGGGTATTTTCCTTATGATAGAGCCGGGGCTGCCACAAGCTTTCCTGAACCAGCCCTTGTGCCAAAACCTCCCCTGCTGGGGCCCAGGCCAGCAGAGGATGAGCTGGTGACGATGCACATGGACCCCGTGCCTGAGCACCACCCTGGCCAGTACGTCCCGAGGACAAAACTGCCTCCGGAGCACCCACATTGGATTTCATGCCATCCTGCATCCGAGGGCCGAGAGTGGCGGCTGCCTGAGCTAACCCCAGGCTGTGGGTGGGGAAAAAGGAGCCAGCTTGGCCGTGAGGTGACGGGGAGCAAACCGGTAAGTGGTCTTGGGTGGAAAGATGCTGGGTAAGGGACACTGCTACAGAGGGGTGGGCTCTGAGGACTGGTGGGCGGGGAAGGGATCACCTTGGTCCAGGGGTGTGAAGAGGGAATTTCACGTGGGCATTGATGGCAGGGGCAGAAAGATTAGAGCGTCGTGTGGAGAAACATCAAACGCACCAACGCTTCTAGCGGTAGCAAATCCACCACATCTTCAGCAGATTGCTGTAATCGTTACTTACTCTTCCCAATCAAAAAGGCTTAACTGCATATTTGGTTGAGTTTTAGCTTCAAATCCCAGTCATTAGGTCTTGTGTTATGCTGTGCTACGCAGCCAGGCGCGTGTTTCCTTCGGGTGAACTGGGAGCTCTGCTGCTGTTCTGCTCCTCCTCTTCTTCCTCCTGAGAAGAGGCTGATCCTGACACTTCTGGTTACATGCCAGGTTTCTGACCCCCTAACCACTGCTGCCTGAGTTTCCCACCATCGTTAGCTCTTGTTGAATCACAAGCGCTGGGATTTGTCCGTGGAGCTGGATGCTGCTTTGCACAGCACCGCTGGGATCACCCAGGACCAACATGTTTGAGCCTCTGATTTCTTCTGGAGACAGAGACAGGTCTTGTCACATCACAGCCAGGCAGGGCTCTGCAAATCCCCTGAAGGCAGAGATTAGAGATTTGACGTATCGAGTCAAAAGCCGGCTTGGATATAAATCCCAAGAAGGGTCATTCCTGCTCCTTGCTCTGAGAAACAGCTTTGCGAAGGAGCTCAGCACCCAAAGCTCCCCTCGTTCTCCCCGGGGGTTCTGCAAACCCTCTGAGTACGGAGAGCTCCTCTAGGAATTTCCTTTACTCTTGGAGTAGCTCTCATTGTAAAGCTGGGAAGAAATGGAAATGGCCGTTGCCACCCACGGGTTCTAGCAGTGATTTGAGTGATGGAGCAAGTGGGTTTTACTGGTGGTCATTTTATTTCTGCTTCTATTTTGAGCCTGTAAGCACTGAAGGTGTGACTCTGCCAGAAGTGCCTGAAACTGCAGATATGGAGCAAGACAATTGGTTACCAAAACTGGACATATCAAATATGATCCAACAGAAAGTCATTCCAGGTAAAAAAAAAATAAACAAACAAAACAAAGAGGGAGGTCACGCGCAGCATGAGCCCACCTCAGAAGAAATGGTGTCACCTTCTCCTCCTGGGGAAACCCCAGAGACACGGGCCAGTGGCTCCAGCTTGTGTGAACGCTCTGGGGTGGAAAATGCCCTTGCTCCTCTCCCTGCGAGGGTTTTTCTTTGGGATGCTGTCACCCTTGGATCTCATGCTGAGGGACACGTGTCCATGGGCAGGTGGAAGGGGAGTAGGAGCTGCCTCAGTTCCCCCCAGCTGTGGGGCCAGGCTAGAAAATTTCCCTTTGGAAAGAGGGAGTCCTGGCTGATTTTAGGTTGGACCTCGCTATGTTTTGTGTAGGTTTAGACTTTACATTGTTTCTGTCTCATAATTGGTGAAATCTGTTGGATGGGCAGGGCAAATGAGGAAGAAAGGTTGGACACCCAGCTGTTAACTCCTGAATGGGTACAAACTGGGAGAGAACATGACAGAGCTCTTCGTGTAAAGAAAAGAGTATAAGAAAATTAAATGTTTCTTCCATACCTCATGGAGACCCCCAAAGATCAGTTCAGCCCATTGAGTTTTCCTTAAAAAGACTCTTTACATGTAAAAGTTAATTTTACAGTTGAAACAGGTTAATTTTTCCTTCCTATGCTCTGCCAAGGTTTTATATTTATCCCAGCTTCTCCCACTTCCAGCCTGGTTGATCCTTGTATGATATCTGTGTTCTCAAGCAGAAAATGCTCTTTCTTGTCTTCCTCTGAAGGGTACGCTGGATTCATCCCCCGCCTCAACTGCATCAGTGGTGTGAGCTACATCCAGGGTGTGAGGGAAGCAATGAACGAATTTGACCGACAGCAGGTAGATTAAACACACAGATCTGAACAGCAGAATGTTGGTGTTGACAAAAGTGGTTTCCTTTGCAGTACTAGTATTAGAACTGGGGTTGTAGAGCAGAAGCAAAATCAAATGCTATTAGGCAATGTGTTGTAAAAATCATGAGCAATTAAATTCTGTAACTTGTTTCCTTGGGATATTAAGGGAGGATAAATGAGGTTCATAAAAGGATTAAGCAAATCTATTGAGGGTTGGGTCAAGGGTGGCTGTTAAATACGTTGCTTTGAGTGCAGAAGCACAGGATGCAACTATCTGTGCTTTCCTCACGCAATATATCGACCAGGATGGCAGTGCTGGATGGCTTCCTGGGCTGCTTGGATGGGCAGCTCTTCTTTTTAAATGGTTGTAAGGCTTTTCCCTGCATTAACATAATTTGTCTTAAAGGGATCTAGACCTTCTTTCTCCTCCTCTTGGGAAGGATGCAGAAATATCCCTAGTGAAAAACTACTTCATTCCCTCGCTGTAAGGTCTCCCATACAGCGCCATATAACCCTCCTACATGGGAAAATGAGACCCCTCCCACAGCACTTCATAGTCTGCACTCAAAGCCACACATTTCCTCCTGCTGCCAGGATGGAGCGAGGTCCCCGGGATGCAGCCTTCCTCCTGCTGCCAGGATGGAGTGAGGTCCCCGGGATGCAGCCTTCCTCCTGCTGCCAGGATGCAGCGAGGTCCCCGGGATGCAGCCGCCTCGCTGGTCCAGAACCTGCGAGGGCTGACGTGACACAGCTCGTTCAAAGCAGGTGACACCGTTGCCAGCCCTTCCCGCTCACGGGGATTCACGGCAGTGCCTTCGGCTGGAGCGTGGGGGTCTGAAGTAGAGAAAAGTCCAGGACTGAGGATCCCCGGCTCAGAGATGCTCAGCTGGGAAGAACGACTCCGTGGGGAAGAGCAGCAGGGCAGCCACTGCTCGCGGCACCTCATGCTGCGGCTGCAATCCATCTCCCTGTGCTGGCTTCTCATCCTTTCCTTCTGCTCTCGACAGGAATGGAAATGAAGGAAGCGGCAGGAACGCCAGGCGTTGGCAAAACTAACCGTGCTGTTTGCAAAGCTTTTCTGCCCCTCATTTCCTAAGAAACGCCTGCGATGTAGTAAAGGGGCGAGGGAGTGTTTCTCTGTGCAGCAGAATCCAGGCTGGCAGAGGTCAGCTGCAGCCCCCCCGGCGCTGAGGGAATAATATCAGCATGATAACAAAAAACCAACAACAACAACAAAAAAAAATCCATCACGGCACATTTCTCTCTAAGATGGCTTCTGACTTCAAGCCACTAATCTTCTGCCCTAGATCTCTGTTGCCCTAGGTTACCCGGGGGGCTGTGCCATGGCTCGCTGCTTGCCGCCCGCAGCAGGCACAATACTGCAATCCTCTCGCCTCGGCGCTGCGCCGGGGACGGCAGCCACCGCTCCAGCACCGGCACCAAATGGTTCCAAGGCCCCACGCTTGGCGAGGCTCCATGGACCTGGTCCCTTCCCCACCGAGCAGGGTGCACGGGGAAGAGGCTGGTGCAGCTTTAGGGATGGCTTTTGAGGGGTTTGGCCGGTGCAGAGATGTGCGGAGCTGCATCACCCATCCTCCGGCACAGCCCCGTATCTGGGTCTGACCCGGCAGGACAGGGACACGTCCGGGAGGTGATTTACACCCACCCTCCAGTTAACGCTCCCTGAGCCTTCCTGTTCCTCCTGCCTTGGGAATTACTGGGTAATCGCTGTCAGTGGGACTCGTGGGAAAACAAAACCAGGTGAAGGGGTCAAACCAAACCACGGCTGTGCAGAGGAATAGCCCAGAGCAGCCGGTGCTCGGACCCGACTCCAGCGGCTGCTGCTGGCTCACAGCACATCGGCCGTAGGAGCACAAGGCACTGGGGACCTGGGGGTGATCCCAAAGGTGCTGAACGCAGAGCAGGCTGTGGAGATGCTGAGGCTTCACCAAGGCCAAGAGCTGCTCAGTGCAGCTGGGGGCAGAGCTAGCTCAGGGCTCCTCTCAGGAGGAAAACTTGGAGCTTCTAATTAGAAGAAAAGAGAACTGGAAAAAGAATTCCTTTAGACTGGCTAGAAGATTTTCTTTAATGCACAAAGCAAATGATTTTGGTAAAAACAGTATGTTTTAATATTAACTGTAGCATGGTGTTGGGTTTTTTGTTTGTCTTCTAGTTTTTGCTGAGAAACCCACCTTGCAGCTTTGGCAAGAGATTTCCCCAAACCTACTGGCCTAACAACAGGATTTACACCAGTGCTGGGCAGATACCTTTCTACGCAGGCTTTGTGCCACGTAAGTTTATCAGCCGAGTGAAAGTCACTAATGCTAATTACTGTCATTAAGCAGCACTGCTATTAGCCATAGTGTCGTAGTAGTGCACAATGGCTGAAATGTTCCACATGGGTAGTAGGGGTTTTTCTACTCCAGCTGAGGTGCTGGAGTGGTGCCAGCCCTGTCTGGCTGTGTGTCCCCTGTCACCCCTGCCTGGCTGTGTGTCCCCCTGCCTGGCTGTGTGTCCCCTGCCATCCCTACCTGGCTGTCCCCTCTCTCCCAGCCTCGACTGGTGCAGAACCTTCTGCTGGTTTCCAGCCACCACCCTCAGCTAAAGCAGAGGAGGCTCAGCAACACCCCACCCGTTACCCTGAGTGTGTTAACAATTTCTTCATCAGGGAAGCTAAAAAAGCTTTGGGTCTGATAAAAAAGCGAGAGGCAGATGATGGAAAGGGGTTGAAAAAGCAAACCAAACCAGTGCAGTGATGGTGTTAGCCATCAAGTCAGGTGGTGGCTGCCTCTGGTCTTTGTCAGTTATTGGTGTTGCCTAAAAGGAGAGGTCTGAAGGGAGTGATTTTGTGTATGTTGAGGTCATACCCCATGCCCCTGAAAGCAGTGGGGTGTCAGGCTAACATCTCAACAAATCAGTAACTACTCCGACCAGTTTGGGCCACAGCAAAGTCAAGAGCCCACAGCTCAGTAATGTGGGATGGGAAAGCACAGTATCACAGAAGGGTTTGGGTTGGAAGGGACCTTAAAGATCACCTTGTTCCAACCCCCCTGCCATTGTCAGGGACACCTCCCACTAGAGCAGGTTGCTCAGAGCCCCATCCAACCTGGTCTTAAAAACTTCCAAGGATGGGGCTTCCACCACCTCTCTGGGCAACCTGTGCCAGTGTCTCGCCACCCTCATGGTGAAGAAATTCTTCCTAATGTCTAATCTGAAGTGACCTATCTCTAGTTTTAATCCATTCTGTGGCTTGTGATTTAGTTAGAGCTAGGCACAGTGTAATCCAGAGATGCAGAAATTGCCTTCAAACAGCTTCTCTTGTGGCCTTGCATCAGATTCTGGGTCAGGAACTGCTCCATGACTTCAGTCCTGTGGCACCAGGCTGCCATTTACCAGCTTACCACAGTCCTTCCCACTCCTCCCATTGAAGTCCTGACTGTCCCAACAACTTGGAGTGTGCAAATTTTTCTGGTTAATGAGGATGAGGGCTCTTTGCATCTTGCAAATAGCGTGGCAGATACGTCGTAACCTGTCAGGAAAAATAACAGCTTAAGAAAAGGCCTCGTGTGGTTGAACAGCTCCTCTCTGCACCCTGATTTTCCTGCACTTCCATCAAGCAGTGTGGCCGACCCAGCTGTGCCTTTGCTTTTGCAACAGGGAGCTCTGGTGTCCGCTCCAGAGAAAGAAAGTTATGTGGCATGAAATTCAGGCGTAAACTTCAGCCAGGAATGAAAAGATTTAAATAAATAAATAAATATTCATTCCACTCCTCCCAGCTTCCCTTGTGCAGCCTGGGTGGCATGTTTCCCCGTTCCAGTCCAGAGGGATTCCTATTAAGAGCAGACCTGGATCTGCTCTGAAACAACATGAATCGTTGGCCGAGGTCAGCTTGCGGTGGTGGGGCGTGTTTAGCGTGTCTCGCCCTTGTTGTCTTTTTATCTGTCCAGTTTGGTTCCCCTGGATGTGTCCCCCAGTTTGTGCCATCCCCGCTCTCCTCCCCTCCCTCCCTTTTCACCTACCTGACAGTTGCCATTGCTGAGCTCTGAGGCGGGGGCTTTATCTCAGCCTTCTGGGCTGGGGCTGATGCCCGTTTGACTTCAGGCTGTGGCTGTCGCTGGCCCCCGAGCTGTGCACCTGTCTGAGGAGCTCTGCCTATCTCCTGTGGACTGGCATCCCCCCTTTGCCAAGGCTGCTTCTGTCTGCAGCCTTCTGGAGAAAGGAAAGGTGGGCTGGTGTGAGGAAAAGCTGGCGTAGAGGGAAAAGAAGGAAGAAGAGCCAGGAACGGTAATAAATTACCAACAGTCATCACTGTGAGCCATCTGCAGAAATCCCCATGACAATACAGGCACTGGGGATATTACTTGTAAGCAGTGCTGTTAACACCTTCCGCAAAGGAAAAGCTTTGTGAACACCCACTGCTCCCAGAGAAGGCACCCACTGGAAGCCAAGTTTGCAGCCAGCATTAATAATCCCGTAGAACAATGTGTGCCAGTTAGAAAGAGCTGAGCTATTGATCTCCAGAGCTCTCCTTGGGCAGCCACAGAGGGACTGGTCTTGGGTATTTCTGATGGACGGTTACCAATCCAGGATCTTCTCTGTCTAAAGCACATGAACGGAACAATACAGGGCAAACAGTCTTTGAAATTAGTATTTGTGTTACTCTGCATAGACTTGGCTGAGGTGTGAGCATGGTATTGTAGAGAGAGGGATGGGCAATCCTTACCCCCAAACTTAACCATCTCAATAGTCAATGAAAGGATCGCTCCAATGAGGTATTGTACCTGGCATCACACGGAAGGTATGTGGCAGAGGCACAGAAGACTCCAGGTCTTGCTCCTGACATAACACCTTTCCCCTGTATCAGGTTGGGTGAGCGCTGCTTTTTGAAGGGAGTTTCATTTTTAGGGAGTTTCACAGGGCTTTGTGAGAAATTGGGAATTAATCGCCTCCAGAATCCCGCAGAGAATTCGTGAATGAAACTGTAGCACAGCCCTACAAATTAAGTACTATTGCTCCCAGTTTGTAGGGAGAGACAAGTTGCTAACCCAAAGGTAAAGACCAAACAAACCCTCAAGGCTTTCACTTTCAGATGCTTTTCAGGTGGTACTTGAAATATTATAAGGTGGTGCCAGACCTACAATTCCTCTTTTCCAGGTGGAAGGAACCAGTCAGGAATAGCCTGTCATTATTGACATTTACTGTGTTCTTCCTTATGTGGAAGCCTTGTTGCTAGAGAGTACAAGGTGCCTGATGACTGGAAGACACAGGTCTGATGTGGCCCATATAAGTCATATCATGTTGAATCCATCCACTGAAACCTCCTCTAAGATTGTTTGTGAATGTCTAAAAGGCAGGGGTCAGGAGGATGGAGACAGACTCTTTTCAGTGGTGCCCAGCAACAAGACAAGGGGCAATGAGCACAAACTGGAACCCAGGAGGTTCTACTTAAGCATAAGGAGAAAATGATTTTTCGTGAGGGTGACAGAGCCTGTGCCAGGCTGCCCAGAGAGGCTGTGTAGTCTCCTTCTCTGGAGAGATTCCAACCCCACCTGGACACTGCAGTGCTGGGCCCCCTGCTCTGCATGACCCTGCTGGATGGAGCAGGGGGGTGGCACCAGATGATCTCCAAAGGTCCCTTCCAATCCCCACCATTCTGTGATTGAGACAGATTTTTCTTCTTCTTACCTTCCCTCTTCTTGTTTCTGCCTCAGGAACCCCAAACTCTTGTAGTTTTAGACTTCACAAGGGCCCAAAAGACTTTAGGGCATTTTGACTATTGAAATGTCATTGAACCCTGAACTTGAGGCGGGCAGCTCAGCTTGGCCTCTGAGCCTGCTGTTAATGGATGAAGGCATCCTCTCTCAAAGAAGGTTCCTCTTGAATAAATAGATAGATGGTGGCCAGATCTTCCCAAATCATACAGCCAGCAAGTGGAGGAGAGCAGGGCAGGGTCGGTGTCTCCCTTTGTGCCAGTGAAAGTTTATCCACGTGGGCTGACTTTGCAGGGAGAACGTGTGCTCCGTAAAACACCTGACCTGCTGAGCTCCAGGTGCCTGCCAAATCCTGCCCTGTCCCGGGTGTGCTTCTTCCATCTGAAGTCTGTTGCTGCCGTGTTCCACGCGTCGAAGGGATGGCAGCGGGGATTGGTCTCTCCAGTAGCCGCCGTGGCCGAGTCAAACATCTGCATATCGCGGGATGCAGCTGTGTGTTACTGGAACCAGCTCATAATTGTGCCCGTGGCTGGCTCCTGGAGGATTTTAATAAGCCCTGCAGAGTATGGAGGAATTAGACAGTGTCTCTCTAAGCAATTTGTAAAACCCTGGGAGCGTTCTTCTGGATTTTCCTCGCAGAAGCTGCTGGAACCGACCCATGAGGCGATTGGTGCAGGTAGTGAGACTTGCTTGTTTGTGTCTAGCAGAGACTGAAACTTTGAATGGAACTGTGGCCATGTGCCTTCTTCCCATCCCTGACATTGTGTAGAGAGCAAACACACCATCCCCTGGTAAGAGGCCTTGTCTGAAGAGCTTTGCCTGTCTAGCGAAGGTGACCAGTTCCTCATAGACACTGTTGTTGTGCCTGGTAATTCAGCTGGTGGTCCTCCTTGATGCTGGCACCTCTGGCACCTCCTGCTGCAGCCCTCTGGGGACACAGCATAGAACTGACCTTCTTCACACACAGCATAGAACTGACCTTCTTCAAACGGTGCACCCCTCTACAAACTGTTCTCATGTAGTTTAATTAAAATAGCACATTTTCAGATCGTAAAGGCCAACTTTGTTCCTAAAAGCAAATAAAAGAACTAGATCTTCATTGCAGTAGGTGATAAATATTTATCAACTTAGTTCACTGGTATAATAAATAGGAGCTAATTTGTGACTTTTCTCTACCAGTCATCTTCCTCCATCTCAAGGAGGCACAGCATTAACCTGTTATCCGTTTGTAATCTCTTGGTGATGACAGAATCTTCTTTTCTCTCCAGTGATTACTTCTTCAGAACAGCATCAGTGAAGAGAGCTAACACATTATCATTTAGGTGCTTCATGCTTATGAATGGAAAAAAAATCTCTTTGCCCTTACAGAGGAAAAAGAAAGACAAACATACACAATCAGTTATTGTGTAGTTTCACTTAATCGAGCAGAAAAAAACCCCACTTGTAGTGAGTGGAATTCTCAAAGTGAGCCAGCTCCTGGGAAAAAGATAAAAATGGATCCTGGGAGGTGGTCTTCATCTCATCTCCTAAATACTCTTTGAAATCTGAGTCTTTGTCCTGACTGCTGTTGCCCACAGGCCTATCATGAGGACATGAGTTTTGTGAAGTGATTAGGGAATGACCTGCCAGACCAGAAGGAAATCGATTAAGTGATTGAGGTAAGGGTGGTTAAAATGAACAAAACCCCTATCATGAAACAGCATTATACTGGGAGCCTGAAGCATGGATAGGTTCAAGGGTTGAAGCAAGCTGGTTGGATAGATGTCTCAGGTCAGGCAGTCCTTGCTGATTGCTAGAAGCAGAAAGGAGTAGATCAGTTGGGGCAGACTCCCTCCTTCATTGCTCTGACTGTCAGCGTGTTCCCATAAGCAGTGGCTGCCAGTATCTGTTGGGAAATCTTTGGACTAGCCAGGCCCCCAGTCTAAGGTCACCTCTAGCTGCTTCCCCAGTCTCTGTAAGGCCACAACTGTCTGGTTTTGTACTTAGAGCCATCAAAACAAAAGTGGGGCCCTAGCAAAATATGAGCAATATAATGATAATTGATAAATACGAAAAAAAAAGTAATATTATTTTATCAGCACAAATAATGAAATTGTAAGACCAGACTCTGCTGAGTGAATAAATCGTTCTTTTTGCATGGCATTGGTACATTTGGGATTGACTTTTCCCCTCCAGGATGCAGGTGCTACTGCTCTGATGGCCATAGCTGTAGGGATCTCAGAGGGATGCTGCTGGATGTCCCATTACGAGCACAAAGTGGGTCCAGTCGTGAGGGTAGGAAGTGGTGTCCCTGGTCTGGTGGGATGATGCAGCTCCTTGTTCACCTGTGGTGGGACAAGCGTTGACTGCACATGCTCATCACCATTAGGAAAATGCCTTTTGGAGCAGGGGATCATTTAAAGAGCTCCTTTGTTTGATGAAACGTGTTTGGGGTTTGGTTGAGCGGAAAATGTATTCACTGCAGATTAGCTTTCAGTCGTGGCTTGCTTTTTTTTTTTAAGCTGTCAATGTATGGGAGCTGGGCTTTGTGTGTAAGCCCCATTCTTTGGGAGCTCATTGAAAAAAATCAAATGTGTGGTTTCCCATATCTGTTGTCCGAGTGCTGAAAATCCAGAGGGGTTTACGTTCCTACTGGGCATTAGGAGAGTTTGGGGGTTGTATCCCAGGCAGATGAATGTCATCCTCCCTTGCAGCTCTGTCTGGGCATTCAGCTTTGCCTTGATCTGCCGGGATACCCACAGGGAACCACAGATTTAGTTCATGCCATGCTTTGCATCACCTCTCTTGATCTTCTCCCTTTCCCCATTGCACCATCTGAACAGGTTGGTGTTGCGTGGGGTGGTGTATCTCTGGTGATGGGGCTGACCCTCCTGTGTGCCCGGACACAAAGTCACCCAGTTAGTCCTGCTTTGGGCTGGGGCTGCACTGAGGCCTGTAACTGCAGCAGGTAGAATGCAAACACAGGAGGCTGACATGTCACCAGAGCCTTTTCTACCGCTTTCCGTATTTTCCAGGCATCTTCCTGTCATTTGCAGTGAGCAAAAACCAGTACAAAAAAAACTTGGTAGTCAGTTGTGAAGTACTTTCACAGAATGGTAGGGGTTGGAAGGGACCTCCAAAGATCATCAAGTCCAACCCCCCTGCCAGAGCAGGACAAAACTAGAGCAGATCATTCAGAAACACATCCAGACAGGTCTTGAAAGTCTCCAGAAGAGACAACTCCATAATCTCTCTGGGGAGTCTGTTCCAATGCTCTACAACCTTTACAGTAGGGTTCTTCCTCATGTTGAGCTGGAACTTCCTGTGCTCGAGTTTGAATCCATTGCCCCTTGTCCTATCACAAGGCACGAGTGAGAAGAGGTTGTCCCTGCCTTCTTGACACCCAGCTCTTATGGATTCATAGACATTAATTAGATCCCCTCTCAGTCTTCTCCTCTCCAGACTGAAAAGCCCCAGGGCTCTCAGCCTTTCCTCATCAGGCAGGTGTTCCAGACCCTTTTATTTTGATTCACTCCTGATCCCAAAGCGCAACATTTGAAGAGCAGAGAGGAAAGAAATAGTCCTTCTTGCAACCTTTGTTTTGTTCGTGCAACCTTTGCTTTGTCGCGGCCGTTTCTGCGAAGGCCCCGGGAAGGCCCTTTACAGGGGCTGGGGGCACCACTTGGTGTTTCCCCATCCCCACTCAGCTGCACCTTCTCCCTCCTCCTCTCTCGGATGCTCTGTTACGTTGCTAGCCCTGTTCTGGAGAGCAGGAGTATTTAGGATTGGACAAGGATGCCTTTAGGATGCCTGTGTGTTTGCTCATAAAACAGGAGGGGATAGGGGGACTGAAAAGTGAGGGAATGAGAATTGGGTCAGACAGAAGCTTCCAAAGAGCTTAGCTTATTTGGAGAAGAGAAGCAGCAGCCAGAACAACAAACCATAGGACAGTGAAATCGATTCCTCGTTCCTTCTTCATCATACCCTCCTCCGGGTAAACCTCTTTCGGTTGATAGTGAATATTTCATGCAGTGCTGAGCGTTTTCCGAACTGTGGTGTCCTAGTTTGGTTTTTTTTTTTTCCACCTCCAGCCCCAAAGGAATGTTTTTACATCATGGAGCTTTATTTTTGGGAAGGGGAGGAGGGAGCGGAGGCTGCAGGCTTGCAAAGAGACGGCAACAAAGAGTGGTTCAGAGAACAGCTTGGCTCTGATGTCTGGGCTGAGAATCTCACCTCCGCTCCTTTGCTCCCTCCGGAACGCTCAGTGAAAAGGGTCTGCTCCCAAGGGGCTGGAGCAGGTTCCAGCTGGAATAAAATAACCCTAAAAATGGTACCCTGGCTCTGCTCTCAGCACGCTGCCATCGTTGGAGCTGCTTCGTTGAGGTGACAGAGACAAGCTGTTGTTACTGTCAGCACTGCAGGTCTATACAGCCTCTGAAGGGAAGAGCTGTGTCTGTTCTGCCTCGTGCAGCAGCACCCCGAGGGCTGGCTGGCTCCTGGCTGCAGGTCACCCATCCCTTCAGGAGAGGGGAGCCACTGAGTCTTGTTCCTCTTTGCCACCCCCTCACCTCCCTTCC
>WUAM01000001.1:594541-619360 GCA_024336885.1 Actenoides hombroni
ATCTCCCTCATGATGGCGGCAGCTCAGCTCGCTCTCTCCCGGCCTCACTCTTCCCCCAACCGACTGACTGCGTGAGCCACCCGCCAAGCTTTATATAGCAGCGGAATGCGCGCGCAGCTCTCGTCTCCCCGCCCAGACGGCCGTCCGCAGAAGCTATTGGCTGCTCACGGCGAGGCTCTACAGATGAGGAAGTCTGGTTGGCCGGAGAGCTGTCACTCAAATCAGCGGCTTCTGTTTGCCCCGCCCGGCTGCCTGTGGATTTTACTGTTAGGCAACGGGGGCTTGACGAATGCCCGCCCTACTCGCTCAGGGCGCTCCCGATTGGCTTAATTGAATGATTGATGCCGAGCGTGATTGGCTGCCGGCCGCAGGGATGAGCTAACGTCATTTGATTGGGTGAAAACAAAGTGTCCTAGTAACCGTCGCAATGACTCCGCAGCGGGCACTGGGCGGTGGCCCGCGCCGCCGCCTATTCCCGAAGCCTCTCTGCGCATTTTGCGCAGCGTAGGCGGCACGCTCCTCCTTACTGCGGGAGCGGGGGGTGGGCGGTTTCCGGGGAAGCCCGGCCCGGCCGTTTCCCCCGCGGCTCCCGAGCACACTCCCCGCCTTCGCCTCTCGCCCCCGCTCCTCCCGCGGGGGATGGAGGGAGAGCCGTCCCCGCCGCCGCCACCCCCCGTTCCGCCTCCCCCACCCTCCATTAGCCGCGAGGCGCTGCGGCGGAGCCGTGGGGGCAGGGCCCGGTCTGCGCAGGCGCGCGCGCGCTGCGGCGCCGTTCTAGCACTTTCTGGCGCGCAGCCGCCTGAGGCAGCGGGGCCGCGCGGCTGTTGCTATGGCGACCGCGCCGGGCGGCGGGAAGGGGTTAGGCCGGGGCACGGCCTGCGGCAGGGTGGGGGGCGGCTCGTCCTCTGCTCCGGGGGAAGCTCTGCTGGGGCTGCCGGCCGGGGAGGGCCGTTCGGCGGAGGGTCCTTTGCGGGAAGGGCCGGTGCTGCCTTGTGGGGAGCGCTGGGGTGGGGGGGGGTCTGGGTGAGGTGGGGGCCGGCAGGTGGGCGGGCTCCCCGAGGCTTTCCTGGGGTGCAGAGAGAGCAGCTGTGCGAGGGGACACCTCTGTTCGTGTCGCAGCCCTGCCGTGAGGCTGCCAAGCATCCCCAGCTGGGTGAGCATCGCCCTCACCTCTTCCCGGTCGCGTTCTGCCCCGTGCTTCCCTTGCACCACGTCAGCACGTTCACGCACGGGCAGTGCATCTGTTGGTCGCAGCTTCTGCTGCGCGTACTCGCATCGTTGTTGTAGCAGAGCCCTTTGATGAGCACGTGTATTCGTTAGGATGCCAGCGAGGCGTACAAGCCCTGCTACCAGTTCTTGTTCTATACCGTAGCTAAAACTTGAAAGAGGCTCCCGATAGGGATCCCCAAACCTAGCGAGTCTCCAGCTGCTGCCTGGATGGGGAGTGGGCCGAGGCAGAAGCAGGGGGTGACTGCAGCTCTCGCTACACAAACGGCACATGGCTGTGTCATCCAGGCGTTCATATAAGGCAGAGGTGCAGTGTGGCTCTTACCTATTTCATGATCTATGCTTGGATAACAATCCAACTGTTTCTGTGGTCGGGTCAGGTGGGTGGGAGGAGAACTGTGAAGACTTTTGATGGAGATTGAATAGCCTCTGGTAGTTTGCTTAATACAAAGGTTATGGCAATTGATATTTCTAGTATGTAAACAACATATTCCTCCCGAGATTAAGGAAGGAGCCCAGGAGCACTTGGAGCAGCCCTGGAGACCCTGGGAGAAGCCCAGAGAGGATCCTGGGCAGGTTCAGGAGGCCCTGGGAAAGACCTTCATGAGCCCCAGAGGTGCCCAGACATGACTTGGAAGACACACATACAGCTCATCTTCCACATTTGAAGCCAGAGCGCAGGAGGTTCACACAGTTTACTTTGAGATAGCTGAGCAATGCAGAGGTGTTAGGGTCCAGATTTATCCCACCTAATTACAGACATGGATTTGAATAACTGGGCTGCGTTCACACCAGAGTCAGTGGAAAGGGGTGACTCGGCCCACTCCAGCTCTGACCACACCTTTCTGTGCTCTGTGAAGGTGTCAGAGGTGACCAAATCCAATCAGTATCATTTAAGTATCAAAGACAGCTGGGATGAATCTGGATCAGACTTTGCTCAAGGTTTCATACAAGGCTGTAATAATCAGTAAAGACAGCTTTTCCTCCAGGATGTGATGCCAGCTCCAGAGTAACATAACAAAGGGATACTGTCCCTTTCTGTCCCTTTAATCGTCTTTCTGATTAAAAAGAAAGAACGTAGAATGTCCTGCCTGTTCTGCTATCTAGGAAAGTACACTCAGCAGAAATTCTCATCGAGCTGTACTCGGAGCAGCAGCATTGAGCTTCTGTGCTCGTGAAGCCCTAGAAAACCAGCCCTAAAATGGAGCAGGAGGAGCCACTGCAGGGCTAGCAGGAGGTTTGCTGGTACCAGCGCTGCTGTATTTAATGCAGATACAGGGTTGGGGTTTTTTCAGCCAGGGCCAGAAAGTGAAGGGCTGCGGGTCAGTGACAAAGATCCGGTTTCTTTCTTCATTAGAATCATCACGAGCCTTTGTAGCCGGTCCTTCTCACAGCTCGTGCTCCAGCCCACACTGCCTTTAATCTTGGGGAAGCTGATCTGTAACGTGTAGAGTGAGAAATGGTCACCACACCAGTGCTCCCAGTGGCAGCAAACAAGTGGAAACCCTCTGCTTGGTTGAGACTTCCGATACCTTCCAATAGAGCAGGATTGCACCCCCTGGAGCTGGGGTTAGTGCCCTGCGGGGTGGATAAAACTTTGCTCCTGTGATTGAGCCCCAAGAGCTTTCCCTGGGAGATGCAGCCACCTGCATATCTATGGGTTAGGAGGCAATTCAAATTATTCATGCAGCATTTATTGATGCTAATTCCTACTCCTGTCATCTGGTACTTCTGTTCTTAGCTACGTGCAGATCCACGGGAAATGACAATTCTATTTGAAATATTTTTTTTTTAAGTTAAAGTAAAATGCCAGTACTTCTAAGCTCTCTATGTGGAGGAACAGAGACAAGATGCCAGGAATCTCCATGGAGAGCTGCTGGAGCTGCCGACCATCTTCGCCCTGCAACTTCTGACGCTGTGGCAACCCAGCAACCTAATTAGCACGTACCAGAAGGTGAGCTGGCAAGTAGTGAGGCAGGATTCTGCCAGAACCTTGTCTCACACGAAACATTCCTTCAAAGGCAAACCTCTGTACCAAACACTGACAATTGGGCACATTCTGGGGGGAAAAAAATTGCACATCCCCTGGTCCTGCCATGAGCAAAACGCTTAAGTACGTTTCTCTTGTGGCTGGTTCAGTGGACAGCATGTGCTGAGCTGCTGCTGTGGGGACCAGGGGGGGATGAGTGGTTGGAAAGTGGTTGGGATGGCAGAGAGAGGAGAAGCTTGACCAGGGTGGGAAGGGACTTGGGTCCCACATCATGTTTTCAGTGGAGACATCAGTTTTGTACTGGATTTCTTTGTTAGTGCTCCAGTGACGAGCAAGGAGGTTTCACCTCCTTTAGGTGCTTCTAAATTTCCTGTCTGTACATTTGCTATGTCCATAAATGGCTGTAACTGGGACACTGGGAGACATCAGGAGCCAGTATTAGGAAACCAAGGGCCCTGCATATAATCCAAAGAAAGACATGGTAGTGAACTTAAAACTAAGTTGGAAATTGCTTTTCTGTTTTGTTGAATATTTTTTACCTTTTCATTGTAATTGTCATGTGGGGAGGATAGAGTTAAAAACTTTTAGGCTGAATAGGCCTATAAAGGACTGGTCTGAAACCAAGATAACATTTCAACAAATCAGCAACTAAGAAGGGAAGGGCCTTAAGACTAAAAGATGAGATGACCTCGAAGGTAAAAATAATCAGAAACAAGACGCAATAATTAAGAGCCGAGTCTAACGACAGCACAATTCTGTCAACTTTTGTAGATCATACCTCATTGTGGCTGCTTGACATGAACCAGAGAGAGATTTGGAAAAAGGTCAAAACATTGAGGTGTCCCCGTCATAACCTGTGGTGATTTTAACACTGAAAAATATACCTCTAGGAGAAGAATTTCAATGTAAATGTAGGACCACCTTTGTAGAATGATTTAGGTAATAGTATAATGATTTAGGTAATTGATGGAGCACACATAAAAAGATTTTTGTGATGGAAAAAGCCATGTAACCAATCATATCTAATTTATTTGTTATTTATTCTGTATTTAAACCACTGCTGTTTGAGCTAATGGGGGCTGGATTTGTGACTTATCACCTAACACCCATTTCTGTAGAGTCAAAATAGAGCAAATATCTTGACTCTGTGTGTTGATTGGCTTTGCACCCTGGGTAAAGGGCCCTTTTTGGGGGGACTATATTTGTTTTCTTGTTTGTTTTGGGTTTTTTTAACAATCTGTACTGCTTTTGGAATGGAAATGGATTTTACTGTGGATATAATTAGTTTGAGCAGAGTAGGGATATACTTTCCTTTGAGTGTTGCATTCCCCTTTTAAGGAGCCTGTGTTCTTTGTGTGCTGTGGGGTATATGGAGACAATCCCTCCCCTTGGCAGGCAGACAACAGTGATCACTCTTCTCTGGATGCTTAACCAGCAAGATAGCAGTTTGTGTCTCTGAGACAGCATCCTCGTCTAAACTAGTCTGAGCCTAGTGCCTGGGGATGGGCTGATGTTGAGGTTGGCAGGAGCCCAAATAGAACTCACAGAACTAATTCTGTTCATACAGGTAACAATCTGAAGCGCTGAGTTCAAGAGAGGGACGTCGCAGAGCGCGTGTGGGTGGACACCTGCTTCCAGGAATGGAAAGCCTTTGGTGGTGGGGTCGTTCCAGGTTTCTGGGAACACTGAAGTAGCAGGTGGGTACGTGCAGACCTGTTGTGATTCTACTCTTTCTGATTGTTACTTCCAAGGTTAAACAATACTTTGTTTTGGAGAAATTACGGCTGCTGAGATGATTGGAGTTACTGAAGGTGAGCGGCTGCTTCCAGAGACTGGTGGGTGAGATGTGCAGTTGTGGGATTGCTGCTTGAGAGAAATGAGAACAGTGGACTGGGATCAAGCCACAGGCCCACCCAGGCCAGTATCTTGTCTCAACAATCAGCAGCAGCTGTCAAAGAGGAACAGGGCAAACGTACAGAGATGTGGCAGGTGGCTCAGGCAATTCTTTAGCCACAAGCAAGTAACTTTATGTTTAATAGCCCCAATGGATTATTATGAATGTATCAGCTTTTGCAACCATGCAAACTTTTGGCATAAACAACCTCCTGTGATGATGAGTCCCATGGTTTCGCCACAAGTTGTGTAGAAGAAGAGCTCCTTCCATTTGGTTTGATGATTTCCACTGAGCTCCTCAGTTCAGAAGAGGGCTGTGAGCCTGTCACTTGAAAGCTTGCACTCAAAAGAGTCTTAAACACTGTCAGTGATTACCATGAAACAGAAAGTAATGCTAAACCAGCTTTTACTTGAGGTAGGGTTCAGCATTAATCAGCAGGTTACCTCTCTTCCGTGCTTAAAACCAGTGAACTTTGAACACTGTTCCAGTAAAGTTTCCCTCCTTCAGTTCCACAGCTCCACTGCAGTACCTTGTCCAGTGATAAGCCCTCTAGCTATCGCCTTCTTTCACTTGGGAGATCTGTTTCTCTGGAGAATTTCCACCAAGAAGCAGTGACTAATTCGATCACGAGGTGAGCATATGGTGACACCCCCTGCTGTGGACAAAAATAAACTTTCCTTCGCACAAAGTTGATTTCATCATTCCTCCATCTCTCTCAAGCCTCCTTTTCTTCATTCCCAGTGCAGCCCTCTTCCTATTAGGAGTTATTCTTTCTCCCTCTTGTTTAAAAAAAAAGCCTTCATCCATCCATCCTCCATGCTAGCGCCCATCTCCCTGCATAGAGACCTTCTTCCACTAATGCCATGCCTTCTTCAGTCGCTGATTGAAGAGCTGCTTTCACGTCCTACACAGAGAGCTCTTCCATTCTGCAGCGTGTCTTTCATCTGTGTCCCCATCAAGAACCTCCTTGACAAGTTTCCAGACAAGCCTGCTTGCTAATTCGGTTGGTTAGTGGTGGGACCAGCTACTGGAGCGTTGGAGGTTTCCTGAGGCTCACAGCGCTGTTCTGCCAGCCTCCCTCTTGTGACTGGTCCCCGTCATTACACTCTCAGGGGAGCAACAGCTTAACCTTCTGCGTTTCTCTGCCTTGAAGGGGATATCTAAAAGCAACCTACTGCAAGAAGGCTCTGGATATCTCATGTCAAAGGTTTGGTGGAAACCAGGCCTCTTCTGCCTGGTCTCCACTCTGTACAGGTAGACAGTGATGTTTGCACTGGTAAAACATCACACCGCTTTGACTTGCCTGGGTTTGGTGGCATTATGAAAGGACTTTTATATTAGAATCATAAAATCATTTAGGTTGGAAAAGACCTTGAAGATCATCAAGTTCAACTGTTAACTCGGTACTGCCAAGTCCCCCCATGAAAACTGGGGCTTTACTGATCCCAGTACGCATTTGGGGGTGTTTGGCTGGTGGCGTTTCCATCTGCTTCAGCGGGTTCTGAATTAGCTCTTGGGGTAGGAGTGATAGTCCATGAGGTGGGATATAAACATTGTATGGCTTCTTACTTCTCTGGAAGATACGCAGATACATGATCATAGGCATGGTATGAGAACAAAATAAATATGCTGATCAAGATCTAAATCCAGCCATCTGAGAAAGGCATTCCTCTCATGTTCTGCTGGATTTGCTCCACCAGAACTCAGTTTAGGTCCCTCCTCCACAGCCACAGCGAGCCTGGGTGCCTCAGAATGGGAAGAAAGAAACGACTCTGGTCCTGTGGTAGTGAACTCTGTACTGCAGAAAGAAACCATTATTTCTCTCAGTTTTCATGGGAATTCATTGGAACAACCCGGATGGGATATACTGGTTGGGAATCCACAATGCTTTGGAAATGGTATAAACTGGAGGAAGGACAGGACCAACAAACAGTAGGCAGCACTCTAGCCAGAAGCAGGTCAGCTAACCTGTTGTGTTTCTGGAGCTAAAATATTTTCATATCTAATACTTTTGATTTTTTTTCCTTCTTATTGATAGTTGCTGAGAGCAGCAGAACTGCAGTTGCATATGAGCAGACATCTGCCAGAAGAGCTCTCCCATGGTTCAGCCTGAGTGAGAATTGAGGGAGCTATGCATAAACATGCAGAATTTATGGACAGTTAGAAAAGCTTCATTATTAATCATTTCCAAACGATTAATATGATTTCCTTTGTAACCAGAGAGCTGCAAGTGTCTTTGTTTCAGAGTGAGTGAGTTAATCTACAATCTCCTTTTAAGTAGATTTCTGCTGTCCAGGTAATCTGAGGATTAATTCTGCAAACTCATGTAGTGCTGACATGAAGGAGCTGCCTCTACAGGGAGATGAGAGAAAGGAGTATGTTACTGTTACGAGTTTCCATTATTCTCATAAGTTCCCATTTGTGCTACTTTTTGCCTTTTTTATGGCTAGAACCAGACTTCAGGGCTTTTAAAATACCAATCCAGGTCATCATCCAGAAAATACATCTCTAAGTGCTTTTTTTTTCTGCCAGATAGAGAATGATACACCCTGTCAATAGTGCCCCTTCCAAGCCCAGCTCACCTGGTAACTGTGAGGGCTGCAGCTTGGCATGGGCAGCATTATATCTCATTATATGAGATCAAATATGCCTATCCCTGTCTGTCCCTTCCTGTTCCTGCCTGCAGGAGAAGGCAGCAGTGGCAGCGTTTGGAAGGAGCTGGATGGGAAAGGAGGGAGCAGAGCTGCCTCCTGCAGTGTGTCACCCCTGGGGGGGAAGAACTTCAGACGTTGAAATGTCCCAGCTTGCCTTTGAGAACAGTAGCTTCTAGCTCAAGAGTTTAGAATCTGCTCTAAATCAAGAGGTTTGGGGTCGTCTTATTGCAGAGCAGGAATGGTGGCTCAAGTGTCACAGGGCAAGTTCAGCCCTCTGTACAGCCATCACTCAGGACACATCAGTAGCATTTCCTGGGCAAAAGTCAAGTGTCAGGAGGACATGCTGAGCTTCTTACCTGATTGCTCACTTATTATCTGCATGGAAGTCCCAAAGTGTCTGAAGAAGAGCTTAGGGAAGTTCCAGCCAATGTCCTTTTCTCTGGGACCCTGTGATCTAGTATGCAAAATCAAGAAGGTAATGACTGAGCAGGCCAGAGCATCTGGAGTCCTGGGGTTCCTGGCATCTTACTGCCTTATTTCCTTTCCTGATAGAGGCAGAATTCTTCTTGGACAGGCTGCAAATCTCAGCCAGGAATCCCACAGTTCCTCCTACGTGCTGACAGGTCAGAGGGCCGGAGCTCTGTTTAATGGTTGTATTTCAGATGTGGGAGGAATGAAGTCTCGGGAATTTCCCTGATATGATTGACTCCCTGATAACCCCATTTTTATTATGGAGGCTTCCCTGAATCCCTCCTACCTCCTTCAGATGGCCTGAGCAAAGGACACATCAAAGATGTAGACCTGTCTCTCATCAACTAAGCACCAGCAGCCGGGTTATCTGAAGTCATTTTCTGCCTGCCTGCCACTGGGAAGAAAGAGCCTTCAGGGGTTCTCCTTGTGTACCCCGAAAGCACACATCATAACAGCTCTTGAGTAAACAGAGGCAAAACCAGCATCCCCCATCCTCCTCACTGAAACACTCTGTGTTCACAATAAAAGCCCCGCTTTCATCTCTTGCCAAGAAAAACACAGACAGTCTATTAAAACATCTTTAATGACATGATATAATTAAAAATAGCTAACGTGCAACTCAAAGAAATGAATATGAAGCTTGTTTAAATCTGTTTCCACACCCCTCCAAACTTGACTGACAGGTTCCAAACTTTTATTAATTGGCCTGAAAATTTATAAACACCCCAATATTATGGGGCAGAGGGTGTGTCCTATATATGAGTTGGGACCACAAGGGATTAATAATCAGATTTGAAAGGATTTGGGTGCCATGGTAGCTTTAAAACTCCTGCAAGGCACATCGCTGCATCTGTGAGCATTTACATTTCTGTTTCAAGTGGTCTGAAAGGAGTTGGAGACACTCGTCCCTTGGGCTCCTAGCAGCCTGTGTGTTTAAGTCTCTGAAGCAATCCGAGAAGTGAACTCGGAATGCTGTAGTCAAAGGCCAGTGTTTGAATTGATCCCTTTTCTTCACAATAACACAAAGGATTTGTACAGCTCCTCATCTTTTAGATGAGCAGAGGAGAGGAGCTGGAATGCCTGCTAAGTCCCGAGTATTGGATTATTAAGTAACTCTGGTCACAGTCTAATATGAAGGTTATCAGACTGACAGTTAGGAAAGCATCTGTCCTGGGTCTGTTCTAAGGACACTATTAGGTGAGGTGACTTCACTTTCAGCGTCAGTAAGACAAGCACTTCAGTGCAAATGAACAAACAGGTGAACCTCAGCCCAGCATGCACCTTGTTTTAGCTGATGTGACATTAAATATGTTAATTTAAGTCCTGGTTTCAGTTGGCAGTTTTAACCCTGAGCTGCCATGACTCAGCTGAGAGCCAGAAGCTCAGTTCTGTATCTGTGCCCCATGTTTCTCCTTTGATGCTCTGCGAGTTTTATAGAGACCAAGACTAAAAAGCATTGCTTCTGAAGGGTTCTTGGTTAGCAGGGGCATTTGCTGGAAGGGACACATGGATAGCATCGCTGAGGTGAAAGGACAGATCAGTAGTAGCAGGCAGGAGATAGCTACTTTTTCCCTACAACACGGAAGCAAGTTGGTGGTTATGTTCTGACTGGGCTGTAATGCTGTAACAGTCTTCACTAGTGGCAATACTGCAAGATACCATCTCATCTCTCTTGCAGGCACTTTTCTTCAGACACCACCTCTCCTGATTAGACAGAATTATGCAATGTTAACTCTAGAATAGCCCAGGGCCTGGCTACTCAGAGGCACCATTTCACTAGGTTCACGTAAGTGATCTCAGCTGCAGCTCAAGCAAGATCTGTGCAGGCTGCTCTCATCTGGAAGATGAGCAGCTTGCCATCCACTGGGAATCAGAGGTCTCCTGTGGAGCAGGATCCGTTGTCTCAAAGTACAGTAGTGCAAGTGCTAGTGCAGGCTGGAATAAGGCTCTGAGAGTCTTGCAGGAAGATCACTTGCATCCTCCAGTGACTTCTGTACGTACCCTGTGTGATTTCTGTATGTACCCTGTTAATTGCCCACTGGCAAGAGTATCACGTCCCAGAATAAGTGTCAGTTGTCATCAAAAACACTGCTGTTCCTGTGGCTGAAGCTGTTTTCCTTGACTATCACTCGGTACGAGATGCGCATGAAGGAGCCAGTGAGCAACACGACAAAGAGGATAAGGAGCAAAGACCAGACCCCTGGTTCAATCCCCTTGAGGAATCTTGGGCTGTCCTGGGGGATGGTGTTTGTCAGACTCAGCAGGTACCCAAGAGTCCAGCCAGATGATGTGTCACCCATCTATTGAAATAAAAAGGAGGAGAGGTCAGAAGAGAAGAAGGCAGCCTGGAGCCCAGCTGTGCTTCTGTGCACAGACCCAAGGCCTCATTTACTTTATTGGAGATTGATCCAAGGATTAGGCTTGAAATGAGGAGCTCTCCCACTTTCAGTATGCTAATAGGCTTCTTTTGCCCTGACCAGTCCCACCTGACACTTCCACCCACACCTCCCACCTGTAGTCCTGGCAGCTCCATATAAGCTGTGGCCTGGGCAGACACCTTTTTTCTGAGCTGTGCTGTAAGTTTGTGCTGCTCCTTCTACTGCTTACTGGCTGGTTTTCCAGGTGGACATCAGGTCTGTGTCATGGGTAGTTCTGTCTCTGGCCCTGTTGTTTAGTTGAGCCTCAGACCTGTGTTGAAGGTTGCTTGTGTCTGGCTTTCCAGGCTGGGCTCCCTGGATGGACCCTGGACTTGCCTTGGTCTGATGATCACGATGTGGCTGGCTGACCTGCTGATGTGGTTCTGCTCAGTGGGACCGTGTCTTTACTGGTGAGCAGAGAGATGGGAATAGGCTTCCTTTTCTTTTTTGAAGGGAGAGACCTGAATCAAATCCCTCTTTCTTTAGGGGCTCCAGATCCGGAAGCAATTTCAGACCTTATGCCAGCTATAAACCCTCAAGAGTATGAAGGTGAGTGCAAAGAGGTGGGGCAGTATCTTTTGGCTTAGGAAATAGTATCATCAGTTTGTCCTTAGTATCAAGTGCTGATCAAGACAGACTTCCTTCCCTATTGGGCGTAGACTCTTACCAGTGGTATTGCTCCAGATGAGGTTTTTGACCCCTCTGTTTCTCAGTGTGGACAATTGTAACCTCTAGTTCTCTGACTCTGATTTTCTTGCTCATCATGACTGTGAATTTATTTTTCAAAACCATCTTGCTGGAGAAATCTGGCTGGTTAGGTCTTGGAGGAGCTGGGAGAGGTGTACTGAACCCACCCCTCCCTCCCGACTGGAAATACCACACTGGAGGTAACTGACCTTCTTCTGGAATGCAGTCCAAAGAGATCTGTCAAAGTCAAGCATGTAGCCCTTTGTACTGAGATGCAAGAGGAAGGTGGACACGACGCAGTAATCAGCAAGTGTGTCCAGGCTCTTCTGGGACTTCTTAACCAGCTGGTGTCATTTCCAAAAGAAGATGGGGGGGGGGGAATATTCAGTAGCTGAATTTCAGGCCTGCTGTCACATCTGCTTTCCTGCTCTGGTACTGACTGGAGGAGGGGTTTGTGTCCTGTGCTTACTGATACCATGTTTCTTGCACCCACTGGGCTGTAGTCTGGGAATGAGTGTCCTCTCTTAGTGCCTTGGTTTCCACTTTATGAAAGACCAGGCAGTTCCAAGAGCAGCAGGACTGGCAGCCAGGTCTCCTACAGTTACCTTGATGGGTGAACTACTGCATTAGGTTCTCTGCTCTCTAATTAGGCTGAGCTAATGATGCAGCTTTTCTCTCAGGAGGAGCACTAACGAGATCTTTCTCCTCTATCCAGAAGAGAAAGCTTTAGAGAACTGCTTATGGGCTTTGCTACCCCATTAGCAAAACTTGTAAAGGTGTCCAATTTGGATGTTACTGCGGATGCTTGATCAGTGTAGGTGCAAATGAGGGTGACCTCATAAGCCACCAGTGGAGGGAAAGAGCTTATAGATTCCCCCTGGCTTGGTCTTTGTGAGCCCAAGTAAATTGGGAAAGCCCCTGGAGTCAGAGTGGACGTGTTCCTGCCACTGAAGGAGAGGAGGGTCACAGGAAGACCAAGGTGATGTGCAGGAGTGAGTGAACAACCTTCCCGTTTACTCCTTAATGTGCAGTACAAGATACTTGTGGCTTTTCATTTAACTGAGCCCAGGTGCTACCAGCAGCAGCTGGGATTTGAGAGGAAGGAAAATAAGTAGAGCATGTTTCCTCAAAGTGGGGAAAAACCCACAACACAAAACCCCAAACAAACAGCAAACCAAAAACAGAACAAAAAAACCCCCGAAACCCAGGCAAATCCAAGTTTTTCCCTGAGGGAGCAAGTAAGCTCTATCAGTCTGAGCCCCAACAGACTGCACCTTGTTTCCTACTCTTCCCACACACCGAGTTATTCCACGGTTACCTCTTTCACAGACATTGCACAAAGCCTGTTGACTGCCTGACCCAAGTCAGGAGAGGGTACGGTGTCTCTCATGAAGTCCATGGCCTCAGAAATCACCTACAAGAGCAACAGAAACAATGGTCAGGTTGGACTGTGCTCTGCACCTCTGTGTTGTGGACGGTGCTTGTAGGAAAGGAAGTGGCTGTAGCTGTGGGGTGCATTGCCAGGGTGGCCTTTTGTTGTGTCTGTGTTGGTGGTTGTACCTCTGATGGATACAAGGAAGACAAGCAGAGCTGTTAAGAGTGTGGAGATGGAAACAGTTTCTACCCTGCATGCAGTAGCCTGCCTGGCTAAGCAGACTAGTCCTTATGCTCCTTGGCACCATGTTCATGTGAGGCTCTCAGGAGCAGGGACCTGGGGAAATTTTCAGTAATTCCTCCCTCTGAAATACACTCAGTTCATCCTAGGATCTTGAGTTGGTCCCGTCTTAACCCAATGACTTTGGACACTAGGTCCAGGGTCTCAAATACAAGCATGTGTGTGGTGGAGCATGCCCAGATGTTTGCCAAGGGAGTGGCAGAGGATCTTCAGCTTTACTACAGACTTTGTGTGGAAAGACTTCAGCACACGACTCCTGTCTGTTCTATCCCTGCTGGCTCTGGAAAGCACCAAAGTTTGTCTGTCAAGCAGACGCTGCTGAAATGTGGATAAGGAAAGCCCACTGGGGTCAGTGGTGGGGAGCCTGTGGTCCATGTTTGAAGAGCTGTGTGCCATCGATGGGGAGAGGGCAGGAGTGGTGTGTACAGCATTAGCCAGAGCACTGGCTTTCTTGGTTAGCAGAAGGCACAGTGTGGCTGTTTCCACTGCATCCATTAATGACCAAACTGGTCCCATTTCGTGGGTTCTCCATACCAGTTGCCTACCCCAGTGTAAATGAGGACTCACCAGAAACCTGGTCCGGAGGGGCTTGCTGAGGGAACGCTTGAAGAAGCTGCAGGAAGAGGAAGAGTTGAGCAGGCTTTGCACGAGTGCCGCGCAGGCGGTGCGATTGCCGGAGCCGGTGACGTTGAAGACCTCCTCGGGGCCAGGGATGTCTGATGTGTCACCACTGACAGCACAAGGCCCAGCCTGCACTGCTTGCCACTGCACTTCCCGGGAGTAGCTGAGGGGCCAGCAGGGATTAGACACAGTTTGAGCACTTCTCTGATCCTGGAGGCAGAATAAAACAAGGCAGTAAGAGAGGAGATTGGCATCCAGGGCTTCGTGAAGGAAGACTACGTAACACACTGAGGAGTGGTTTTCCTGTGGCACCACAATGTTGTAATAGAGCAGGCAGGCTGCAAAATTTGCCAAACTTTATCTCAGGTAGTCAACTGCAAGGCCCAGACTGATGCAGTAGCTCCTGTGGAGTTCAGGGCAAGCTGCAAGGACTGGACCTGCTGAGGGGTCCCAGCCCTACCTGCTCCCTCTTAGACCAGAAATACGATTGCAACGACTCCTGCTGCAAGGGAGAGGCTGTTCTGTTCTGTTCTGTTCTGCTCTGCCTTGCAAATGGCTCAACCCCTTCAGAATCAGTGTTTCTTACCTGTAGGAATTCCCCAATATAACTATGGTGTCTCCATGTGGGACATCCACAGCTCAAATAAGGGGAGGTGTTGTTTATAGAAAGGCAAGTGGATGGGCAGTGAGTGGTTTATTTCTATAAAAAAATCCGTTTTGGTGGAGACTGAAATGGTTCCTGAGTTTGCATCAGATCCTGGCCCCTCTCCAAGCGAAATACAGTTTGGAAGAACCAAAACACCTGCACGTTTTTAAAATAAAATATTGCTCCTTTAAAGATGTTTCAGGGTTAAAGTCAGCGAAGGAAATACCCCAAGTGGAAGGTCCCAGCTGGCTCCTGGGTGCTGTTGTGTTGGTTCCCCTTCCGGGATGGAGGAGCCATTCAGAGGAGCCAAGGGAAGCCGTTGTCTCCCTTCACCCTCAAGGTGACCTCAGCACCTCTGGACAGCAATTTCATGCTCCTGTGTATTGAGTAAGGAGCCAAACAGAGCCTGGAAGTAGGAAACTCTTGACTGGGTGTCTATGTCTGCTCAAAGGGCGGTGATTTGGGCATAAAAAGTATGCCTTGTAAATGCACCAGGCTTTTTGAGGTCTAAGCAGATTTTTGAGATATTTGAATTCTGTAGGGTCTTGAGAATAAGTAATAATAAGGGAGCTGGGGTTGTTCCACCTGGAGAAAAGGAGGCTGAGGGGAGACCTTCTCGCTCCCTACAACTACCTGAAAGGAGGTTGTAGAGAGGTGGGTGTTGGTCTCTTCTCACAAGTCACAACTGACAGGACAAGAGGAAATGGCCTCAAGTTGTGCCAGGGGAGGTTTAGGTTGGACACGAGGAAAAACTTCTCTACTGAAAGGGTTATCAAAGGCTGGCACAGGCTGCCCAGGGAGGTGTTGGAATTGCCATCCCTGGATGTATTTAAAAGCCATCTTAGGTACAGTGCTCAAAGACTTGGTGTAGTAGTGGCCCTGGTAGAGTTAGATAACGGTTGGACTTGATGATCTTAAAGGTTTTTTCCAACCACAGCAATTCTGTGAAGCAAATGCTCTCTATTAAAGGCAGTGACTGACATTCTGCCCACCAGAAGCTACCCCTTGTGCAACCATTGTGTAGCGAAACCGTAACAGGAGCTCGCCAATGCCCTGCTGGCAGATACTCACATGGAGGAGCTCGGTGAGCAGCCTGCTGCAGAGCTGCTCTGAGCCGTGGCAGGGGCAGTGACGAGTGTAGACGTCGTGTGTCTGCCCATACAGCTGCAGCCTCACCCCCTCTTTTGGGGCCTGCTTCTCTTCTTCCACCTTGGAAGTGAGCTCTGTTGAGGTTCTTCCCACGGACAGGACTCCTGCCGTCCCCTTCCCAGAGGGGACCAACTGTCCTTGCCAGTCGTACTGACCCAAAAAGAACCAGAGAGATCAGTTCTTAAGATGTCTGCACTGGGTCAGAGTCTGATGCAAGCACTAGTGCACAGAGAGAAAAAGCAGCTTGCTGGTGCAGTACAGCCCAACTTAATTTTTTTTTTCCCCCACAGGACATAAGGATACTGAACTGGTGGCTTTGGAAGGGACAGAGGAGCTGTGGTACAAGCACTGCCATCCATGCAGAGAGCTCCCTGCAGCCAGTGAGAGCAAACAGGGCTCCCCATCCTGGATGGCTGTTCAAAGCAGCGGCCTCAGAGGTAGGAATAGGGGAGAGAGGAAGGGGGGAGTGGTGAAGAATGGGAGGGAGGTTTCCAGGTGGGCATCTATGGACTTCAGGTACTGCCTTGATGCTAAAGAGATCTTCCTGTCAGAAAACCCCTGTGGTTTCATCTCCTGCAGTCTTGCAGGGCTGCTTTTGTCAGTGCTGCAGGTAGCAGTACAGGCAGGAAGGTTGAGGTGGGTGGAAGTGCTCTGTCCCTGGCTGGGGGCGGCTGCGCTGCTGCCAGCAGGGCTGGCAATTCCCTAACCCCTGCGTGCTTGCTGCTGGCTGTCAGAACTGCCTCTGGCTTCCCTGATGTGAGAGAGCTCCATCCAACCCACCTTTCTTTTGCCCTTTGAGTTCTTCTTGAGACTCTTTGGCTTGAGAAGCCATGGTAGAGCAAGGAAACTTAAATGTACTCTTTTTAGTGAGTGCCTCCTGAACACAGACCAGGCCCCTGTGCTGGGGACACCACCTCTACTCTCGCTAGCATCTCAATGAGAAGAAATTTAACGGGCTTTTGCTTTGGCAGCAAAAGACTCTGCTTCTCTGTCCATCATCCCCAGGATGTCCCGTGGGACAGCTGGACCCCCCCAGACAGCAGCAATGTCTGTTTGACAGCAGTGCTGAGCTAGAGCTGCAGAGACTCAAAGCAGTGGAGATCCTGTTGACACCCCAGGGCCAGGCTGTTTAGGGTCATCTAATTGAGTGTCCTGGATGTGTTGTCCACAAAGCCTCACATCTGTCAGGGCAACTGCATGAACATGTCCATGACAGGCTATATTAGACATTTGGGCCTTCAGCCTAGTTATAACCATCTCACCTTATGTCCCCAACCAGCTGGTGGTGGATGTAACCTGCCACCTCCTAAAGGGAGTGGAAATTGTGCCTAAGCTTTGTTTAAAGTACAGGGATTTAGTGATCCCTCCACGTGTCTCTGGGGCTGTTTGCTAATGGGAGTTGCTCAGCTCAGTTCTGTACTCCCCAGGCAGGATCATCCTTTACCTTGAAGAAGTTCTCCAGGACATAGTTAACAGCAATCCAGTTGAATGCTTCCTCATCTGGCCTGGACAGGATCTGTGCTCCCCGAAAGTCGAAGGGGGATGACTTAAGGGCCACAGTCAGGGCTGCAAGGAGGCCGTCGGAGAGGATGGGATGGGTGAGGCTAAACAGAAAAGAAAAAGAAAGCACCTTGGTAGTGACAGGACCCTGCCAGGAGTATCTTGCATGTGGGGACAGCTGCAGGGCTTCTGCTGTGCTTCCCACTGTGGGTAGTAGCCCCGAGACACAATGACAATCCCACTCCTGCTGCCACTTCCCTCCCACCCTCACGCAGCACTGGGGGCAGGACCAGCAGAGGGGTGATTTGAGCAGTTGGTGCCACCAGTCAGGAATTGGGGAGTTTAGTACCTTCTGAGGGAATGCTGTGGCCTTGCCCCACTGACCTGGTCCCCTCCAGACCTCTACTTCTCCTCAGTGTCTAAAAGGAGCTAAAGGTCTCAGCGATGAGGTGACTGAGAACAGGATCCACAGCAGTGAGTGTGATAAGGTGGATCTTCCCACTACGGTTCCCAACCTGCTGACAAGAAGGTTGTAAGCCCCTGTGAGCTGTCACTTAAACTGAAGACATTTCAGCTGCCAGACTGACACAAGTTTTCCCAGCTACTAATTGTGAAGGAGACTTTATACAGCCTGGTAGCAGTAGCGAGACTGTCATCCTCATGGCTGCCAGGGGGGACAACTTGGAGACACAGCCAGACCATACTCCCCTGGAGTACGTTGGGACCTGGAGGAGGTTTACCTGACTAGCAGATAAGGGATGAAACACTGCAGAGCAGACAGGGTGAGATGCAATTACAGAATGATCCGCATGACGTGTGCTGGTCTCTGGGTGTGGGTTTGCAACATTCACTCACTTCAGCTGCCTCATGCTGGCGGTTGCTCCCAGGTAGAGGGGGGTTTGGCTGTGCTGCTCTGACGGGATCTTCTTCTGGGCCCAGTTCAAACATGGCTCCAAGCTCTTCCCTACTTTCTGAGGAGAATCTGAATAGTTGGAGACTCCTGGACCTGAGGACCAGGGGAAGGAATGTCATTTTCTAATGAAAGGTATGGGAGAAGTGTGAGAGCTGTTACCCAACATGTTGCATGGTTAGACAGGACCTGTCTGTCACAGGTGGAGTTCCTCCAGGTAGCAGTCCTGCTAGAAGATGGTGCTGGGAGCAAAGCACTTGTGCACGTAAATCCCAAATTGCCTGAAGAGAACCCTGGTTCTGCTGCTGAGACATCCTGTAGATGACCACCAGGTACCAGCCACATGGCTGCTGCAACAGCTAAACCTGCTTCAGCCCACAGAGGAAGAAATGTGGCTTTAGCCACTACGAAAGATAAGCAAAAAGACACATGGCCATGCACGTAGAGCTGAGGCTGATGTCACCTCTCTCCTTCAGCCACTTCCTTTTGTGTTGGCGGACGTGGCTTCTGAGCCCTGTGCCTGCAAGCAAGACACGTCTGCTCTAGAGGAAGCTGGTGCTGTGTGGAGGGAAGCTGTGTGTGAGCCTTGACTCATCTTTCCAGCAAAGATTCAGTGGGGTCTTAAATGCTGATCTTTTTTTTTCAACTACTACTCAGAAAGAGCCACACTTCCCCATCCTCTGGCCCACTCATCTTCCTGGCTGCGTGACTCCCTCACCACAGGCTTTGGCCCACAGCTACTCACTACCACCACTACTACCCACCACTACCCTCACCACAGGCTTTGGCCCACAGCTACTCACAGGCTGTGTCCATGCTGCAGTGCAGACAGGAGACATCTGGGCGAAAGACCTGTCCTGGACCTCTCCTTGCTGCTGCTGCCAAACTACTGCTACAAACTGAGCTACAGTTGCTGGTTTTAACCCAGCCAGTGAATGTGGTATCACTCGAGGGGCACATGAAAGGTTTCAGGGAGCACTTATCGCATCTTCTATACGTGGTTTGTGTTGCTTGCAGTCTGCAAGGCCACAAAGCCTCTTCTCTGCCTGTTGTGCAACTGCCTTCCTCCAGCACACTGCCACTGAGAGTTCAGGGTTTCCCAGCAGACTGCTGTATTTGTGCTTCAACATCAAAGCAAGATTGAGAGATAGGGAAGGAAAACCCCAAGCAGTAATGCATGAAACCCTTTCACCCGGCTTTGGCAGGGCCAAACTGAGACAAACTAGTGAGGAAGACCCCAGTATTCTCTGAAATGTGACACCTAAACCCCAGCTGTGCTTGTGCTGTCAAACCCCACGTTAGTGGTTGGAGTCTTTGCATCTCTGTTGTCCTGGAGCTGCACCACTTACTGCCCAGTCGGGAGGAGGCAGAGGATGTCAGGGGTTACCCTGCAGCCAGATTTGTCTTCATTCCTGTTCACTGGGTGAAAACCTCAGTAGTCTTGGCTCTACCACTGATCCAGGTGAGCATCAGGATGAGCCCCATCCTCTCTGTGTGCTTCCCTGCCTGCAGCAGGCTGAAAGACTTGCCTCCTGCTACTGCCAAGTGCTCTGTGTGTGGCTAAATCTGCCTGTATTGAGAAGCTCTCTGCTGAAAATAAGCAGCTTGTGCTTCACTCTCCCCACCCTTTCAGTGCACAGCTGGATGGTACAGGAGCCAAGGGAACTGTGGCAATGAACCGTGCATAGATCTCTGCTTTTCCACCCAGCCCATGCCAGTCCCACAGACTGTGGAGCATGAATCAGGCACCTTACCTTGCACAGGGCAGGAACTGCATTCCCTGATCACCCCGGTCTTGGTTGCCTTGGTGGTGGTGGTCCACTGGTAGATGAACAGGGTGGTGTGGGATGGGCCAGCATCCAGAACAACGCCGTACTGGAAAACCCCAAAAACATCCTGGATAAATGGCACTGGATTCATGGCGCTTTGTTATTGTCACGTGGGTGTTCTGGGTCACCCACAGCCCTGTGCTGCAGGATTTGAATTTGCTTTTTACATTCAAAGAAAAGCTGAAGCCAGATGATGATGATGATGTGGATTTTCAGGGAACCATCTGCATTTCTGAATATACATGAGGAGCAGCAAGAGTGGAGAGACACCTGGAAATACATCAGACCTACAGTGGTGAGCTCTGTAGCTGTGCCTGAAACCAGGCAGAGAGCTTCCACTGAGAGCTGAGCCACCTGGAGCTCAGGAAAAACAGGTCCTAAAGCAGTGGGAGATGGCACCACGCAGGCTCTTGACTGATTCTGGGCCTCAAAGCGTTGCTGGATTGGTTTGCTAAGGCTTTTGTGCAGGAATCAGAGGGCTGTGACTTGCTTCTACTTCTAAGGAACTTGAGGCTCCCACATCTTTCTGATGCCCCAGTGCAGAGGTGGTGTGATATGGGCTGGGTTTTCCCAGATGTGTGCCAGACCTGTAGGAGCTGCAGCACCCTGGGCCCAAGCAGCACATGCACTGTCCAACACAGCAGCCCCACAGTGACCGAGACAATGTCTTGGTGGAAACAGCAGCAGTGAACATGAGATTTCTCCACACCTTCTCCACTGACAGTTCTCCTGTTGCCTAGCAGGGAAGCTGAGGGCTTGCTTAGTTTCGTTGCAGTCCAAAGTCTCGTCTATTTGCTGCTGACTCAGCCTTGCTAAAGCTGCACCTCATATGTGAGGAATAGGAAATGAGAGGCCATTGGGATACCCTGCAGCACAGCTCTGTGGCTGTTCTGGATGTCCTCACACCCAAAATAGCCCTGGGTGCTAGCCTAGGGTCTCCTGCTCTCCCTGCTGTTAGGTGACCTCAAGCTGGGACATCTCCCACACAAGATGGGAAAGAGGATCATGCTATCTGGGAGGTACGTGGTAGTGCAAGGTCTAAGCTGTGTCTTGCACTGAGATGGTTGTAGCTGTGACAGAGTGGGAGAAACCTCCTGAGAGGTTGGTGTTAACACCATCTGAAGGGGTTTAGCACAAGGCAGAGCCTGGCTGCAGGCTCTAAGGGAAGCTGGTTGCCTGCTGCCTTCCTGGGAGCTCCCAGCTGCACCAGACACTGAGCTGGTGGGACTGGAGCTGAAGCAGAAATGCGGAAGAAGGATGGAGCTCCCTGCCCGAGCCTGCTGGCACCCTCCCACATGAGTGACAGCTCATATTTCTCGTAGGGACATGTTGGCTGCTGCAGCAGAGGAAGAAACAAATGGTATTGGTGGAGAAATCTGGATTATTTTCTTTTCCTCCTTCACAAAATAAGAGGCTGCTGCTGGGAGCATACAGGAGAAGGGATCACTGCATTTCTGCCCCAACTCAACACCAGGGAAGGGCAGAGCGTGGAGCAAACAAGGTTTCTCTAAATCCAGTTTTGTTTGAGAGAAGCGTGGAGGAGGGGTGGTATCTCTAACCACTCAGGTTAACCTACTTCTGTTTGATTAAACCCTAGCGTGCCACTGATCTCCCCTCAGCAGCCGGTGCATCAAGAGGCAGTGGATGGGCATTAACCCCTCAGTCACCGGGCAGATCTGACCCCGCTGTGCAGAGCAGCTTGGCTCTCCAGTTAGAGTCCAGAGAGGACACAAGAGGACACAGCATGGAAGAGATAGATGTCTTAAAAGACAGAAGCAGTAATCCAGGGCCAAATTCCTACCAACTTTGGCTCTTTCTCTCCACTGCCACCACTGGTCCCTTGCCACTCTGGGGCAGCTCCTGCCACAGGCTGCCTGTCCTCAGCTGGCACTGAGCACCTCTGCTGATCCACAGACCGTATCCACAGCCTGGATTTCCCTCGGTAGCCAAAGGGCTTGCCTTGGATTTGGTTTGAAAAGCTCCAGTCTGTCGAAGGCTGCCAGCCCCCCCCTCGCAGGCTTGTTCTAGTTGCCTCCTCTGTTGTTTCAGGCTGGTAAAGAACTCAGTAGTGCGATGAATGTGAAAACCAACAAAAGACACCAGCTCAAACGTCTGCCTTACACAAGGGAACAGGCTGGTTCTCCTTTAGAAGCAGCCCCGCAGAGAAGGAGAAGGTCCTCTGCTTCTTGCCCCACTTGACCCCAAGCTCAGCCACTGACTGGGGCAGGCGGGTGCCCTTACCTTGGTCCTGGGAGGGGCGACGGGCACATCTTTAGTGGAGACACAAAGCAGCACGATGCCCGTCAGTCCCGCTGCGATCACCAGCCAGGGGGGAAGGAGTTCACGCCAAGACATGAAGCGCTCTCTCCTTTCGCAGAGAGTCAAAAGAGGAAGCAGTGGAGCAGCAGACTGACAGCGGCTGCCTTTTACAACCTTCAAAAAGAGGAGAAAGGCGGAGCTGGGGCCAGGCTCTGACTTCAGCCCAGCCCCAAGCCACAGGGACCACAAGGAGCGTGTGGGCCAAGCTGCGATGCGTCAGGCAGCTCTCCTTCCCTTCCAGCGCTCCACGCAGTAAATAAAGCGACGGTTTCGTGCCCATTCTGGCACCAGCTTTGCGAAGGCATCGGTGCAACCTCGAAACTGCCCCAGGCAATGGGCTGGAAGTAAACAGAAATGTGGGGTTAACTCAGCTGGGTAATAAGCAGAAAGCAGGCAAATCTCATCCGCTTGGTATTCTGCTCCTGGCAGCGCTGGCTGCCAAAATCAGAAGCGGGGAAACTCCTTGTTACTGGGTTGATTTTATATCTGAGGGCTTCGGAGTGGACCTTGCGTGCTTCCCCATGGGCATGTGTCCATCTGGGTGGACTTCAGTCCTTCAGACCACTTCTGCCTCCTTGTTTGGGACTTCAGTCCTTCAGACCACTTCTGCCTCCTTGTTTGCTCTCAGGCAGCACTCGGGACAGGAAAACATCTGCACGTTGGGGTTTTCACCTGCAGGAGACTCTGGCTGGTTTGGCCTCTGCTGTGGGTAGGAGATGGCGGAGGCTGCTTGTGTCTTTTGTCCCCAGTGTCAGTACAGGTGGCTGTACAGCCCTTCCTACCAACTTCCCCATGAAAGATAACCAAAGATAACCCACCATACATGCGCCCGCTTTCTCCTTTCTAGTGTCACAAAGACACGTCCCTAAAACCATAGTTTCTGAAGAAAAATGTGTTAGTCCCAGGAGATGTGCTTCTTTCGGGCTGTTGCCATCTGTTTCCCACTGTCTGGGTCTAGGAATGAAAGTGCAACTCCTTTAAAGAAATGGTTTTGTGTCAGCTGGACCAATTATTAGCAAGGCCGTCTTGTCCCCACCAGAATGCTTCACCAGCCAGGCCAATGTCTGCAGAGCTAAAGGACTGACACCTTCTTGGTCTCACAGGAGTATTTGGAGACAGATCTCTGTGTCTTGGGGTTAAGCAAAGTGCCGGAATTCCCTCATCTTCCTGCAGACCTTAGACTCCATTTCAGGCTTTGCTCGTTAGCAACTGGAATGTATCTGCAGATGTCTTTTGGTGATAGGACAAGGGGCAGCAGTTTGAAACTGAAAAAGGATAGATTTAAATTGCACATAACAAAGAAATTTTGATGATGAGTGTGGTGAGACACTGGAACAGGTTGCCCAGAGAAGTTGGGGATGCCCCATCCCTGGAAGTGTTCAGGGTCAGGTTGGACAGATCTTGGAGCAACCTGGTCTAGTGCGAGCTGTCGCTGCCCGTGGCAGAGGGATTGGAACTAGATGATCTTTAAGGTCGCTTCCAACCCAAACCAGTCTGTGATTCTCTGTTTTGCTTACACTTGGTCTGACAATGCTCTGTGCACAGGGACAGGGATTAAATTGCTGGAGTGCTGACAGTCCTCCTCCCCCTGCTCCCACCTCTGACAAGATGGACAGGCAGCCTTCCACACACCTTGCTGCCGAGGATTCGTGCAGCAGTTCATCTTGCTGTGATGCTGCAAACAAACCAGGTGCCTCAGCATCCTCCTGTCTTAGAGAAATGCTGCACGTGGGATGCGTGGAGCGGCTGCTCGCGCTGCCGCAGTTGGCTGATTGCTCGTGCCCGTGGGCCAGTCGTGGCAGTTTATATCGTGATATATCAACCTCTGAGGATAATCAGGAGCTGCCACATCCTGCCGTGATCAGGCCAGTCCTGCTTCTCTCCTGCAGAAAGCTCCCTCCAGCAGAGCAGCGTGCACCTCAATCCTCAACCAGGGGTTGCTTTTGCAGCTGGGACATGGAGAGGGGACACGAGGAATCTCACGGAGCAGCAGCCACTCGTGACTGTGAACGGTGGGGTGCGTTGTTCTCCTGTCTGCATGTTGGGGTTCATGGGCTGCTGTCAACAGACCCAAGTGGTTTGGGGGGATCTAAACCACATGGGTTTTGCCTCGATAGTTGTACTAACTGATGGGCAGGTGCCAAAGAGGTTTCTGTGATGGGTTGGACTGGTTGCAGCTCTATCCAATCCTGGTGCCCGGCTGCAGATTGCATGAAGGACAAATTAGGATTTCTTTTCCACACTCTGTAGCAGTATTCCTGAAAGTACAGGCCTGCAAAGGTGAAACCATGAAAGAGGAAAGGCCACTTCTCCTTTGTGAGGCTGTTTCTGGTCGTGTTTCCCATCTTCAATCCCTGTGTGCTGGGGATCACCCAAGACGTTGTGGCTGCCCCACTGGGAGGGATACCTCAAGAACCTGCGGGAACCCTGACACTGGCTGCCACGCTCCTGTGTTGGTGCAGACTGGAGCAGCGTGCCTGGAGGCTCCGGGGCCCAGCCGCCAAACCCTGGCCCCGCTGGGCGGAACCTTTGTGAGGCGGAACCTTTGTGCGGCGGGGCGGGTTCCGCGAGGGGAGGCAGAGCGCGGCCCGCGCTGCGCCGGGGGACGCGAGAACGGACGGCCCGCGGAGGCTGAGGCGGGAGCGGGCCCGGCGGGGCCCGGCCAGGCCGCCATGTACGCGGGGCGGCAGGAGGTGGGGGTGAGAGCGGGGGGGGGGGGGATAGGAGGAGGGTGGGTGGTGCGGTTCTGGGGGGCGCGGTGCGATGAGTGGGTGGGCGGGGTGGATTTCAGAAGACTTAAACAGAGGAAGAACTCTTTATAATACAGAAA
>WUAM01000001.1:660274-672179 GCA_024336885.1 Actenoides hombroni
AGATCCCTGGGAGCAGAGGGGCAGGATCCCCCCCTCCCCTGCTGCCCACGCTGCTGGGGGTGCAGCCCAGGGTGCCACTGGCTCTGGGTGTCAGCACACGGGGCCGGCTCAGCTCCAGCTGCTCACCCCCAGCACCCCCTGCACAGGGGCTGCCCTGGCTGCCGGGCAGGGAAGTCTGGCAGTGGAGAGGGAGTGGGTCGGTGAGCCGCCTGCCAACTGCACTCTAACAAAACCAGCTGGAATAATTGTAGTGTGGGGGATGTTGGGCTCTCACAAGTGATTTTAATGCAGAGGCTTTTGGAGCCAAGCAGTAGCAGCAGCATCTCTTTCATCTTCCCCTGTCAGCAGTGAGTAGTAACGAACACTGAAGCTGCTCCTGCAGTTCCTTTTGTAGCCCTTTCTCCTCCCTTTGCAGCACAAAGTCTAGCTGAGCGTGGTGGGGTTGAGCCTGGTTCCCAAGAGGCCGTATGTTTGTATGTGAAAAGGAAGACTTGGCTCCTTGCACCTGCCAGGTCTTCTCCTGTGGAGATAAAGAGTGTTCAGCTTTTGGCCACAGATCTTCAGGGCCAGGGATCGTTTGAAAACCTGCCTCTGCTGCTTCAGACACTGTTGGCTCTGATCCAGCTCAGCCTTAAGATGAGCTCGGGTAGTTTCACTGTTTTCTTTTTTCCACCTCACCCTTTGCAGGTCAGCACAGAAGATTCTCCTAAGTCCTTGATGCTGCTGGCCTCCCCCACCTTCATGAACACCAGCGTGGACTGCCTGCCCCAGGGGCTGCACCCCACCATCCCTGCCCTGGGGATACTCCTCCTGCTGGGCTGTGTCCTGCTGAACAGCATGAGCTTCTGGGTGTTCTGCTTCCGCATCAAGCAGTGGGATTCAGGCATGATCCTGCAGTTCAGCCTGGTCCTGGGAGATGTCCTGATCATCCCTTCTGCTGTGCTTAGGATTACCTACTTCAGCCTCAGCAACCAGTGGCCATTTGGGCAGTTTCTCTGCCAGTTTGAAGTCTTCCTGCACAGCACCCACGTGTACAGCAGCATCTATTTTCTGATGCTCATCTGCATTCAGCGGTACTTCGTCGTTGTGCGTTATAAGAGCAAGTCCATCTGGAAGAAGAGGAGCTTCTTGAGAAAGCTGTGCTTCTTTGTCTGGCTTCTCCTCTTCCTCCAAGGGCTGCCTTTCTTCTTCCTCCTCAAGACCTCAGTTGTTGATGGCTCAGGAAAATGCCTAAGTATTCATCAGTCAGAGTTGGCCTCTGTTTACTTCTTCTACAACACGGTTCTGGTTGTGTTCTCTTTCCTCCTGCCCTTTGCCATTTCCTTGACCTGTGGAGCTCTGTTGGGAGCTGCCATTGCTAAAGTGGCAAAGAAAAGCTCCAGAGGCAAGAAGATGAAGATCAGGTCACTGCAGATGATAACAGTGTCTCTGGTGATTTTTGCCATCTGCTTTGGCCCCCTGCACATCTGCAGGACCATTGGTGTCACTGTGAAGTACTATGGCATGTCTTGCAAGCTCTTGCACCAAGTAGAAGTTGCCTACTATGCCAGCTGGGTGTTCACCATGGCAAACACCTGCCTGGATCCCCTCATCTATGTGTTTGCTAATAACAAGTTTAAGAAGAGCTTTGCTGGCACCTTTCGCAAACACTGGGGCACCAAATAAGTGTGAAAGGTCTGGAGCCACCGCAGACATTCCCAGAAGATCCCATGGGGTGGCTGCTGAAGATTCAGACCCTGAGCTTCCTCCTTCACCTGTTTTGTCCCAAGCCCCCAGAGCTACTGGTAGCAGTGCTGCAGAGTTTCAGGGTTTCTCTATGTTCCTCTAGTGTTATCGAGGGGTTGTTTCTGTGGGCAGGGACACCCTGGGCTGTAAGGAAGCTCTGACTTAGTACTCCTGCCAGTACCCCGGGTGGCTGGATCTCCCAAACATGAGCTTCTGTACACTGCTGAGGTGGCCAAACCCTGTTGGGTGCAGGGGGGAAGTAGGGTTTAGAACTTACATCTAAAGTCATAAATCATGAGAACATCCAGTGAAACCTGCTGTGGATTTCTTGCCCATGACTATTTTGTCTTTTCCATCAGGAACAGGGGCTTTGTGAGCACTGACGCATGGAGTGCACAGGTCTGAGTCCAGCACCTGGCACAAGGAAAAATAACCCACGTCCAGGCACCTGGTTGTCCCTTGGCCACCCAGAAGTTGGCAGCCCTGGAGGCAATCCTGACCTGAGTGCTGTTGTGGTGGGACCGGGCGCACTCTCACCCATCAGTCAGCTCTTTCCAGATGAAAGTAAAAGGTGGCAAATGTTGAGCCGTGGATGAGAGTACAGGAGGGAGATAGATGCATGGATGGGAAAAGGTGCTTTATCAGCCTGGTAGGAAACCTGAATCTAGTCTGTGGGGAAAGTCTTGAGAAACTGGTGTCTGGCCTTGTCCCAGAAACACTGGGTTGAGAGCCTTCAAAGAGCTACCTCCATCCTGCCCTGGGAAGAACAAGGCCTCTTACAAGAGTTTGGGCGAGGGAAACCTAGAGACTAAACGCAGAGTCTGTGTCCATTTTGTTCTGGAATGTTACCTGGTTTTCATGAAGCTGAAGGTGAGAAGGACCAGACCCCTGCCCACTGCCCACTCTCATTCAATGGTCCTTTTACCCTGTGTCAGGGAACCAGCCTCATGATCTTCTCCTTCCTCCACTGTCCCATGGAGACAGCTGCCTGAGCCCTGGGAGACTGACAGCCCAGGACAAGCAGCTTCTCCTTACAGGTGGTGGAAAGTGGCTACTCTTTGTGGCTCAGGGAAGGAAGGAGCAGAGGGAGTGGAAGAGTCTGAGCTGCTGGGGACAAAACTGGTGAGCTGTGTTGACCGAGATGGAGGAGGACGAGTTGTGGGAGGCAGCATTTCTTGGGCTGCCCAGGGTTTCTGCAGATGAGAAATACAGTATCACTTAAAGAATATTATCATTTTATGTGGGGCAGAGGGGATCTTGTAACACTGTGCTTCATGTGGGATGGTGCAAGAGGGCACTGCGGGGGCACTGGTTGCATGAGCTTCAAAGTGGAGTTTCATAATGGAAAGTGAAGTGCAAAAATGACACTACAGAGCTGTAACGTCAGTGCTGTGTGCTGTGGTCCTTCCCCGCCTCAGTTCGTCCGTGTAAGAGACCCTGTCAGGCAGAGCTGTGCTGAACAAACACAGCTCCACCTCTGAGCAAGTTTTCATGTTGTCGGACAGTTGCAGACTTGAGGAAAGGCAGCAATGAAGCCAGGGGCCAGAGGAGATGCTCTTCTAGTTGAGGCAACTGCTTGGAAGTTCAGGGTTTATTTTTAGGCTTTTCTGTAAACTTTGTGAGCATGACACAGGATCCATGTTTCACTTCTCCATCTCTCAGGTCAGTCTAAATTGTCCTTCCCTTTTCTGTCTTGCTTCTTTCAATGGAAAATCTCCAGTTGGAGACAGCAGCTGTAATCTGCTTTCTGTATCAGCAAAGCCAGGCACCGAGATCATGGGTTTGTTCTGGTTTCCTGGAGAATGCTGTAGCAAGTGCTGCTGATAGGACAACAGGGAGCCAGTCCTCATCTCCTCAGAGGAGCTGGGCAGTGGTCAGGATTTTCACCAAGGTTTCAGTTCCCAGTGCCCCACTTCAGCTGGGGTTTGGGTAGCGTAGCTGTTGGATCTGCCTCCATGGCCACCTCTAACCACCTCTGCAAGTGCCAGCAGAGCGCCCACTGAGTGGGTCACCAGTAAGTTTCCTTTGGGCAGGTGTGGTGGGTACCATTTTCCTGCCTCGCTGCGAGGACGGGTGCAGCGACCGTCCCCAGCACCCATCAGGCTGACAGCACTGAGGCAGGGGCTGGGAGGGTGACTATTCAGGAGGTTTCTAGCTCAGAAAGGTGGCTCACAGGGGTCTGCTCTAACGCAGCCCAACAAATGATGTGTTTATCCAAGAAACTGGTAGCAAGGGCAGGGTAGAAGTGACCGAGAGACCCGTTTTCTAACTCAGCTGCTTTCTATTAATTAAATCTTTGACTAATCCCCACCCGCCTGCCTCACCAGGGGTTGCTGTGAAGCTTTATTGAATTTGTGGCTACACTGCACCTTGCAAGCTCAGAGGAAAGGTGTTGTTCCCTGCTGTCAGTAACATTCTCATCAGATAAATCCTGTTGCAAAACCCAGTCAGGCTCCCGAGCCCTGCCTCACACAGGCACGGGGGTGGCAATAAACAGCAGCTTGGTTTCGGGTGCTTGCTTAGAGTGTTGTTGATTTGGTGCCTAAATAAGGGGACATTTGTATAGATGAAAAGGTGGCTGTCCCTGTCCTTGATCACAGCATTTCCCAAAGTGCCCAGCAAAACGATGAAGCCTCCTGTTTCAAACCCCAGGTGAGCAAGTGATGGGGAGGAACCGAATCAGGATAATCCCTTTTTATTCCACCAGGGAGCATAATTCAAATTATTTTGATGCTGAACACTTCTCCAGGTTAACATTTGCTCTTCTAAACTAACTGCCTGTTGGTAATTCACTCAGGACAACCAGCTTTAAAACCCATCGTTGTTCAGACAAGTGCAGGTATGGCAAATAATCAGGAACTAAAACGTATCTGTAGTCCTGCAAGGGACTGTATCTCATCCTACACCTAAACCCCAGAACCTCCCCTAAGCACCACCACTGTTGTCTTTCCTTGGTTCGAACAGTTACTATTTAGTAACTCCAATAAAGTCATCCTGTTCCAGACATGTTTGGTGTGAAGAAGCTTTGGGGAACATGGTTTTTCTTCTCTTGCTAGGAGGAAAATAGTTTTAAGCTTTTAATAAGCTATGTTTTTTTTGCTGGGCTCCCCAGGACAAGAGAGACATGGACATACTCAGCAGAGCTCAATGAAGGGCCACGGAGATGATGAAGGGACTGCGGCATCTGAGGTATGAGGACAGGCTGAGGGAGCTGGGGCTGTTCAGCCTGGAGGAGAGAAGGCTCCTGGAGATCTCATCCGTTTCTAGAAATATGTGAAAGAACGTGCGAAAGGATGAATCCTGGCTCTCTTCAGTGGCACCCAGTGATAGAACAAGAGCCAAGGGGCACAACGGGAAACACAGTGAGAGTAACCAAGCACTGGCACAAGTTGCCCAGAGAGGTTATGGAGTCTCCATCCTTGGAGATGTTCAAAAGCCACCCGGACATGGTCCTGGGGAACTAAATGCTCGAGCAAGGGGGTTGGACCACATGATCTCCAGAGGTCCCTTCCCACCCAATCAGCTCACACTGGGGGATCTTCTCCTACTTGCAGAGAACCTGAACCAGCCCCAGCCCCTGGGTCTGCATCTGCCAAAGGGGGGTTTCTCCCGTGTTTGTGCCTCTTGTCCTTTAGGTATTTCTAGACACTGATGAGATTCCCAGAGGGAGGAACCTACTGCTTGCAAATGTCAGGTACATGTAAACATCAGCTTTTCTGAATGCCCCTGAAATGACCAAATCCCAGTTCCTCCCCAAGCGCAGCTTCCTCCCTACAGCCTCCTCCTCTGCCTCTTCTGGGTGAGCAGCTGCCGAGACAGGTGAGGGGGCAGAACGGGAGCCCCAGCTCCATCAGTGACAAAGGGGCAGAAACAAGGAGAGTCAGGGTCTTCTTCAGCCTCAGGCACTACATGTGGCAGCAGCCACGGGGTCAAATGCTGCTCCGCATCGAGCAGCACTGTGCAGGGAGTGACGGGTGCCCAGCCACCTGAAGCTTGGCCGCTCTCACGAGGGCCCTGCCTGAGCACAACCGGCCGCTCTGGGACAGTGCTTCTGTCTCCCAGGGGAGCCTTGGAGAGCGAGTTCTCCCTCTGGATGACACGGAGAAGGAGAAGGTCGCCATGTCGCGTGTCTGGCTGCAGAGCTGCAGCAGGGCATAGAGGGTGGGGAGTGTTGTGATACTAAGGAGGAAGAAACTGCAGATTATACCCCTGACAATCCTGGCCCTGGATATCCCGTAGGCCTCAGGAGGTGCTGCAGAGGCCGTGCACATGGCACGGCCCACAGCAATGGATCATGTCCACCGCTGCAGCCCCTCTCCCACCAGACTGACCACACAGGCCTAGGGCCCGGTGGAGCTGGGAGGAAAAGTTGGGCAGAGCACCAGGAAAAGGGGCAGAAAGCAGCACGGGTGGGCACATGGCTGCCAGCCATCTTGTTAATGACACTTGGACCCTTTCTGACATTTTCATGTCTTTATTTTCTGGCCGAGTTGGGTTTTCTCACATTGAGCAGAGGCATCTGGACCCCAGAGGGTTGGTGTGTGGCCCCACCACTGGCCTGGGCCAGGTTTTGCCAGCGGTGGGGCCTTCTACCATCACTGGGGGGGTGGCTTCTTGGCGGGTGTGCCAGTGTCCTCGGAACCGGTGGCCTTCCTCTTCCGGGGGCGCTGGGGTGCCGGAGGGGAGCAGGCCCTGCCCTGGCCTGGAGCAGGGGCATCTGCCACAGCCTCACCCAGCTCTCTGCTCAGTTCTTCTTGCTGCCCAGGGCTGGGAGTGGGGATGGAGCTAGGGCAGCCGGGACGCCCCTGAAGAGCAGCAGCTGAGGGGCCCGGCAGCTCCTCTGCATCCCCTGCAGCAGCGCTGCTGGAGGGGGCTGGTCCGGGCTCAGGAGAGGCCCCTGGGGAGGCAGTGGGGCTGGTGCTGGCCACGAGGTTGCCCTCCCCTCTCTCTTGCTGGGCAGCCCAGTCTGTGATGGCCTCAGGGCTGCGGTCCTGCCACCTCCTGAAGAGTGCGGAGCAGATGACTTCCCCAGGGCTCTCCTCCAAAGCACGGGCAGCCTGGGAGGCCACACGGTGCAGGAGCTTGTGGGCTTTTGTCCCATAACATGCCACGGTGAACCCGATGAGCCTTTTCACAAACGCTCTTGTGTGGCTTTGGAGGTGGGGCTGCAGCTCCTCAAGCAGGCGCTCTTCATGGAGACCCAAGACAGGCAGGGCGCTCAGGATCGTGTCTTCCAGCCTGAGCTCCTGAGAACGCTCCTCTCCCAGCACGTGCCCCAGCTCCCGAAGCAGCCATGGCAGCAGGAGCTGGGGGAGATCTGGGCGTATCCTGAAAAAGACCCCCCAGGCACAGGGATGGAGGCCGCCCAAGAACGTGGGCACAGGGCGCTGGGGTGCCGGAGGGGAGCAGGCCCTGCCCTGGCCTGGAGCAGAGGCATCTGCTGCAGCCTGACCTGCCTCCCTGCTCAGATCTTCTTGCTGCCCGGGCGTGGGAGCGGGGATGGAACTGGGGCAGCCGGGATGCCCCTGAAGAGCAGCAGCTGAGGGGCCTGGAAGCTCATCTGTGGCAGTGCTGCTGGAGAGGGCTGGTCTGGGGGCAGGAGAACCCCCTGGGGAGGCAGCAGAGCTGGTGCTGGCCATGAGGTTGCCCTCCCCTCTCTCTTGGTAGGCAGCCCAGCTTGAGCCGACCACGGGGCTGCGGTCCTGCCACCTCCTGAAGACAGCGGAGCAGGTGACATCCCCGGGGCTCTCCTCCCAGTCCCTGGCAGCCTGGGAGTCCTCACGGAGCAGGAGGCGTTGGGCTGTCCTCCTGCACTGCTCCACCGTGAACCCGATGAGCCTCTGCACGAACTCTGTCGTGCGGCCTTGGAGGTGGATCTGCAGGTCCTGGACCAGGCGCTCTTCATGCAGACCCAAGATGGGCAGGGCGTCCAGGATGGCATCTTCGAGCCTGAGCACCTGAGAACGCTCCTGCCCCAACATGTGCCCCAGCTCCCGACGCAGCCATGGCCGCAGGGGCTGGAGGAGATCTGGGTGCTTCCAGAAAAGGAACCCCCAGGTGCTGGGGTGAAGGCCGCCCGCAAACCCTGCATACAGGTTCCATCGCTGGCGCATCCTGAGTGCTGTCGGCGCTGGTGGTTGGTGGTGTCTCTCTTCTTGGGCGCCGTCCAATGATGCCGCAGATGGTCTTCTGGGGAACATTTCAAAGTCGTCCCCCTGCTGCGACATCTGGATGGAATTCACCATCCTCTTGCAGAGGGGGCACTCAGGCTTCATCTCCATCCAGCGCCAGATACAGAGGAAGCAGAAGCGGTGGCGGCACGGTGCAGCCCAGACTGCTCTGCGCAAGGTGTCAAGGCAGATCGGGCAGATGTCCTCTGAGGCCCTGGCCATCCTCAGCATGGGCTGCTGTGGGCTGGAGACAGCTGTCGAGGATGGATGACTCCTCCTCTCTGACAAAGCAGCAGTGGGTGTCCTGCTGGAAGAGGAAGAGGGGCCACGGTCATTGGCTGGCCCGGGGAGGGGTGGAAGAGGAGCCCTGGTCCCTCAAGAAGAAAACCCACCCAGCTCCCAGGGCCAGGTGTCCCACACAACTCACCTCTGCTGCAACGAGCACACCTCCTGGTGACCCGACTGCCTGAACCAGGCAGGGCCAGGGAAAATCCTGCAGTGGCTCTGGGGACGTGCACTGAGAGCGGTAGCTACCAGTTCCCAGGACACGAGCCCAGCACCGAACCAAAGGCTTGTTCTGCACTCCGAGCCTCGGTGAAACGCGCTGGAGTGAAGGCACCAGCCAGCTGGGAGAGGCCGGCTGCCCATATAGAAGCATGGAGGGCTGTGATGTCATAGGCCATCACTGGGGGATGTCACCATGGACACCCTCACCATGGGCCACCCTCACCCGTGGTGCTCACCCCAGCACAAACCTCAGGGCTCACTGCAGTGCCACTACCTGCTCCATGCCCCGTCTCTTCTGTCGTGTGCTCGGCATTAGTGCTTCAAGTCAGTCACTGGGGCATTTGCTGTGGCTTCCTGGGGCCCCATCAGGTCACGGGCCTCAGGGGCCACATTCTCCAGGCACACACAGCAAGACGGTTCCAACACAAGAAGGAGAAGCCCAGAACTCAGCGTTCCAGGGGTGGTCTCACCAGTGCTGAACCACTTGGAGGATCACCTCCCTCAACCTACTGTGTTAGACTTCATCTAATGCAGCCCAGGGTGCCATTACCTCTCTTTGCAGCAAGGGCACATTGGTGGCTCGTGTTCAACCAGGTGTCCACCAGGACCCTCAGGTCCTTTCCCTCCAAGCTGTGTTCCAGCTGGGTGGCCCCCAGAGTGTTATTGGCATTGGGGGTTGTTCTTCCCCAGGGGCAAGACTTTGCACTTCTTGTTGAACTCCATCAGGTTCCTGTCAGCCCATTTCTCCAGCCTGTCCAGGTCCCTCTGGTTGGCAGCACAACCCCCTGGTGTATCAGCCACCAGTCCCGGTTTGTTATCATCAGAAATTGCTGAGAGTACACTCTGCCCATCATCCAGATCATTAATGAAGCTGTTCAACACAACTGGACCCAGAATTCCCAGGACTGTCACTGGCCTCCAACTAGACTTTGTGCCACCAGTCACCACCCTATGGGCCCAACCATCCAGCCAGCTTCCAATCCACCTCTTGTTCTGTTCCTGCAGCCCCGTCAGCTCATCCAACAGGACAAACCCCAAGAGCTGGGGCTCTAAGTCACTAACTCAGCTTTAAAATGATGCAGGGGATGAGCTGCATTTCCAACTTTGCCTCTGCACCCAAACCAGATGGAAAATATCAGAGGAAACTCTGCAGGTCACTCATCGAGGGAGACTCGCAGGAGCCCAGAGGCTGGAAACTGAAATGACGTGTCCCTTGAGACCTGCACACCAGGAGCTTTGTGGTGTCTTTTCCTGCTTTGCACACAAAGTGGCTTTAGAAGCTCCTGTCCCAGCAAGAGGACACAGGAGCATGTCTGGGACTGCTTTCTGAGGGAGGCTCCTGCAGAGAATAAATGTTTGCAAGCAGAGTTTGCGTGACAAGGTGTTTTTGAATGTTCCACACACCATTTTGGGGTAAAAAAAGGCTGCCCTGGAGAGCTCACCCTGTCTGGGGAGAATCCAGATGGGAGAGGAGAGCCGCAAACCACCACTGTGGCCCCAGCACCTCCTCCAGCCAGATGCAAGGCCTCATTCTGCTGTGCCTCAGTTTCCCTCCCTACCCTCATCTGCTGAGGCTTGTCACCCACCCTGAGGATGGGCAGCTGGGGCAGGGATTTCTCCCTCTGCTTAGGAAAACTTTGGGCTTGGGGGTCCTGATCCAGGCCGTTTCCCCACTCCCTAGGGCTGCATCCAGCTGCACCCTGTCCCACTGCTGTGAAAGAGGTGTGATGGAGGGTGATCATCCCTTGCAGCTGGAGAAGGGAGGTGCTGCCCCAGGTGATGGACCAGCCCAAGGGTGCTGCCTGGGGCTGAAAAGGGCTGTAAGAGTCTGGTTGTGAGCACCAGGACCTGCCTGGAAAGGGCCAAATGAGTTATTTGGGCTTTTTGCAGAGGTAGGTGCTGTGGGAAGGGTCACAGGGGGTGCTTATGGGGCAGCTGGGCTTGGTCAGCAGGCTGGCACTCTCACATCAGCCCCAGGATGGGTGTCCCAATACTGTCTCCAAGTGCTGGCTGAGCTCCCCAGGGCCATCCAGTGCAGCCTGCAGCAAGGAGCTGGTTCCTGGCCTCCAACCTCCCTTAGTGTTCCAGGTCCTCTCCCCGCTGGTGGCTGGTGAGGCTGCCAGGGATGGAAAGTTAATGGCACCTGGGTGAGGGACCAAGAGGAGGGTCCCCATCCAGGGCTCACTTTCCCCCATTGGTCTCTCAAGGTTTGGAGCAGCCTGGCAATGGTTCTCTCTAAACCTGCTGGGCCCAGGCTTGGTGGCACATGTTGCTGGCTATGGGTTTGTCCCTTCCTTGGTCAGATGCTGTGGGCAGTATCACTTTGGCCGATGTGGGGATGGCATTTCTCAGGGGGCTGCTGCTTTTAGTGTTGCAGGATATGAAATGAGTTGCAAACTCTGCAAAGTCCCATGAGCTCACCCAGCTGCTTTGCTTTGCTTTAATTTGAAGTCAGCTTTTGCCAGAATTTGCCTTTTCTTTTCTGTGTGAAAGGCTGCAATAAGCTGGCAATAAGGTTTTTTTCTTTATAAAAAACAACTTTTGCCCCCAGAATGTCTACCTAGCTGCTTTCAGGGCCTCTGACACTACCTGGCACCTTTTCAGGGCGGCCTTATTCTGTGTATCTAAGGCCATATCCTGCAAGCTGCAAGAATTGACTTAAAAGTGCTTAATTAATCTTTTTTTCCCCTCCTCAAAGTTCCAGCTCCTGAAAGCACATGATTGCAAGGGGGTGACATTGTTTCTGCAGAGAAAAACACTGGTTTGGGGTAAGAACTGGCAACAAAAACCATCAACAAAGAGCCTCCTCCTGTTTTCTTTCGGAAAAAACCCCTCATGACTCCAGTAAACAAAGTCATGCTGGTTTGTACGCCTGGGCTGGCATCAGTGAGGGCTTGATGTGAGCAGTGAGGGAAGTGAAAAAGCTTTTGCATTTGTGTAAGACTGCAAAATCAGGTTGCCAAACAGGATATAGGCTGGGAAACCAGCTGGGCGAGGAGGCTGCAGTGAGCTGGCCGTCTTGCTCGGGTGCATCGCTTGCTAGGGCTTATAATACTATTTAGGATAAATGGTAGTTAATATTTTTGGTGGTGCACTGCTTATTTAGAGACTCTGCTCCAAGCACTTTGCTGCTACAGGAGTTTTGATGGGCATTGAGACTTAGTTCTGCCAAAAGAAATATTGTTGGTCAAAAAATCTCCTGGCTTTGTGTCTTGGGAGGCTGGCTGGAGCCCAGGGAAGGATTTCACAGAATAGTAATGGGACCCTTAGTCCTGTCCTAGGAGCAAAGAGCTGCAGAAAAAGCTGGGAGCTGGGGGAGACCCCCACCGGACAGGGCTCCTACCTGAGACATGGGGAGCTCTGACTTAGAATCATAGAATAGTTTTGGCTGGAAGAGACCTTCGAGACCATCAAGTCCAACCTTATTCCCAGCCCTATCAAAACCACTAAACCATGTCCCTAAGCACAACATCTACCCACCTCTTAAACACCTCCAGGGATGG
>WUAM01000001.1:711373-721417 GCA_024336885.1 Actenoides hombroni
GATGCTGGGTGCTGGGATGCTGGGTGCTGGGATGCTGGGTGCTGGGATGCTGGGTACTGGGGGGAGGCTGCGAGCGCTGGCGGTGTGGCTGGTGGGCGGCTGGCATGGAGATACTTGGAGTGAGCTGTGAGATCTGCCTCTCTCTGCCAGTTCCCGCAGTGCTGCTGCCTGGTCTGGCTGTTCCCAGCACCCGGGGCCGGCTGTATCTGCCATCCTAGCTTGGGAGGAAGAGGCCGGTCCCTCGGCCTGCTGCCGTGGTGCACGGTCACTCTCCTTGCACCAGGACCTGAGGGGTGGCATCGCCGGCCCCTGCCCTGTGTGGAGCAGTTCTCCGGGGCCTGTTTAGGATGGGGCAGGAGTCTGGGCTCCCAAAACTGATCCAAGGTGCCATTTTCTCCTTCCCCACTTCTTCCGTAGCGACCACGGATAGCTGTTACCTGTCCCGGGCCAGCCTGGGCCGTTCTCGGGAAGGCTGTGGGTGTGTTGGTTGGCAGCCTGGCATCATCCCTCCCCACCTCTCTCCCAGGCTGTTCGGGCAGCGCGGCGCTGGGACCTCCGTCTTCTGCAAGAGACGGTTTTGGAGAAGGGGGCTGTTGGGAGAGTGCTGTGTGGAGGGTGTCTGATGAGCAGCGAGGCGGTTGCGGCAGCAGTAGCGTGGCAGGGGTCAGGGTGCAGCCCATCCGTCGGGACAGACGTTTTGTGCCCATTGCTGAGCAGCCGTGGTTGCCTTGGGCAGCGGGACCGGCAGATCCGAGGCCCGGGCTCCGTGGCGAGCGCTCGTCCCTCTCCTGCAGCCCCCGGGGCCTTGTTTGCCGGTGAGCGTTGCACCCGCCGCCTGCACAGGCAGGCTGGGTAAACGTGCTGGGCGGGGGATTTCGTGGCAGATGTTGGAGATGCCCCCCTTCCTGCCAGGGCAGCCAGCGCGCTGATAAAGCGCTGCGGTGCTATAAATAAACCCGCCAGCTCCGCGAGGGAGAAAAGCCTCCGCTCGCAGCCAGAGCTCGTTCTAACAGGCGCCCAAAGCGTTTGCTTTCTTCTCTCGGGTTCTGCGTTGACCCCCGGTTTTGGAGAGGAGCTGGAAAATGCAGCTTTTCCTGTTGCTCTCGACCTGATGGCAAAAGGGGTTGCAGCGGGGGAGAGGATTGACCTGCTTGGGGAAAGGCTCGGAGGAGATTTGCTGCTTTGCTGTTCTCCCAGCACGCAGCTGCCCAGTCTCCCTTTGGAGAGGCCCTTGCTGGAATGAGGACACTCTCCACGTGTCCCTCCTGTCCCCAAGGACGTGTCCCTCCTCCTGCCGGGCTGGCCTCTGCCTGGAATAATTCCTGCTTGGCCAAAAGGAGGGCCCTGGGTTCTGTTGCTGATGCAGCTGAGCTGTCAATCCCCTGTGGTTGCTACAGGTGGAGTTCTCCCAGGCTGTGCTGTGGAACTGGTCTGTCCTTCCCCCCGCACTGGGCCATGCTGGGTGGGTCTGAGCTTCCTGCAGGTCATCTGGGAGCCCCAGCCGGGTGCTCCTGCCTTAGACTGGGCACCTGTAAATACAGCTCTGGTGCTGCAGCCGGGCACAACAGCAGCTTCTGGCCTTAGGACGGGTTTTGCTGAGCTTAGGCTTGCAGGGCTGGCTCTGCTGTCCTAGACATCCTGGAAGGTCTGGGTTAGGAAGGGAGGGACTGTCCCTTCCATTGCTGTCAGTGGGCTGGTCCAGCCTCTTGCAGGGTGCAGGGGGTAAGTGCCAGCCTGGGGAGGGAATGGCTGAGCTGCAGCTCAGGTTCTGGAGGGCAGGGGGTGCTAAAGCTCATGCCACTGTGGAAGGGGCTGCAGGGGTGGGCATGAGCCCTCGCTGGGCTTGTGTGTGCAGGAGCAGCATCTGCAGGGGCATCATCTGCAGGAGCAGCACGGGGATGAAGACAGACAGGTCAAACTGTAGGAACAAGTCGGTATTGCACTGGGAGCCTGTCTCCAGCCTCCCAGCAGAGCTGTACTGGGGTGACTTGTGTGATGGGCTGGCAGGCTGCGGGAAGGGGGATGCCCCCTTGGGTCATGGGGAGCAGCAGCCAAGTCCTTCGTGTGCTGGAGGCTGCTGGTGGTGTGGGAGACGTTGCTCATTGTGCATCAGCTCCAGACAAGTCACCTCCTGGGGCCCAGCTACAGGCTTGGGTTTGAGTTGAGATGGAAAGCATGAACTACTCTTTTAGACATCTCCTCTCCTTCCACATTAGAGGGCAAATCCCCTTCCTGCCCCTGTGCTGGGTTCTCGGGAAGGAAGGAAGATATCAACCTCCCCAGCCAGTCCTTGACCTCGTGCCAGAGCTGCTGCTGCCTCCAGCATTCAGTGTGAGTTCTGCTCTTGCTTCACTGCCTTGTGAAATGCCCAAGACTCTTTGTGTCTTCAGAACTGACAGGGTGGACCCAGAAGGATGGGGACAGCTGAGAATTAATTAGGAGCTGTTGGTTTAATTAGTAGTGTCTCGATACATGCGTGCATGAGGGCTGGGTGCCGAGGGAGTAGCATGTCTTGGAAGTTCCCTGCCTAGAGGCCATGAGCCCTTGGTGTCTGTGGTTGTACTGGTGCCTTTCTGTGTAGAGGCCTCATCCTGCCCCTCTCTGGGGTCTCAGCTTCCTTGGTGTCCACTTTTGCTGGAGCTTTTCTAGGAATTACCCAGCCCCTCCAAATTGTTTGAGAGTAACTTGAGCTGTCTTTGGCTGTTGCTATCTCCCAGGCTCCGTTTTCCCAGCACCACCTGGCCATGCTGTGTGGGTAGCCCCAAACACATCATCTTCATCCAGATTCAGGGCAGGGGCTTTACAGGGCCAGAAGATCTCAGAGCATCCCAAAACTTGTGATCTTAGTGAAGCCAGAGGTTTCACTCCAAGGTAGAGCTGAGGTGCTGTGTGGTGAGGTGGCCTCCTGCTGCCACAGCCCATCGGTCCGTCGGGGACAGGTCCCCACTGCCAGCGGTCGGGGAGCGGTTCGGGGCTCAGGGTGACCCACCCCCCCCCCCCTTCTCCTGGGGCTGTTTCTGGCCCCTGGGGCATGCAGGGCTGGGATGGGGGGCAGGGGGCTCGTTCCCAGCTCGTGGGCTGCTCTCTGTCCCAGCAGCTCTGGGCATACAGATGGCAGCGTGAGGAAATCTAGTTCAGAGGTGGTGATAGGTGCCCACTGCCGCTGGGATGGAGAAGGGGCTCTGGTTTCCAAGCAAGGAAGACTTCTCTGGTGCAGACTTGCTCATCTCCCCCAGCACCTTCTCCCCCTCTGCTCCACGTTACCTGGCCTAGGCGTGCACACACCTTCCAAAGGGTCTTGCAGTCCCTGGGTACCCTCTGAGCCTGTTAGGACTGTGTGCCCCGGTCCCTTGTGCTGCCTGTGGTCACTGTGGCTGCATGGGGTGGCTTTGCCATCCTTCACCTCCCACTGTCCCCGGGCTGGGCACCCCCTTCCCTGCAGCAGGGGTGGCTGGAGCCTCTGGGTCCAACGGATGTGGCCAAGCCCATGTGCTGACTCGAGTGAGCTTCAGCTGGCAAAATCCCGGGGCTGTTCTGAGTGCTGGTTCAGAGCTCCTCCGCCAGCTCCTCCGCCAGCTCCTCCACCGTCCTTGTGGAGGAAGAGGAACAACAGGACAGTCCGTTTGTCCTGCATAAGCCTCTGCCACATGCGACAGCTGCCAGCCCTGACTGTTGTAGCTTTGCTGCTTCCTCTCCCCACCCCAGGAAACCCAAACCAACCAAGCTGGCAGCACCTCCTTCCCCCCAGTGCTGCCTGTTGCCTGTACCTGTCCCAGCAGGTGTGTGACATCCATGGCACCTGAAACCGGGTCACCTGGGACTGGGGCTGGCCCTGCTGCTGAGCGCAGGGTGACTGGTGACTCTCTGCGTGCTCAGGACACGTCTGGAGTTTGGAAGTAGGTGTGTGCAGTGTACAAGCTGCTGCTGGCAGGGGAGGGGCCGCGTGTGCTCCGCTCTCCTCTTGCCCAAGGCGTGATGCCAGCTCCCCAGAGCAGGGCAGCTCACTGGGTCACCAGGAAAAGTAATTTGAAGTCTACGACTGCTCTCCTGAAGTCACCTTGGAAGAAGGCAGACATGCCCAGCTCCTGGCATCTCTATTTTTACTTTGTGCAGAGATGGATCTGGCTGAGCTGTCTCCTTCGATTCCCAGGCTCTGGTACATGCTGCAGCGCGTTGCTAAAGATGTGTCTGGCTGGATGTGAGGCTGGCAGCATCCCTGGGGACTCGGAGGTGAAGGGCTTTTGTCTTTTGCCTGGCTCTCTAATTCATTTCTTCTCTGCCTGCTGCTCTTTGCCTCCCCTTTCCACTTCCCCTACAGGTTTTTTGAGTTGTTTTTTTTTTTTTTTCCTGTGTTTATTCCAGGCAGCCTGAGTAAACAGGGAGCAGGAGCATGGTAACTGGGGGCACAGGATTCCAGAGGCATTTTGAATGGTTTTCTAATTACTGGAACTGGCCTGTCCTGATTATGTAGAAACTTTTCTTACGTGCTCAGCCTGCAGCTTGGCACAGAGATTTCCTTGGGAAGACTCGGGCTGCGCATTTCCCTTCCCGACAGTCAGGCTGACAAGCTTTGCACCTCAGCTGGCTCCAGTTGCAGCAGCTCTGATGGTGCTGGTTTGGCAGACCTGTCCTGGCAACACCAGTTTTAGCTTGCAGCTGCCCCCAGCACCGTGTGCCCATCAGCTGCCCGGTGTTCCTCCTGCTGCTTGGGGACAGCCAGGCGAGTCCCCAGTATCTGCCCCGGGGATGTTCACAGAGGGGCTGGTTTCGTGGTGAGCTGCTCCAAAACCTGCTTAGGAGTAAGAGAAACCTGTTGGTCCGGGCAGCTTGGAAAGGCAGATAACCTGAGGGGAATGAGAGCTCTGCAGCTGCCAGGCTTTCCTGCTGGGGCTGGGGGGTGGAGAGGGACGGGCCTCTCTGGCTGCCCTGGACCTGCTGACCCCACCATCACTCACGCCGTGGGGGCCTGGGGATCTGCTGACTCTTCCAGAAGCCTGGGATGGGCAATGCCCGTATCCAGCACAGCCCTGCTCCCAGACTCGGTTATTGTCCCTTTTCTTCCCCAGTAAGGTGAGGGGAGCTCCTGTTTCTGGAGTAGGTTGGACAAGATTCTTCATAACAAATCCTCTGCCACCTGAACTGCTCCAAGGCCTGTCCTTGTCTGGCATCTGGTGACTCGGTGTGCCTGGCAATGGTGTGCTGCAGCTTTGGAGAGGGTGGAGGAGAAGGGAGAGGTTCTCCATTGCTGTGAAATTGCCTTCAAGCTTTTCAGCTGGAAATGTTCCTTTCCGACCCTTCAGTTGACCTCATGCTCCTGGAATGGCAGCCCCAGGGTGTTTGATGGTCAGGAGGGTGGCTGGAGCTGGCTGTCCTCGGTGGGGACACAGGACTGGGACCCCTGAGGCCTGATTCCTCCCTTCAGGAACCGTCCCTCCTCTGTGGGCACGTGCTGGGCACAGCCACACCAGGTTGGGATGTCAGTAGTTGGCTGAGAGCTCCTCTGCCTTTGATGGAGAACTCTTAGATGGCTGCAGTGAGGCTTTTCGACACATTCTGACTTTAGCCTTAGTGGTGGGTTATAGTGGGGTCCACCATGGCAGCAGGGACCACCAGCCAAGGGTTAGCTCCAAGTGTCAGGCTGCACACCTACTGTCTTTGGTTGCTGAATCTCCATCTGCTGTGGGAAGGGGGTTGGACCATGACATGTATGCTCTTGAAGATACCCACCCATGGGCTTCCCCAGTGCCACAGTGCAGCAAGTGGGCCTGAATCCCCAGCAGATGGTGGTGGTCTGTAAACTTCTGTGGTGAAGGGAGGCTGAGGGGGAACCTGTTGCTCCTGAAGGCTGTGAGTGTTCTCCAGTTCTCCACTGGGCTTTTCTCACTCCATCTCCTGTGTGAAAATGGGGGAGCGGAGCGGTTGAGTCTGGGCTGGATTTGACTTGAGCCATCCAAGTTATCTGGGCTAACTTAGAGTGGGACAGGCTCACCGTGAGCCCAGAGATGTGGTGGTATGTCCAAGGTGGGAGCAGGAGACCTGGTTGCCAGGATGCCACCCTGTCAAAACCCATCCCTACTCTCTCTGATGCTGAAAGCCTTACATGGTTTTGGCTCTGCCATCTGGGAAAAGAGAGGATTGATGCCAGTGGGGGTGTGCGGGGGGTTCAGTGGGATGGTTTGCTTTGGGAGGGGACCTGTGTCTGCTCAGAGCAGGTGTGGTCTGTGCTGTGGTCTGGGCCATGCTCTCTTGTTCTTCAGCTGCCTTGGAAGTGCTGGTGCACCTCCCGGACACAAAGGAGTGAGCTGATGTGTCGGCCTTGCTGCGGTGTTGACGTTTGGATAATGAGAGTTGGCATCTGGAGCTGCTTATCCTTTGCCCTTGAGTAGAAACCAGCACTGTGGCTGCAACGGGCTCTGGTGTTCCAAGTCGTGATCAGGCTGTGGAGGTGTGGCAGGAGATCTGATGGGAGGAGGCTGTTCTTCCTTGTGGGGTTAGAGGTTTTAAGCTCTGAGGATCCCATTCCTCCTGAATGCATGTAGCAAAGCACTGGGAAGGGGTCTGGGGTAAGAAGGAAGCCTTGCTCCAGCAGACAGAACTGGATTTAGGTTTCTTTCCACCCTGTCTGGAGTCACCGTGGAGGACAAGGTCATGCTGGCCAGGCAGGTGCTCTGGAGAGCTGTTTGTGGTGGCTGCAAACAGCATCGCTTGCAGTCCTGGGCTGGTGGGTGGAGGTGGTGAGATCAGCGTGGCTGAGAAGGCTTGTGGAGTGGGGAGGGGGAGCTCTTAAGCCAACACAGATTGGCCACCTGCCTCCCAGGGGAGGCTTCCTGGGGCTTCCTGTGAGACTTGGCTTGAATTCAGGGGAGCAGATGGGTGAAATGGGAAAAGAGCCCGGCTGGTAGTTCCTGCCACCTTCCTGCCAGCAGAAGTATTCACCTGGCAAAGCCAGCGAGGAAGTTCTGGGGGATCCATTGAAGCTGTTGCAAAACCTGGTGAGAATCAGGACAGGAGATGTTCAAGCTGGGACAGCCTTGAAGGCCCAGTTTGTGCTGCCATAGGTCTGCCTGCACCCTCTCTGCGTGGGGCAGCACTGCAGATCATCTGCTGTGCAGCAGGGCCAGTCAGTCACATTTGGCTTTCTCCATGGTCCAATGTCGACCTCGGAGCTTGGTTTCAAGCTGTGACTTGGCCAAGACTAACAAAGTGTCTTGTGGGTACCTCATCCGAAAACCACGCTGCAGGCTGAGCTCTGGGGTGGCTTTCCCAAGGCAAGGCACAAACATCACTCAAATGACCTTCCTTGCTTTGGGAGGCTCAGAAGGCATCTCAGATGCTTCCAGACCTTGCTGTGTGGCTTTGCTGTGAGCCCTGTGTCTCTAACAGGAGGAAACCGCTCGCTCGAAGTGGTGTCTGGCTGCTGAGAAGCAACACGCTTACCAGTGTGGTCAGGGGCCCTGATGCAGGACAAGCATTAATGAGCAAAGCACTTCTGCTGCGGTCCCTTTGAAGCAGAGCTGACCCCGCGCTGTGGGAGCAGGGCCCAGGGGCTGGGGATGTCCTCTGAGGGTGGTGGGCTGTGCGCTCCAGCTTGGTCAGGCTGCACTGTGGGGTCCAGCTGTCTGCTGCTGCTGCAGACAGGGCTGCACCCCTTGTTGAGGTGGCTGAGGGTCTCGTGCCGAACGGGCCTCTCCTCCCAGGGCTGGTGGGATGCTCGGCAGGATGTCCAGCTCCTCGTGGGGTGGGAGGCAGCAGAGCCCTCTGGCTCTTGTCCGTGCCTCTCCAGGAGCGCCTAGCAGAGCATCGCTGCCCCAAAGGACTCTGCTGTCAGCCCCAGTGCTGAGGTTGGTGCACGTACTGGGAGGGGGTGTTGCTTTATTGGGGAGAAAACTCGAGAGTTGTGCCCTTCTGCTGTGAGGGGCTTTCACAGGGCAAAGAGGGCAGCTGGAGAGCTGCAGTGCTCTGCTGTGAGGGGCTTTCACGGGGCAAAGAGGGCAGCTGGAGAGCTGCAGTGCTCTGCTGTGAGGGGCTTTCATGGGGCAAAGAGGGCAGCTGGAGAGCTGCAGTGCTAACGCCCGGGAATAGCACCGGGGCTGGCAGGGATGGCACCGTCGTGCTGAGTAGAAGGGGGAAACGGGCTTTGAACTGAGAGCATGACCTGATTCCTTTGCTCCATTTTTCCACCTTGTGTTTTCACGAGGCGCTGCTCCTGCGCAAGTCCACGAGTACCTGAAGCGAGTCTGAACTGGAGGTTTTGCTTTCTCCCACTGCTCACGTGTGTGCTTTCTTGCAACAGCCATCAAGGTGAGCTGCGTTGGATCTGGTGGGGTGTCCAACAAGATCAATGACACGGCGTGGACCGTGGAGGAGCAGTACTTCAACAGCACGCTGTCCCTGGCAGACAAAGGTAAGGTCTGCAAAGGTGTGGTGGAGATCTGTGAGTCTGAGATGACCTCCAGAAGTGTATCCCCAAGACTTCAGCATCTCTCTATGTGAAATAGCCCTTCAGAGGCTGCCTTGGCCTGTGTGCACAGAGGATGGGAGCCAATAGCAGAGATTACAAGAGCTTAGAAGGAGCTGTGCAGAGAGGCATCCTGAATAGCTTCACAACTTGGCAGCCAGCCTGCAAACGCTGCTCTCATATCCTCTGGCCCTGGTCTGCCTGAAACGGAGCTGCCAGCAGCGACTTCTCCGCTGTTTCAAGGCCCTGTGGGTTCACTCTGCTCCATTTCCTCCGTGTGTTGTCTGTGGTGGTCACAAAACACTGATCAAAGCTGGTCAACAGAAGCCATTTTCAGGCCAGGAGTAGTTTGCACTGAAAGGGAAGTGGAGAAGTCACTTGTCCTCCAAGAGAGACACTGAGAGCATGGCAGGAGCAGCCTGGGACAGTGACCACCACCCCCCGCAAGCCGAGATAGCGACGGGGTTGTGTTATCCCCTGGGGTAAGGTGATACCAGCAGCCTCTGGGGAATCTGGGCTCGGATGAATGCTGTCTTTCTGCTGGTAAATAGGTCAGCCTTACCACAAATAATTCATGCTGGGCCCTGGCTGGGGTTGAAATCAAGACGTGCCAGTGTTCACCTGCTGAAGGTGGTGGCTGTGGGAGTAACTGGAATGTGACAGAGGCCCAGAGGAGCGGGAGCTCGGGCCTCTGAACCTGGTTGAGCAAATCACAGGAAATGGGTAACGTTGAAGTGGCAGCTTCTGCTAGGTCAGCAATTTTTTCAAGCAGAGCTTTTAGCGTCGAGGGGAGACTGACCTCATCCTTGCAGTGGCTCTCTGGCCCTGGCGAAGGGAGACAGCTGGCTGGCTCGCCTCTCGGCTTGGCTTGTAGTCCTGGGGCTATAGTTGGAGGTAAACTGCCTGGGAGGGCAATGAGAAACGCTCCTGCCTGAATTTGGATGTGGCTCTGAGCACAGGCAAAGAGCCCAGCTGTGCATGGCGGGGTAGCAAAACCCCAGAGGCTTGGTAAGGTGCTGCAGGCCATGGAGCTTCCATGGCTTACGGAGCTAGATCCAGTTGGTGACCTGTCACTAGCAGTGTTCCCCACACTCAGTTTTGGGGCCAGTCTGGTTTAATATCTTTATTATCTGGATGAGGGGATCGAGGGCACCCCTGGCAAGTTTGCAGACAACACCAAATTGAACAGGAATGTCAATCCGAGGGCAGGAGGCTCTGCAAAGAGACCTGGCCAGGCTGGATTGATGGGCTGAGGTCAATGGGATGAGGTTTAACAAGGCCGAGTGCTGGGTCCTGCACTTGGGTCACAACAACCCCAGGCAGTGCTCCAGGCTTAGGGAGCAGTGGCTGGAAAGCTGCCTGGCAGAAAAGGACCTGGGGGTGCTGGTGGAAACCTGGCTGAAGGTGAGCCAAAAGTGTGCCCAGGTGGCCAAGAAAGCCAATGGCATCCTGCCTTGGATCAAAAACTGTGTGTTCAGCCGTAGAGAAGTGTGAGTGTTGGTCTCTTCCCCCAGGTAACTGGTAATAGGACAAGAGGAGATGGGCTTCAGTTGTGCCAGGGGAGGTTTAGGTTGGGTATTAGGAAA
>WUAM01000001.1:749139-760041 GCA_024336885.1 Actenoides hombroni
TCTTCTCTTCTCTTCTCTTCTCTTCTCTTCTCTTCTCTTCTCTTCTCTTCTCTTCTCTTCTCTTCTCTTCTCTCTTCCTTTTTTCTTTCTCCTCACTTACTCAGAAGATACCCCACGAGCTTTGGAATGCAGTTGAGCTGCCAGGTAAGTAGCTGTGCTGCAGTCGTTGGGTGCAATAACCACGCTGCTGTGGAGAAGCCTTGGTTTGCTGGTGGTTTTCTTTCACTGGTGTCTTCTATCCAGTCCGGTTTGGGGGGGTTTACATATTTTAGACCCACTGCAAATACAGAGCTAAAGATTAAAGTTTCCGGAATTGAGTTTGCCTTGCTCAGCCAGTTTTGTGATAGTGCAGACTCACTGAATTTGATGCCGCTACTCCAGTTCGCGTTGGTTTAGTGGAGAGAATCAGCTGATCTTGTGTTTGTGCGTTTCCTAAAATGATCGTTTGGTGTGAGCTTCAAAAGGGAGGTTTCAAGCCAGGCTGTTTTTCCCCAGGCTCGTGCTCACCTCGGGAAGGCTGGTGCCTGCGCTAGGCAGGAAGCAAGGTGCGTGTGCGGCTTCGAATGAAGTGGTTCTTTCTCCTCAGAAATCACGCTGCATTTGTCATCGGGTTGGTTTTTTTTTACCCCTCCTATCTGTTCTGATCTGTAACATCTTTTTTTTTTTTTTTTTTTTCTTTCCTGGAGATGCAGCTTTGATCTTTAAAGCAAAGAGACGGTGTGCAAGCCGCACTGAGGACACGTTTCCCCCCTGCTCAGCACCCGCGGCTGAGGCCGGATCTGCGAGGCGTTGGTTCAGCACCCGGCAGCTCCCCGCGTTGCAAAGGCGAGGACCCGACCGGGCTGAGCCGTGTGGCAAATCAGGCTTTGCCCTGGCTTTGATCCTTGCTCTCCTCCCCTCAGCTCGCTGGGGCCGGGAGCTCTGTGGGCAGCCCCTCCGCCTGCTCAATGAACTCCCTGCCGGATTAAGGGGCGACGTTCGCTCGTGTCAAAGCGCTTCCTATTCACGGGTCCCTGGCTGGAAGGAGCTCGCTGTAATAGGCCACCGAGTGCAGGAGTGATAATAGGAAAAGCCGGGACCTAATGAGCAGTGCCTTAGAGCCCTGAGCACGTAGATGAGTTCTTCGGTTTCCCACTTTCTGTTTGGCAGGTGACGTGAAATCCAGTGTGTCTTTCAGGCCTGCCCTGCCCCTTCCTCCTCTCTCATTTACTCCTGCCCGCTGGTATCGCACGCGAGGAGAGGGCTTTGCTTTCCCAGGGCCGTTGCTGGTAATACAGGGTCTTTTTCCAGTAAGCTACACCGTGTGTTTGATCATTGTTTCTCCTTCATGAGCTGTCGGGAAGCCTGCGTGTTTTGCTGGCTGCAGGACAGTCGTTTACCTCGGGCTCCTTGGCACAGGGAGGGATGTCGGTAGTGCCTCGGCGTGCGATCGTGAGCACAGCTGAAATACCTGTTTCCAGTTACATTTCTTCTGGGGTACCAGGGCTAATAAGGCTTGTGACATTTTAGCTGTGTCTTTGTGAAGAAAGGAAGTTATTTTCTCTCGGGATAGTAAGGAGAGTTTGTAACTTTATCAGTTAGGAGCTTTCACACAGTTATTTGTTAACATGTTAAAATTACACCTGGCCCTGTCCATGACAAAATTTTACCCTGTCAGATGCCAGCATTTACTTTGCTAACTGGAATTCTCACCTGCTGAGCGAGCCGTGGGCTAGCAAAGGCCCTTTGGGAACTCAGCATTTTCTTCCACGTGGAAAATCTTCAATAAAAACAGAACTTTGAATGGGCAAATATGACTTCTGAAGTTTCGAGAGAGCCTTAAAAGTGCCCTTCAGTTGTGCTGAAGCCAACATGATTGCAGGGAGCATCTGAAGAGCCTTTTGTCAGTCAAGGCAGAATCAAAGGCCTGGTTTATGCTTTAAAAAAATCCTCTTCCGATATGATTACGCTGGCTGGAGAGGAGGATTTTTCATTCTTTCTTGCTGAAGCAGGCACGCTAATAAAATCCCTTGCTGCAGACCTAGCTGTATTAGTTTAGAGCTGATTTTGGCCCAAGGTAGCTTATTTTTTTGCTTTCCAAAGCAGAGGCTTGGTCTACATTTGAGAAGTTTTGCCTCCTTATTATCTCTCCGCGGACGCAGAGCAGGCGCTCTCCCCTCCGCCGTAGCTGTGTCAGCACAAGGCCTGCTAGAGATGCAATTGCCAGGAAAATAAACCCCAACAGTGAGAAAACCAAACAGCTCTGGGGTGGAGGCAGCTGATTGGCCCTGCCCTAGCAGATGGAGCCGGTCGGGCCCTCGCCATGCAGGCAGCTGAGAGAGGCACCCGCGTCCTGCTGCCGGGGTCGACGGGCTGGTACCCAGGGGTACAGCTTCCCAACGTGCACGAGAGGAGCTGGTATCGACACGATTAGGGACTCAGGCTGATGTGCTGCCACTCATCTGAAGTGCTAGTCTGGGGCTTTGCTCTTCAGCAGCTTGTCTGGCATGTTGAGAGCTGTTTCCAACTCTCCTGAAGCTGGGGCAACGCTGCCAGCGTGGCCTCTCTGCTCCAGGAGCTGGGTCTAGAAGGGGATGGCAGCAGGGCATGTTCTTCCTGCTTTTCCCCAGCAGAGTGCCTGGAGGGGAGCACAGCTGGTGCCTCTGGTTTGGGTCACTGGGTCTCAGAAGAGGAGGAGGTGAAAGGGGGTTAGTTTTGTGCAGGTGAAAGGGCTGGAAAGCATGCCCTGTGAAGAGCGGCTGAGGGAACTGGGTTTGTTTAGTCTGGAGAAGAGGAGGCTGAGAGGAGACCTTATTGCCCTCTACAGCTACCTAAAAGGAGGTCGTAGCGAGGCTGGTGTTGGTCTCTTCTCTCAAATTAGTAATGATAGGACGAGGGGAAATGGACTCAAGTTGCGTCGGGGGAGGTTTAGATTAGATATTAGGAGGAAATTCTTCACTGAGAGGGTAGTTAGGCACTGGAACGGGCTGCCCAGGGAGGTGGTGGAGTCACCATCCCTGGAGGTGTTTAGAGAATGAATAGATGTGGTGCTTGAGGATATGGTTAGAGATATGCTAGGACAAAGGTTGGACGTGATGACCCTGGAGGTCCTTTCCAACCACAATGATTCTATGATTCTATTCTATAAGTTTAAGGGGGCTGTTGAGTGCTTCAAGATGCATTTTGCTGGAGATTTCCCCCTCTTTGACTGTCGTGGAAGCCCAAAGTTGCCACTGAAAGGCTCACCTAACGCTCTGTGTCTCAGGTTGGTCAAGGAGAAGCAGTGTGAGCCCGTGTGTGGGCAGGCACGTCCTCTTGGTGATGGCTGGTGACTGGTTGAAGTGGTAAAATAAACCCAGCAGGGAGTGGAAGAGTTTGCTGTCTTACTTGGCTGGCAGGCTCTGTGAAATGCATATAAACCCAGAATAAACTGTACTCCAAAAGCATTTGATGCTGCTCTCGCTGCCTCTAAAATAGAAAGAAAGGCTTTCCTGCTTTGAATTAAACATTTCTAGCATAGGAAAAGTATCAGAGTACCAAGGACATCCTGTTCAAGCAGGAAACGTTCTTCCAAGGGGAATCCTGTTTCCTAGTGCCCAGGCTGGTCCCCACAGTTGCCTCGCACCCGCCTCCATCGCGCCCCGTTCCCCCCGAGTTCCCGTTTCAGGCAGCTGGGCTCCCCAGAACAGTCCCCGTCCGTCCCGCTGCCTGACCCAGCCCGCGGGCAGCTGCTGAGCGAGGTGAGGGCTGAGCTGCTCCCGTGGCACTGCCTCTCCTGGAGAGGTGGGCTGGGAAATGCCCAATCCACCCTGTTCAGTGCCCGGTGGTCCTCTCAAGGGAGAGCTGTCGGAGGCAGTGGCGAGCGGTGTCGCTTGAGGACAGGGAGCTGGGCTGGGAGAGCAGAAAATGCGGGTCCGCTTCTGTTTGCATGTGGCTCAGATCATCCTGCAGAGACAGCACACGGGAGAGGGAGGAGATTTGCAGGTGGTGCAGCTGGGGAGGAAGGAAATACAGAGCAAGATAACCCGGCTGATGTGGAGAAACTCAAACCACAGCCAGGTAAGCGACTTAGCCCGTTGGTTACAGGGAAATGTAAAATTATGCAAATGGGGATAAAAATAGTCCGAGTGATTGTAGGCTCTTGGGTCAGCCAGGCTGGTACATGACCCAGGAGAGGTTATGAGCTTAGTGTGGCTACAGCATTCAAAACCAACAGCAAAAAACCTGCAAAACGCAGCAACTTGAGGTGAGTGGAGATAGCAGTGGTGCCCAAGACCACGCAGCGGGCCTGTCACCTCTTCATTTGGGGCAGAGGATGTGAGCCAAGTTCAGGCAGCTTGTGATGCTGCAGAAAAATGTGCCTGCTTGTGCTCGTCTCATTGCTAGAAGGAAGAGGACCGTGGTGCTGATGGGTTCTGAGGGCAGCCAGGAGCAATCTGACAGCTTGAGCCATCCCTGGAGCCGAAGGGATCATGGCATGAGAGCTCGGGCACCTCTGTGGAGAGGGAATTGCAGTCCAGGTGTCCAGGCTGAACCCTGCTGTGCTCCAGCCTTGGAGGAAGAGTCTGGGCATTGTTCAGAGTGCTACTTAAGGTTCGTAATTGATGTTAGAACTCAAGTGGAGATGTGGACAGATGTATTTTAGCATGTTAACTGGGAAAAGGGAACCTTGGTCTCCCCAGAACTCTGGGCCATGACCTGCTGGTGTGACTGAATACAGCCCTGAATCAGGCAAAGTACATATTTATCTTTTTCCCTTTCCTTTTCCTTTTTAAGCACGAGCTCCTGGATTCATGACAATCCCAGCCACCTCCTTCCTCTCTAGTCACACATTTCTAGGCCTTGCTGTTTCAGAGGAAGTTTTAATAGGTAATTTCTCCCAAAGGCTCAAAGCCAGAAGGCAAATTACCCAAATGTTTTATCCAACTTCAGCGGTAATTGGGGGTGTTTCATACTGCTGACCCAGAGCGTTCAGAAGCTATAATCAGGCTCTCTCAAAAATCATAATACTGCTTCAAGAAGTGGGGAAATTAAACGTGCACATGGGTAGAAGACTTAAAAAGGATTAATGGCTTTCAAAATTACATGCTTCACCCAGCTGTTGATTTGGGAATTGAAAGCGTGCCCGTCGCAGTATCGGGAGGTGCTGATTGAAACGGGACGTTCCTTGGTGCCTGGTGAATGCAAATACCCAGAGGCCTTTGACTTCAGAGCTGTGCCCTCCCTCCAGATGGGCTCAGCCCAGGTGGCAGCAGCCGGGCAGCAAAGCCATGTGTATTTTTGACTCTTTTCTTCCCTGTAGTTTAATGTATTCCCTCTCGTTTATCTGGGTTCCCCGGGTGTTACTCAAACCATGTTTCTCTGCTGCCCCTGATTGAAGTTCGTGCCCCGGCAGCGTCGCTTTGGGCAGGGGGAAGGGCTGGAGGCTGGCAGAGCCGAGCAGCTCGCCTCAGCTCCGCACGCCCCACGAATTGCCCCTGGGAGGGGAGGATCTGGGGGGCTGGAGAGGCTTGGAGGCCATCAAGACATGTGCTAAATAAGAGACGGGTGTTTAAGTCGCTTGCATTTTTCGGACTTGAGAAATTAACTTAGGTTTTTTGATGTGTTTCTTATGTCCAAGGGGGTAGGGAGCAAATTTACACCCTGTCGAGCGTGGTTTTATCCGTGTAAAGAAGAGAGTGCCTGTATTTGGGAGATGAAAGCATTAACAGGCTGCCAATTGGTTTCTAGGATTCCATCTAGAACCCTCTTGGCCTGTGAGTTTGAACATCAACCTCCAGATTGGGAGAACATAAAGCACGAGTCTAAATATTTAATTAATTGAGGAGCATTATTAATATTTGATAGATTAAACCAACACCCAGAAGGCTTTGCAAGAAGCACCGCTGCCGAACGGCTAACCCAGACATGAGGTGGTTTTAATTGCAGCCTTGTTTGTAATAGCTTTTGTCAGCTCTGTGCTTTAAATGTGAAGGATCTGTGAATTCCATACGTTAGAAATCCTTTTTGTCCTTTGGCTCAGGAAGGGTATTTTTTACCTCTAGGATGCCTTGCTTCAGGTCAGTGCTTTAATGCCTCCTCGAAATGCATAGATAACAGTTTTTAAGCAGGTATCCTATAGGATCTGGAGATGACATCTGGAATATTTAAGCTTTTTTTTTTTTTTGCTACACTTGGAGGCAAAACAACAAATACTCCTTTCAAGCTGGCCTTCGGGTGAGATGTGCTATTTACTGTCACCGTAGTGCCAGCTCCCGCGGCTCTGGGAGCGTGTGTGGAGAGGGGAGGTGAAGAGCCACGCTGGCTTCCCATCAGCAGCCCCCTCTGCCAGGGAGGCACCAGGCAGCGACCAAACTGCTACCGAGCGCGGGTGCTTCAGATTCCTCTGGTTTGGCTTGGGAGAAGTTCCAATGGGGAGAGGTTAGCGCAGCCTCCCTCGTTGGAAAGGCCAGCGAGGGGGGATCGTCTTCAGCCTTGGGTGATTTCCACTTTGTTTTCCAGTCACTGCAAGTTGTATTTCCCATCTTGTTTGGTTTGGTTTGTTTTGCTTTGAAGAGTTTGACCAGGCGTCTGTCACTCAGAGTGCGCTCCCTGCCCAGCTCCCAGTTTTGGGCATTTCTTCCCCAGTTTTATAGTCTTGTACCCTTTGTGTTGCTGATACAGTGGCATTGGTGGGTCTCTGAGAGTTCAGCACCTTTTCTCAGGCAGCTCAATGTTGGCAGCACGTCGGGCTTAACCATTTATGGCTTTTATTAAAAACTGGTTTGATGTCATTTGAAGCTCACTCCTCTAGACTGCCCTCTCGGAGCCTGTTTCGTAGCCATCATTTACCTTCTACTCCTGTGTGACAGCCGACTGAAACTTTCCCTACCCCTGCAGATGCAAATGCTGGTCCTTTTTGAAATGCTGAGGTGCCCGTTACGTTGCTGGGGCTGCTGTTTGGCCTGGAGTTGTGGCTGGAGGCTGCGTCAGTGATGACACAGGACACAAAGATCCTCCTCACCCCCAGCCAGTGGGCAGGCTCCAGTCCAGCCCCTGCTGTCATCCTGGAGCCAGCTGGGCTGCGGAGGAGAAGGTCAGGAGGTGGTGAGGGTGATTTCTCAGGTCTGAGGCTTGGCTAGCACGAGGAAGTCTTACCAGCCAACTTACCTTTCTTCACTGGGCCTTTGTTTCCCGCCACGCTTCTGATGAAAGGCAGCAGCGGCAGCTCCTCTGTTGGCTGCAGGAGCCACCTCCCCGTGCGGCACGAGCCCTCGACGAGCGCGTGCGGCCCGGTGCCAGAGTGGATGAGCTCCAGTGGCAGAGCTGCCTCGGCAGCTGCCAGCCCCGGGCTCGTCCTCCCCGGGGTGCTGGCTCCTGCCAAAACACCCTCCCGCAGCGGGCGGGCGAGAAACAGCCGGCAGAGGAGGTTTCCACGATCTGCCTCGAACCGCCTCTGCTCAGCGAGGGTGGGCAGGCCTGAGGAAACCCCTCGGAGGTGCTTGGGGAGCTCCCAGGAGCTGGGAGGTTTGTTGTGGTTCCCCCCTCGAGGTGCCGGTGACCCAGCAGCCTGGAGCTGCTGCAGGCTGTCGGCAGAGCCGTGCGTTTTGCAGACCTGGCCCAAGAGCTGACTGCAGGAGACCCCGTCGTCGGGGTGTGTTCCTACCTCTGATGCCCGGGGATGTTCCAGATTCTTCTTTAAGGGACGAAAACTCCACAAGTGGAAGTTGGTGTGGAGCTGCCCAGAGCCGCTCCTGATGCACCAACGTCCGCTTTGAAAGAGTAATGGGAACGGTGACGGAGCCCCCGGCCCCCACGTGCGCTCCCCAGTGAGTCCCCAGTCCCTCGCACTTGGACGGGAATGCTGGTGCAGCTGCTGGTCGCTGCCAGAGCAAGGAGTCCACACAAGGAGATGAGACAACAGTCCTTTCCCCTCCTGGGCGCTCATTAACATTTTCTTGCTGATGTATTATTAATTAAGTTCATTTCTATTGCCCTGTAAGTATAGGTAGTGCTTTGCAAGCACGGAAGGTAACCCGCTTGCTGCCCAGGGGTCCTGAGGTACGTGTTGTGCCACGTGCAGAGCGAGTGCGCTGGAAGAACTGACTGGACAGCTGAACGTTGAGGGAAGGTAAACCTTGGGGGCTCGTTTTCTTTTTTACCCCTCTGATTCAGCAGTTGCCCAGCGTCATGGCTGACTGGGGCTGCTGAATGCAGAGCTACACGAGCAGGGAGCCAAGGACCAGGGAACGCCCTGCGCGCAGAATTAGCGCAGACAGATAATAGGGCTTGAGAGCAAGGAGAATTTGCAGCACTGACCCTCTGCAAGAAGGAAGATTGCAGAGACTGAAGTCGAGGGTTAGATTCAAAAGAGTCGTGGGACCCGATCCGAACCCCCAGGCATGGGGAGGGCTGTGCTGGAGGGTGCAGAGCGAGCGGGCAGCTCGCAGCCTGCCCGGCCGTGGAGGTTGTGGGGCTTGCTGTGCTGCAGATGCAGTGTCCTTGCTGTCAGCAGCCTGGTCTGCAGGGGGAAGGGTGTGCTGCCTCCTCTCCGTTGGCTGTTTCAGATCAGTTTGGCATCTCTGTGTTTGGAAGAGTCCCTTGAGTCTGCTGGGATGAGGTGGGTGGGTCTGTAGGGGTTGCTTTCTGGTGGGGTCTGCGAGGTGGCCCCTTCATCAGAACGCGTCCCTCGGTCCCTTTTGTGCTGGTGGTTTCCCAGGGGATGAGGAATCACAGAATCACAGAGGAGAGGCTCCCACGCTGGAGTTGTGCTGGTTGAACACCGTGGCTGGGTTCTGCAGCCTGTGTTGCTCCCCAGCCTTTGTCCCTGGGACAGGTTGGTCGGCTGTGGGGGTTGGTCTCCCACATAACAGGTGATAAGACAAGAGAAAATGGCCTCAAGTTGCCCCAGGGGAGGTTTAGGTTGGACCTGAGGGACAATTTCTTCCCCACAGGGTAGTCCAGGCCTGGCCCAGGCTGCCCAGGGCAGTGGTGGAGTCCCTGTGATCCCTGGAGGGGTTTCCAAGCCGTGGGGATGTGGTGCTGAGGGATGTGGGTTAGTGGTGCCCTGGCAGTGCTGGCTAAACAGTTGGACTTGATGATCTTAAAGGACTTTTCCAACCAAAACAATTCTATGATTCTGTGTTTTGCTACCTGTGATGCTTTTCCCACCTGTAAAACAAAGGGGAGATGTTTACAGAGTTAGAAGGTTTGACTTGCTGTTAGAAGCCTTGAGCTGGAAGTGTCACAGAAATGCAGGGGTGTCAGTTGTTCAGGTTGGCTTCACTGGGTAAGAGATGGCAAGTGACAGAAGTCAGAATGGTCACTGGTTTCTGTGCTCTGGTTTATCTGCTCTGGATTCTGGCCTCCTTCCTGGGGATTGTGGGTGGGCCTGATTAAGAGGAACAGAAAACGTCGAGAAGCACTTTGTACCACATCAGCTATTTGTGATCAAAGCCAGTGGGACTTCCAATGGCCATCACCTCTGCTTTGGACTGCTGATGGTGGCACTGGACTTGATCCTGACTCTGTGACCCGTAACCTTTCACACCTTCTCTTATTCCTTTGTTAAATGAGGCTGGAGGTACCTGCTGCAGCCAGCACGGTTCCTGTCAGAGCTGTGCACTTACCAACAAACCTGGGCAGTCACTCGGTGCTCCTTGCGAGGGAAAATGCACTCCTGATGAACAGATCTGCTTTGACAACATGCTGCTGCCTTTTCCAAAGCATTTCCTACCCTTTCCCATTGGGTAGGAAAGTGTCACTTTGTCACTTCAGTGAACTTTCCTTTTTTGATTTTATTTTTTTTTTCCTTAATCTGTTTTTTTTTTGTGTGTGTGTTTGTTGGTTTTTGTTGGTTGGTTGGTTGGTTTTTTGTTTGGTTTGTTTGTGTTTTGGTGTTTGGTTTTTTTCTTTTGATGTGTTTCTGCAAGGGCAGTTGCAGCTGGAGGCTCAGGTGGAGTTTCCCAGTGCAGGGGGCTGGAAGAAAGCAGGGAGGGCACCTAAAGGGCTGGAGCCCCAGCAGCATCTTCTGCCGGGGGCTGTGTCACAGCCGGGCAGCCCAGGAGTGCCCGTCCCAGTCTGGCTGCAGCTGCCTCTGACCTTGCAAAGCACCACGAAAAGCTTGGCTCTCTTTGATTGATTCAGCCATTTTTTATTTGATTTATTTTGTTTGGGTTTGGTTTTCTCTTTTGAATGAGAAAAAGCCCTTAATATTTTGGCACGAATTCACAAGGCTTTCTTTTGTTCTGTGAGTGACAGACCCGTGTGGTTGCAGCCTGGGTAGGATCTGCTCCTTCGTGGGCTGCCATCAGAAGTTCAAGGCCTATCTTAAATCCTCCTTAAACCTCAGCTCTCCAGCAGATCCTCTTTGCTTGGCTCTAGGAGTGAGAGCGGGAAGGGTTCTGTTGTACTGAGGACTGGAAGTTAAACTGCATGGAAGGAACCTCAACCAGCAGTGTTTTTTCAGTGCAGGATCAGAGCCGTGTGAAGGTTTGGCCGGTCGCGGTGAAGGTTTCTGTTCATCCAAACACCCCTGCGTGCTCCCTTCCCGGAGGGGTGAAGGCAGGAGGGGAGGCTTTCCTGCCTCTGCCCCTCGGGTTTTCAGCCCTGCGTGTCCCAGGGATGGCTCTTTCAGCATGGTTGGCTGGGGCCTGGCAGACACAGGCCACCTCTGCAGAGGAATTTCCCAGAGCAGAGTCATTTCCCCTGCTTCTTTCTACGGGAACGTTTGACTCAAACGTTATTTTCCATGGGAATTCCGGGGCTGTTTTCCCAAGCTTCCTTTTGGAGCTGAGCTTCGTGCAGACGCTGCCAATATCTTGGTGATGTGTCTGCTCCCTTCGCTCCCAGCTGCCTGGTGGGGTGAAGCCTGTCTGTCCTTCCTGAGCTGGCAGTGCCGTGTCTGTCTGTCTGTCCTTCCTGAGCTGGCAGTGCCGTGTCTGT
>WUAM01000001.1:760779-775345 GCA_024336885.1 Actenoides hombroni
CATCTGGGTAATAGTTACTAATGTGCCGTAGCGTTCAGCCTGACAGGGAGAGCTGCTCACCGGTGACGTGATGGCTCAGGTGCTGGTAGCACCTTGGATCCAGGGTTGCACGTCCAAGCCCTAGGTGTGTGGGTGGGTGTGAGCCATGCCTCCATCTGGGAATGTGTCCTTGGGAAGGCTCTGCAGGTGTCTTGTACTGGTCGGGTGCGGTTTTGCTGGTAAAATAAGCCCTCCTGAGTGAAGCAAGGAACCTCCATGGCATGAAGACCTTGGCTAAGGGCTCCTCCAGAGCCGTGTTCCTCACAGCCCTCCTCAGCAGAGCAGAGAAGCCAGGAAGCAGGAGCTGGTGGTGGTGTTTAAACAGCAGTTGCAGGTTTTCAGCCACGAGCCACTGGATTTGTAGAAATAACTGTTGGCAGGATGATCATAGCAGTTCCTCTGCACGTTGAAAGCTATGGCTGTTAATTAACATTGTACTGCGAGAGCTCATTTGCATACAGCTCTTAGCATATAGAGGCTGAACCTCTACAAATGCCAGTGAAGAGGCAGGTAAAGTTAGCACTGCTGTATTCGTGTGAAGACACGGGGCTGTTACATCAGTGTAACTGATTATGCTTTGAATTGTCTCAACTACCATGCTAAACGAGATGCCTCTAGCAGGGATAGCTAAAAAACAAATTAATTCAGGTTTTTTTTCATATGATACTATTTCAGTGTTTGTCATCCCACGTGTTTGTATCTCTCTGTTTGTATTTCCTTCTGTTTTGTTTTCTTTATTTTTTTTTAATGGGTCAAATGGGGAACAAGCTATTTTGGCAACGTACAACTGAAAAGCTGGCAAGTCAGCTGCCAGCTGAGGTGAGGTTGGACCACATCCCACCACTCGTGTGCTCTGCGTGCCACGTGGAAGGTGTGGTGGTGAGCAGAGCAGAAGAAGGCTCAGAGCGTGGAGGAGGCAGCGATACTTCCCGAGGTGGGAGCAGGCAGAGGAGCAGGCACCTGAGTGTTGATACCTGACTGTTTTGGAAGGTCACGGGCTCACGTTATCAGGGTCTTTGGATCAAGGCGCAGCGAAACTCTTTGGTTTTCCAAGGTCTGGATTCTCACCGTGCAGGTTTGAGAGCGTGGGGCTTGGCCATCTGGAGCAGGACGGTCTCTCGCTGCTTTGATCCTCAGCAGTTCATGCAACTTCTCCGCCTTCGAATGCTAATCCCGAGGGTGGATAAATGATGTTCATCCTCTTTGCTGCTTGGTTTGTAACCTGTCCAGCTGTTACAAGCCGGAGGTGGGGCCAGCTCAGAGCCAGGCTTCCAGCCTTACTTCCTTGAAGCTGGTCCTGCCTTTGGCCATCCTGCTCATTTTCATAAGCCACCATGCGAAGTTTTGTCTCTGTCAGCTTCACTAAACCATTTGCTTAAGCTTTGAAAAAAAAGAAATAGTCTAATTTTTGTTTCAGCTTTAGTACTTAAAGCCAGACGCCTCCAGGACTTCCTCTCTGATACTTCTGCTTAGTTTGTCTGAGTGGCTTTTAATCCCATTCCAGCAGGGTGTAGATGTCTGCATAGCAAACACAACTGCTGCCAGTGGCTCTCCTCAGCTGCCTCTCAGAGCCTTCTGGAAGTAGCTGCCAGACTGAAGGTTGAAAGCCACTGGTGTAGGTCATAGGAAAACCAGGAGCGGAGAGATGGTTTTATGCTAAATTAAAAAAGGACCCCCTTAAACAGTGTTCGGTCATCTTGAGAGACAAATCAGAATGAGTCGGATCCTCGTGAACAGTGGAGGGCAAAACAAATCCACGTGCGTGTGAAGTGCGAGGCTCTCCGGAGCTCTTCCAAAGTTCTCCAGTATCAAAGCTGGTGCTGCAGAGTGCTGCAGCTAACACAGTCCACCCTGGATGGATTTTGACACTGGGTTGCAGTCAGGCAGAAGCCTGCTGTGTACTATCCTCCCCACGCTCCAGTGGGTAGCATATACAACTAGGACGCTGTCTGCCCATCGTTGAGGTGGTGTCTCCATGCTGGAGGTGCTCAAAGGCACAGAGGAAAGTCCATGCATCAGGCTGCTTTGAGGATTATTTTCTAAAGCATCCGTATTCATTGCGACCATGTGGGCCACTGGTAAGCCCTGAGAGGCGCAGTGAGATCCCAGTAAGAGACTGATTTTGTCTACCTTGCCCAATGAACTTCTGGAATTTAACCTAAATTGGATTTGTCCAGTGAGAGGTACTCTGACCACGTCTCCTTCTGCAAAGGCAACCTGCTCGACAGTGTCAGTCAGGGGGCTTCTGATAAGAAGCAGCCATGGGTTGAGGTGCTGTAGCTTCTCACTGAGATGATGGACCTGCTAAGTTGTCGTTCTGCCCACCCAAAGTACTGGAGATGGCAGCTCCCTGCTCTAAGGGAAGTCTGTTGGACCCATTTTACAGTACTGCTGTCTCTGTGATACCATCCTTGGTGGGGCCGGGGAGCCCTTTTCTTCTCTGCTCTAGTTTTCTCATTTGTTGCTCTAGCAACACTTTCAGACCCAAAGCAGCGAGCTCCTGGTGCGAACCCAACTCTGGGCTTGAAAAGAAGGCAGCAGAGCACAGCAGGTGATCACCAGCTTTGGGATGAAATGGGCAGCCCTTGATGGGAAGGAGGAATGGCAGGTTGTGGTATCTCAGCTTGCAACTGGCATTTCTCGTGGTGGGAGATGAGAAACAGCCTTGTGTTAGAGCTGCGTTGATGGTTGGAAACGTTGCTGCCTTATTTGCATTGTATGGACCAGGCTGTCCTGCCAACACTGACCTGCCATTCATCTGTACCTTTGGAGGGGGACACACACAAAAGGGCACTGGGTTTTATACCAGAAAAATGCAGGTATTGTGTGAAAATCATTCTGATAGGCTGCAAAACTCAGGCACTTATTTATTTTTTTTCTCCTGAGAGCTCTTCCACACTTTGCCACAATGTCACAGACTAGGCTGGCACTGCAAAAGCCACCTGTAGATGCTCTGTGGGTAAGGAGGGGAGAAATCCTTATCAGATTTTGGATATACGTTCCCACGGCTTCCTGCTGTCCCAGCTACCACTGAAACAAAGGACCAAGTGCACGGGGTGGAGCTGGAGGTGAAACCTCAGGAGGCTTTCCCCCGAGAAGTGTGATCCAGCTGGTTAGTACAATTGGAGTAACTCATCATCTGCTGTCTTTCACCTCACCTTCCCCTCAGGCCTCTGAAAGGTGTCAAAGTCTGAGGACTTTTAGACCATGTCCTCAGATGCCCATGTTTTGTGGCAAATGGTGTGTGAAGACTCAGTGCCAGCCATGGGCTTGAGCCCGTGTCCAGTGGGTCACCCCTTTCTGTTTAGATAGAGGGCTCAAAATCTTGGGTTTTGTTGGATTTTTTTTATCAAGGTAGTGTGATTGGAGATACTCACTCTGCAAGATCTGGTCATCATGATGGGTGCAAGCTGGAACATAGGAGGTTCCACATGAATATGAGAAAAAACTTCGTGATGGTGAGGTTAACAGAACACTGGAACAGGCTGCCCGGAGAAGTTGTGGAGTCTCCTTCTCTGGGGACATTCCAAACCCCCCTGGATCTGTTCCTGTGTGACCTGCTCTAGGTGATCCTGCCCCAGCAGGGGGTTGGACTCGATGATCTTTCGAGGTCCCTTCCAACCTCTAACACTCTGTGATCATTACACGACTACGTTACGTGTCGCAACCAGTGGTCATGTCACAAGAAGTAAGAAGCCTCCGTGCTCTGTTCTCTGGGCGCTGCAGGTCAGATGTTCCCAAGCCATGCCACCTTCTTCTCTTACGCGTTTGGCATTGCTTAGACTCCAGCAGCTGCCTGGATGGGGTCATGGGTACACTGCTGTATGGTGGTGGAGCTGCCCTGAGCTTGGTGAGCCTGGGACGTGGCTGCAGCGTGAGCACAGAGCATCGTGGACTCCAAGGGTCCTGGATTTACTGTGCTCCTGCAGCTTGTTGGTGCCGTGTTCACCTTCTGATGTTGAGGATACAGCCTCCTGTAGGCACCTAATTTCTCTAGCACCAAAAGCAGAATTAATTATGCAGTATTGCACTGTTCTTTTGCTACTTTTTTAGGCTGTTTCCATCACTGAATATGAGAACCTGTGGATAAGCTGTGAAGGTACCAGAGTGTCTTGGTTCTGCAGGACCAGCCAGAAAGTTGCCATTGCGTTCGGTCCGCGCTCCAACTGCCTGGTCTCCTGCAAGTTCTACAGGCAATTCTTAGCTCTTTTCACACAAACGTGTCTTTAAAGGGAATCTGCTCTGAGAGCATCAAATAGCCATGGGAGTTTTGGGCAAGGCTGGTTTTCTTCTCCGTTGCACCGTGTTGGCACTGCTGGATTTAACGGCATCGCCTCTGGGTCGCTGCAGCGCACAAGGGGAGCCTTTGGCTGACCTGCTTGTATCGTGTTTAGTCTGTTGACGAGCAGAGAAGTGCACTTCCTAGGATGAGGTGGTTAATTGTGTACCTGGGGCATGGAGGTCTCCACAGGGATCTTAGCAAGGTGCCATCAGTTCGGTGCGGGGTGTGAAACTCGTGGCCGTTGGCGTTCCGGAGGCTCCTGGTGAAGAGCGGCGTGGGTCAGAGTGAGCCAGCTGGGAATGGTGAGTGTTGAAGGAAGGCTGCCCTGCTCTACATCTTCCCTGCAAGTGCTTGTTTTGAAGGAGAAGGGTTCTGCTTCTTCCTCTTTCCCTCTCTCATCATCTTCATATAGCTGCACCTTTCACGCTCCTCGTGACAAAGGAGGAGTGTCCGAGGTGGATTTCACCACACCACGTCCTGTATTAGTAACACACCTCCAGACTGTTCTGCAGCAATCTCTCTGTCCTGGATGCTTTTTCAGCCAGGTTGAAGGCTGGGTGGGTTTTTAAATGATGATATTTTAGAATTTGAGAACAGCTTTGATTTATTGACCTGCTGCCTCTGTGAATCGAGCTGTCTGGGCTGGCATCTGGAGATAAGAGGCTGTCGAGTAATTGCTTATTATTGACTGATTGCCAGCTTGGGCTGTTTGCTTGAAGAAGAATCAATAGCAGTCAATCTTCAAAGTCTAAACACTCAGGGAGTATGACTGGTTTCCAAATTGGGAATGACAGGTCAGGGTAACTCCATATCTTATATCCCAACTTCGTGTTTGGGTGCAGTGCTGCAGTGGAGGAGGAAGTGCAGGACATGATCTTCCTGCTTCGGGGCTTTCACATCCGCCTGCTCCACAGGCTGGGATTTTGCTTTGCAGGGATTTCCAGGGCCAGATCCCACCCTGGCTCCAGCTCTTCCTCCGAGGGGCTGGAGCAGCCTCAGCCCCACCTGAGAGGAGTGGGAGGCGGGGGCAGGATGAGTGCAGCATCGCTCATTAAGTCCCCAAAGGATGGAGCAGGGAGGGGTTGGATGAGCAGCCTCTGCTGTGACACATCCAAACCAACCAGTTTGGATGCTTTATAAATAAAACAAGGCATCTATTTTAATGCATGGTAACAGAGATTTCCTTTCTGTGGGTGCTTCTATTTAGGTGACAACAGAAGAAAATTCCCAGTGTCACCATACGTTTTATCATTCCTTATGGAGCCTGTTGCCGTGGTGAGTGCTCATTTGAAGCAGCAGACATGGCCCTTATTTAACACTATCATGACACGTTGCATTTTTTTTGTGGATTCACATGTAGGGCTTCCAACATAAAAGGGGCTTCATGGCATCAAAGGCATCCCAAAAATTACTCAAATAAACGTTGAGATCTGTGTAATGGCTGGGGTGATGGGGTTTGTGATCTCCCACCTCTCCTGGTGCTCGGGGGTCGAGGGCTGGGCTGTGTGTCCTACACTCCAGGCAGGGTTTGAAACTTGAAATAAGAGCCTTTTGTGGGGGAGGGGCTCAGCTGCAAAGAGCAATTAAGCAAGAGGACATAAAATAGATAAATGGGAAGGGGAAGGGCAGCACCCTGGTAATGTGGGAAGATGAAAATGGAAGAATCTATTTCTACAGTATAAGTCTTTGTCCTTAATTTGGGAGCTTTGTTCTCACCAGGAAGGCTCTGATTCAAGGTGCACAGTTTGGGGTGGATGGGGAGAGCAGTTTAACCTGCAGTGGTCTAGGAGAGAATGGACCAGATTACTCCAACAGCCTTGTTTAGATACTGGATTTGTTGTCTACTAGCAAATCCTCATTTGCATGGGTCCTTAATCTCTGGAGTTAAATGTGTCTCAGGATCTGTTATCTACTGTGATGCAGAGTTGAGAACTAGATTGATTTATTTTTTTTTTTGTGAGCTGTTTCTTTTTATTTGCTTGTTCCTCTCCCTTCACCTCCCCGCCCCCCCCCCCCCAAAGACCCCAAATCATATTCTTGACTTTTTAAAAAGCAAAGTTGAGCCAACAAGCGATCCAAAAGAAAAATCTGCCGGTGAGAAGCAGCTATTTTTGACTTCAGATTCAGTGGATGAAGTGTCCACCAGCTTGTAGAGAAAAGCCAAGAGCAGACATTTAAAACGTGTGTCGCAGGGAAACCACGAACACCCCCCCCCCCCCTTCCTGACAGGGCACGGTACCGTGCAGTCTGCAAACCTCCTTGGAGCTGGAGGAGTTGGGCAGAGATCCTTCCTAGAGCTCTAGGAAGGGAAGAGCCCTCGTTCTGGGGGCCGTGTAACTTCGCCTGTAGCCCTGAAACGGCATTTCCTCATGCCTGCAGCAGCCCTCATTTCATGAAATGGATGCAACTGCTGAAAAAAGATCTCGCGTGAGCATGCTCACTGGAAGATTAATCCTTTAGAGGGAGTTGGAGAGTTAAGCTACTGTAATTTCTCTGCAGTTGGCTGCAGTAAACAACTGCTCTAAAGACACGAGGAAAAAAATTGACGGAGGTATATGGGATTAATGTACATATCTTTTTGTGTTTCTCCTTTCAGGTTGAGGGCTTGGTAAAGGTTTTTCTCGTCAGAGCTGGGGAAGAGGGATCTGTGTAATGATTTTATGGGTGACCTTCATGTTGTGGTTTCTTTTTTTCCTCCAGGCCAAAGTAATCCTATTTCCGAGCAAGGCCATACTGAGGCACGGGCTGGCTTTCTAGAGCTGGGGTAGAGCACCAGGGTGACTTGGTGTTGAGTTAAATGATTATACGAGGTGAGGCCTGCTGCACGTTGAGCTGTGTTGGCAGGAGGGACCTGAAAACACCCTAGTCCTGTGTAGTTGTGATTAGAACCCAGTGGGATTTGATAGATCATGCTTCTGTTGGGAAGAAAATATAGAAAGGGATTAGCTTTGCTTACAGAATAAGAGCCTTTTTGTTTGTTTGTTTGTATTTTTTTATTTTACTACTTATTTTGCTCCCCTTCCTCCCCATGCCTGAGGAGCTGCAAACCTGTGTCAGATGGGGGAAGAAAAATCAATTTGTTGAGCTCTTTTGGCTTTGCTTTAAAGGAGGATGACTTTCCCCGTGTTGAGGAGACAGTGCCTTGCCAGGTAAGTGTTGCAGGCGCACGGATTGCGTCAAGGTGGAACCGAGCTCCTTCCTTCCCAGTCCTGGCTTGGCGGGTGCATCCCGGAGGAAGGAAAACCTCTGTTAGCTCCTTGTCAGCCAACAGCCTTTTATCTCCTCGCCTCCAGAAAGCGTGGGTGAAGGAGGATGTGATTTACTGCCCTCGATGCTTTGTATCATCTTCCTCCGAATATTTAGAGTGCAAGTGGTGGAGGATCAACCTGGGGACTCCCAGGGTGTTGAGCAGAAATTCCTGGGTGGCTCGGTCTTTCTCAGGCAGCTTCTGCACAGCGCTTGAGCTGGGAGAGGCAGTGCCAGCTACCCATGGCCTGCATCTCCACCTCTGACAAATATCTCTCTAATCCTTCGGGACGAGGAGGAGATGGAGGTGAACTGTCAGCAAAACTTGCCGGGGTTTGGGGGGTGGCGGGGAAGGGCGCGGTTCGGAGTGGTCTGTACCTGACCGGAATGAATTGCTCGAGTTCAGCTCTCTCCTCAGCAAGTCTCCCGGGCTGAGGACGAGTGGAAGAAGGGCACACCCTTCCTCCTTCGAGGAGTGAGGAATGAGAGATGCAACTCTGCCCGCGCCACTGCGAAGTCCCGTGTTGCGCGGCAGCGGCAGCCCCGGCGTTACCCGGGGTCAAAACGTGTGCCGGCGAGCGGCAGGATCTGTTTGCGACGGTGGGTGTCGGAAAACGGCTCCCCGGTTCCTGGGAGCGGTGTGAAGGAGGGAAGAAGAACGCGGGCAGTTTGTAAATGGCGGCGGTTCCCCCGGGCTGGCCCCGCGGTAGCCGGCGGCTCACGTGCGCTGCGCAGGTGGCTGCCTGGGCTGCGGGCTGGCTTCGGAAGGGCTCCTCTCTCCCAGACTTGGCCGAGCTCGAGCTGCCGCCTATTTGAAGAATATTTTTGCCACCCCGATGTCGAGGTTTTTTTTTTTTTGCTTAGTCCCTCCTTTTCCCCTCCTCTCCAGAAGCTCTGGCTAGCACAGATTGTCTGTTCCGTGGCTGGTTTTAGGGAACGCTGATGGCTGTGTGCGTAGGGGGAATAATTAGCTAGCCGATGCGAATAGATCGTTTCTTGGAGTTTCAAAATCATTGTCATTTCTACCGAGGCCGGGTTAATTATATCCTTGGTTTGATGAGTGTGAGGGAAATGATAGAGATATAGCAATATAAATCTATATACGGAGGGAGGCTGTTTGGGGAATGGTGAGAACAAAGACTCGTCTCTTGGAGGACCGTGGTCCTGTCGGGATCCAGCGGTGCCGCGTGTTGGCAGGGCTGGAGGAGCGTGTTCTCTTTCAGATTGTGACCTTTTGCCGGTGACAGATCTGTCACCCCAACGAGGGGTTTTCGGTTCGGAGGAAAAGGATCAAATCCTGGTCGAAGAGCTGGGAAATCCTGTTTTGAAAAGCTAAGGTGAAGTCAAGAAAGTTAAAATAAACCGTAAGATGTATGGTCGGGGTGTAACAAAAATACGTCTTTAATGTAAGGTATGCACCTTAGGTGGGGGGCTGCTTTACCAGCCCGGTGGCACTGGGGCTGGTCCCTACACTGGAAAAAGGTGCTTGTCCTTGGCTCTTCCCCAGTGCAGGTCACGGCCCTGTTGCAGTGGGTGACTTAAGGGAGCCTGGATCTGTTATTCCTTATTGGAGCCTCACTGGGAAAAGGAATCACATTCATCCCTAAAATGGTTTGGACCAGCTTTAAACTTTTCCCTTTGGTCTCCAGTCCCAGGGTGGGCATCTCTGGCATCAGGAGATGGGGGAAAGGCTCAGCTAAAGGCCCAAGGTGACACGGTTTCCTTAGTGCCATGCCTTGTAGCTCAAAGCCAGCAAGCCAAAGCCTTCCTCCTCCTCTTGTTTTAGAGTAAAATGGGGAAAATGAGCTTTTTTCAGTGGCTGAGGAGAGCCCATCTCATGGAGCACTGTGCTTCAGCCTTACCAAGCCTTGGGTGGCCTGGGGACTTTGTGCCTCCGGATTGGAGCCGCTTTTGTGAGAGCCTCAGCCCAGGGCTGCTTCCCTTATGTGTGGGGTTCTTCTCTGCCAGGAGGATGTTCAGCTCCAATCCAGCAAGCTCTGGAACTGAGAAGTCTGAAAGGGAAAAAAAAATAGCTACGTCCAAATGTAATTTCTGTTGGGTTTCAAGTTTGCAGATGAGTTCTGGAGCTCTGCAGATCCCTGCTGGGGCGTTCCCACCGAGCAGGCACCTCGCTCCCCATGTCAGCCTCCCAGCCCTCCAGTATGGCCAAACTGGGTCGAGGCCAGTTCTGTGCAGGTCCCAGCCCCGGGGAATGGGTGCGATGTCTGCTGGAGCCGGGCTGGGAGCCCCAGCAGCTGGGTGTGGGAACACAGTGCAGGGGCTCAGCGGGAGGATTCGCTGCCTGAATTCGCAGACTCCTGTCCTCAGCTTTCTGTGAAACATTCTGCCCGTCTGGGCCTGTTTTGTCTCTGTCTCCGGCACCAGAACTTGGTTCAGTGGAGGAACTGAAACCTGAGTCGGGGGCTCACTCTCCTCTTTGGTACGATGGCAGCCAAGGGCTGTGCTCGAAATGGAAAGGATGAACTGGAACTGAATCCTACAGGTGTATTGAGAGGAGAGGAGCCGAGCCGAGCCTCCTGCAGCCCTGGCAGTCCTAGGGAGGAGAAAGTCACCCTGCTGGGTAATACACTGCAGCAAAGCCCCAGTCTTTAGTAAGCAAGTGATGACCACTTCAAAGCCTGGTGTCTTGGCTTCTAACTGCTTCAGCCAACCTTTAGTCGATGGGCAATGCCTGGAAACCTGGGTGCTGGGACATGAGCCCTGGGATTATTTGCTGTGCTGAATCCTCTTTCTGCTGCGAGGCTGTGGAAGGGTTTTCTGCACCGTGCAGCGTTTCTCCACCTTCGTGCCTTAACCAGAACTCACTTCAGAGGAGTTTTACCTCCCACTCTCCTGCCTTCCTGGCCGTTTTGAGACCCAGCTCGTGGCCGCGTTTCAGCTTCTCAACACCCTGAACCAGCAGCCTGGCTTGGTGCCCTTCAGCAGCCCTCCCCCCGTGCCCCGAGCTGGGCTGCCGGCTCTTCTGCACATCCTGGGAGAAGCAGGGAAGGGCCTGGTGGCATCTCCCCCCCTCCCAGTATACGTGGTGGGAGCCCTGTGCTCCTGGGAGCTGGTGGAGCCCTGTGTTGAGAGGGGACCTGAGTGAGGCTGGAAGCAGTGGCAGCTGGCAAAGGGTGCTCCCTACACCCCTCCTCCCGAGGATTAATAAGTGAAGTTACGGGCAGAGGGGAAGGAGCTGCATTCTCTAACTTGGCTGGAATAATTCCATTCCCGTGGCAGATGAGCTTTCATGAATCAATGAGTGTGGAGGGAGGACAGACAGTTGGGCTTGGGAGTATTAGAGAAGCAATACAATGGGGTATGTTACGCTTGGGAAAATACGATCTGTGCTAAAAAAAGGGAAGATGGATGTAAAAATTCCTGCTTTAAAGACCTGCATCCACCTGCAAAGGAAAGATGGAATTCATCAGAGCAGGGAGAGAGCAGGAATGCAGAAGACAGGGCTGTGAGCGTGGTGGTTGGAGAAGGAGAGGACCGGGGAGGAGGGATGGGGCTGTGCTGGAGGAGGCTGGTTGTGAAGGTGATGGTGAAGTGATTTGGTGGCTCCTAAAAAAAAAAAAAGGAGGAAATGAACTGCAGGTGATTCTTCTAGCACTGTCTAGTCCATGACCTACTTGCTGCCATGCTGGTTTGCAGCTAGAGGAGCAGAGAGAAGAACCAGCCTTTCCTTGTGGGAAGGACAGGGCTGTGGGTACGTCTGGGAGCTCTTTCTGGTGGGGTCTTCTCCAGCAGCTGCAATGGGGCTGTGCCCGGGCTCCTGGAGTTGGGAGTGACTGCTGGGGACAGCAAAGGGAGCAGCTCTGGGCCATGCAGCTCCCTCTGGTCTCAGCGGTGGAAGGAGACAGGGCTGGATCCTGGAACCAGGCTCACGTTTATTTGCTTCTTGCTGCATGATTGAGCTCCTTCCCTGGGAGGGGTGCGGGGCAGTAACTGGCCTGTCTGGGGACAGGGTTTACCCGGATGAGGTATAAAGAGTAGGAATTATTCATCCCTAACCTCTTTAATAATCCACTGCAAACTAAAAGTCTTCCTCCCGCTGCTGCTCCTTCAGGAGCCCCCACTAACCTGATGATTCTTAATCTCATCTGATTTTCCAGATCATCAATTTGATTTCTCAGTACTTTTACAGTCCTTAGTGTTCCCAGGAATCTGTGCCTCCATCAGTTATCTGGCTTCCTTTTTGAGGCTGTAGCAACCTTCAGCCACAGTTTTCATACTATTTTTATAACTCACACAGCTTATTAGAGGAGTCCTGCAGAAATAACCCTACAGTTCTTACCAAGATACCGCAGCATTTTCCCAGGAAAGAAGAACTTCATCTCTTGCTAATATGGAAACTTTCCTTTTCTTCTTGCTTGCTTCTCCCTCTTGGGTTGGGGAGTTCAATGCTTTACCTGTAGCTGAATCCATATACATAGAGATGATAGATATGATATATATAAATATATATATAATACCTGCAGGTGTCCCAGTGTGTCCTGTGCTCCTTGAACCATCCTAATCATGATGCTGAGCATCTAATGCTACAGACCAGCATCAGGCAGAGCCATTGATTAGAGAAGTCATTCTCCTTTGCATTCAGCAACAATTTGGCTGGATTTTGAAACTGCCTCTTGATATTTTCTATCTTGAAGTCCAGATAAATTCAGTACTTTCAACAGACTCAGTGTGGATTTATCTGGGGCAAAGCCTTTGGTCTAGCCTGGGAATGCTGCAGATTTGCCTCTGTGCAAAATGACATTGGGAAGTAGCATTTTCTATCTTTTTTGTTTTGTTTTGAGGCTGTTCTAAGTTACTATATTAAATAAATAAATAAAAAGTCAGTCACTAAGAGTGTGAAATGGCAGCCTTCCTCCTCTCAATGGCATATAGGGAGTTACTTGTGAGCGAGCAGTCCAAGGTTATTTAACTCCCCAACTTCTGCACTTGCCTTGCAAACTCCATCCAAGAAAATCTTTTCGTTGGAAAGAAATATGAAGAAGAAAAAAAAACAAACCCAACTCCTCTGTTTTTCATAAGTTGTGAATTGTGCTCATGTTTAAGCTGATTATTTTATTTATTCCAATAATCCTCTCTCTTCCAGAATAAAAGAAAATTAATTGTCTTCCTATTTCCATAATGATTTGCCCTTCAGACAGTTGCCAGGCAAAGTGCTTAAAACCTGAAATGAAAAGCTGGTGAACGTTTAAAATCGTCGAGCTGCTGGGGGAACATGTCTGGATTTTAATAGGGTGGTGGTCAAGCAGTCCCAGAGAGTGCTGGTTCCTCTCTGCTCTGGAGGATTATGAGGGTTGGGGTTTTGTTTGGGTTTTTTTTTTTTTTCTTCTGGATGTGAGAATGGGGTCAGGGCTGCTGTGGTAGATAGCGTAGGTCTTCAGCAGGGTTTTGCTAGCAGTATGGACTGCCTGCAGTTGAAGCCCTGCAGTGATCTGGCTTTCGTTGGGAGCGTTGTCCGTTGGCCGTGCCGTGTCTGTTGGGAGGGTGGCTTCTCCCGTCGGTGCCTGCAGATGGGCAAGGACTTGCTTCTTTACAGGTGTCACGGGACAGGATTCTCCCCTGGGAGAGCTTTTCCCCGACACCTTCCTGGCTTTTGGTTATTTTTAGCTTTGCCTGGCTGAAAAAAAAAAAAATATAGTTACCTGATTAATTTGGGAAAATGCTGGAACGCTTCCTTAAAAGGCTCCCCAGTGATGTCGTGTTCAGTGATGAATCTCAGAGCTAAATTAGAGCCTTTGTGGGTGCGTTGGCTGAGGAAGGGACTTTCATATTTTATCAGCCAACACATTTATTTTTCATAGCAGGCTACGCGGCCGGGGCTCCTGACTCACTGGGCAGGCTGGCGAAGCCGGTGTGGGAGCACTGGCACAGCTCCAGACCTAAACCAGAGTCAAGAGGGGGGGGTTGAATCCGCCCTCTGCTTGGCTTCCCAGTTTTGTTCCAACAAGCTTTGAGAAATGCATCGGAACTTGGAGCTGGGGACGGCCCTGCTCCCAGTGGGGGATGATGCTGAGGGCAGGCGAGGGGAAAAAAGCACCCTGTGTTAAACAGGAGAGTCTGGTGTAAGGAAAAGGGATTGTGGCCCAGTTGTTCAGGTCCAGGGTGGGCTCCCAGGCGTAGGGACAGCGGAGCTGGAGCTTTTCTCCACTGTGTTCTGGGAAAAGGGGCTGGCAGCAGACTGTAGGCCTGGCTCTTTCCTCATCTCGTGGCACGACTGGAGGCCTTGGGGACAGTTTCAGTGTGGTGTTTCCACACAAGAAACCACACGGCAATAAATTCCTCCTGTCTGTTGTATGGTTGCCTCTCCCTCATGTGAAATTGCTCCAAAGGAGCAGAGTGCAACCCATCATGGAAGAGAGAAGGGTGAGAGTTAATTCTTTTTCATCACCTCTCCTGAGCACTTAGTCCAGCTCCCAGAAGATCCCCCCCAGAAGGGATCCACTGGGAGAAGGCTGGGCACAAAGGGCCCGTGGCCCCTGGGTGTTTCCATTAGCTGAGGAGCACGTGTGATCATCTGTTCCTTTGCAGCCAGAGTTCTGTGTTGCCATCTCACTGCCACCTCTGGGCCCTCACTCCAGGAAGGACGTGGAGGGGCTGGAATATGTCCAAAGAGGGGCAACAGAGCTGGTGAGGGATCTCGAGAAGATGTGAGGAGTGGCTGAAGGAGCTGGGGCTGTTCAGCCTGAAGAAAAGGTGGCTCAGAGGAGACCTTCTGGTTCTCAACAGCTCCCTGACAGGAGATCTGAAAGGAGCAAGTGATAGGACAAGAGGAAACAGCCTCAAGTTGTGGAAACAACCTCAAGTTGCCCCAGGGGAGATTTAGGTTGGAGCTGAGGAACAATTTCTTCCCCTCCAGGGTTGTCCAGGGCTGTCCCAGGCTGCCCAAGGCAGTTGTGGAGTCCTCGTGATCCCTGTAGGGGTTTCCAAGCCATGGAGCTGTGGTGCTGAGGGCCATGGGTCAGTGGTGCCCTGGCAGTGCTG
>WUAM01000001.1:779660-793575 GCA_024336885.1 Actenoides hombroni
GTTCCTGTGTGGGCTGCCCTGGGTGCTCCTGCTCTGGCAGGGGGGTTGGACTCGATGATCTCCAGAGGTCCCTTCCATCCCCTCCCATTCTATGATTCCATTCTGCAATTCTATGACTTGACTCCATGCGAGGCAACTCCCATTCACCTCTTCCCAACTCTTTATCCCACCTCCTCTTCCCCAGCTCCCCCCCAGCTCCACATGGGGAGCTCCTCTGGCCTGAGATCTGCATTCCCAAGGGATGATCCCTCCAGGAATCCAGGCCTCAGTGGCACCTGAACCAATCCAGCAAACTTCCTCACTTGCCATCGGGGAAAACGACACTTCAGTGAAGTATTTATAAACCCGAGTCTAATTCTGGAATCTGATTGGCACAGCGTGGCTGGGTCCAGCACCATCCCTTCAACTTGTTACTTTCTATAACTGCTAGAAGAGGTTCCTGCCCTTCAGGCAGAGTTTGGAAAGCTGTAGGCACATGCCTACAAATCTGCATGGTGGCTGACTCCTTGGGGACCGGCCGAGGCCACGCTGTCACATAGCAGCACCTCCCCGGCCCCTGCCCTTGGGAACAGGGGTGAGAGCTGTAGCTGCCAGGGCAGAGCAACTGCTGCTCTCCCAGCATGTTTACATATGCATCAGGATCTATAGAGACAGGTGATACAGGGACCGACCGCAATGGATCCACCTGCCTGCCCTGCGCTGCCAGCATCACTCGCATAGACGTGCGTAGAGACACGACTATGTGTGGGGTTGGGTTTCTTCACAGGCATTTGTGATATACGTGTATTTTTACTCCCTATATAGACACACAGATATGTGGAGGTCCTGCAGGCCATGGCTGCCAGTATCTTACAAGAAGATATAAAAAAGCAGATGAAACAGTTGAGCGGTAGCAGCTGCTAATACTCCACATCCACCTCAGCACTGCCAGCAATTAGTATCCCAAAATCCTGAGTCAGGATTCTATGATCCCCAATCACAGAATTGCTTAAAATACAGACTACTGTCAAGACTAAAAATTCTGACCCAATATATAAAATTTTTTTTCTCCTAGGTTTTCAGCCTTTAGGTCCCAGCACTGCTGGGACCCCCACGTGCAGACCCAGGAACTGTGTCCCGACTCAACCCCAAAAATGGGCTCGGGGGCTGGTTTTTCACCCCGTGGCCACAATACTTTTGTGCTTTGCCTCGGGTCACTAATATCCCATCACATCTCCCATAAATTTATTCCTTCTGCATCACTATTCATATCCTGGTGGGACAAGTCAAAGCATCCTGGCTGGTTTTAGGCAGGTTCCTGAGACACAAGGCTGGCAGTGTTGGCATTGGCCCCTGGGCAGTGTGCTGGCAGGTGGAGGGTGGCTGAGCTGCAGCGCAGGGCCAAGGTCCTTATTTTAAAATATCAGAGCAATTAAATGACCCAAGACTTCTTTTCCACAGGATTAGGTTCCCAGTATGGCTCAGTACCCTTCTAGAGGCCAAAGTTAAACTATGGGTATCACAGAATCACAGAATGTTCAGGGTTGGAAGGGACCTCGAAAGGTCATCCAGTCCAACCCCCCCCTGCCAGAGCAGGATCACCCAGAGCAGGTCACACAGGAACAGAGACAGACAGGTTCTATATGTCTCCAGAGAAGGAGACTCCACAACCTCCCTGGACAGCCTGGCACAGGCTCTGACACCCTCACCATGAAAAAGTTTTTCCTTATGTTTCTGTGGAACCTCTTATGCTCCAGCTTGTACCCATTGCCCTGTGTCCTGTCATTGGATGTCACTGAGCAGAGCCTGGCTCCATCCTCCTGACACTCACCCTTTACATCTTTATAAACATGACTGAGGTCACCCCTCAGGCTCCTCTTCTCCAAGCTGAAGAGCCCCAGCTCCCTCAGCCTTTCCTCAGCAGGGAGATGTTCCACTCCCTTCAGCATCTCTGGCTCTGCGCTGGACTCTCTCGAGCAGTTCCCTGTCCTTCTGGAACTGAGGGGCCCAGAACTGGACACACTATTCCAGATGTGGTCTCACCAGGGCAGAGTAGAGGGAGAGGAGAATCTCTCTCCATCTAAGACCACTGGGGCATCATTGATCACTCATTCAGCAGATGGAGGGGTTCAGCAGCTCTCTCTGTCTTTGCAGATGAAGGTGCAACATCAGCAAAGAGACGCTTTTGCCCAGGACAGGGGTGGCAGATGCCTCAACCTGGCTTGACTGGTCAAGGACCAGGTGACTGCAGCTGGTGTGACCCAGAGAGTCCCCAGAAATGTAAAGTGTGTAAAGGATTCCCACTGTGCTAATCAGCTTTTATCCGTGGGACCAACGCAAGCCACCGTGGTCTTTCAAAGAGCACCAGGGGAATGGCTCCAGGGTTCAACTGACTCTGACTCAAATCTGGGGCTGAGTGCCAGAAGCACCAGGGAGGTCACTGCGTGAGCTTTACTCTACAAAAACAGCTGAGGGAAACAGCAAGGAGGGCACGCAGAGGTGTCTGCCGGCCTGAGGCTTTTATCAGGAAAAGGTGACCCACGTTGTTGACCCTGGGATGTGGCCAGGAGCAGAGCACAACCCCTGCAGAGCAGACTGCAAGGCCAGGGTACACAAAGGGCCAGGGTCACCTCGCCTGGTTTTCACGTCTCAGAAACGTCGTGTTTGCAGTGAGAGGGTGAATGCGAGCCTGGCAGGGACCCGCTGAGTTGCTGGGGCCAGGGGGGGAGGTGGTGTTGCACCAAAACCAGTTTGGTTTCTAGATGCTGAAAAGCTTTATTCTGACCCCCTGGACTTGGGTGGAGACCACCAGCTGCTTGGCAAGCAGCTGGGGAGGTGCTTTGGGCCACCTCTTGGCATAGTGATGGTGAAGAAGCTGCCACTCAGTGCCCCAGGCTGTGAGCGTGTTTCTCCACCTCCAAAGGTGGCCTGGGGACAGGAGTGACCCTCACCTGTAAGTCACCTGGAGCCGATGGTGACTTGAAGGACAGGGGAGCCTGGTGGGCTGGGGTGCAGGGCGAGGGGGTGGCCTCTGCTGCCAGGAGGATGCTCTGCTATGTGTTTCCTGTCCTTCTCCTCCTTAGGATGCGGGAGGTGGACCTGGGCTGTGGGAAGGCTCTGCTCATCAAGGAGGGTGGGGAGTTCCACGCCGTGGGACACAAGTGCCCCCACTATGGGGCTCCCCTGGTCAAAGGTCAGTCTGCATCACATCCTACGAGATTTACCTGAGGGCATCAAAGCATCGGCGAAAAAGATGGTCCAGTGTTCATCCAGCTGTGCTGCCAGGCACGGGGCAGGGCTGTGCTGCCAGCTCAGCATCATCTTGGCATCTTCTCCCAGGGGGAAGGTGTGGGCAGAAAGCTGGGGGTACACAAACCCCCGCGGAGCACTTCACCACAGGTCTGGTTTGCTGATGACCTCAGTTTGCCATTGCTGCTCAGAGGGCTGGGGCTTCTTTGGGTGACATTGAAGAACAAAAAGTCATGGGCACCATTAAATTTGGCTTCTGCTTCCTTCTTCTTCTGGAGCTGAACTTCTCTTGGATGCTATGAAACAGCTGCATGCAAAGCCCAGTTTCATGGGGCTTTTCATATCTGTTCACTGGTTCCCAGACACTGAGGAGATAAAAAAAGTCTTAAAGGGAAAAAAACCCAAAATCCACCTTAAAAATATCCCACAAACGCACAGCTCCCTGTAAATCAAAGTCCTGTCTGTGGGGGAAGGAGGAAGCTCTTTGGCCTGATGGGATCCTTGCAGTAGCAAAAAGAAATGTTGCTGGTGTTACTGATTGAAGTGGGATGAGGTACGGTGGTTTCCCAGCTTGGCACTTCAAAATATGGATCCTGGCATTTTCTCAGCATGAGCTTCAGGCAGGTCTGTGCCCAGGGGCTGAGTGGTAGCAGCAGGCAGTGCTGGCCTGGCTGCGTGCTGGAGAAGTGTGTCACCCAAACTAGGGGTGGGGGGACACATTCCTGGAGGTGGGATCCTGGCAGAGCCATCCTGCTGAGTGTCCCCGGGGCCTTGCTGGCCCAGCAGCAGTGCTGGGTGCAGACAGCCACGCTCTCAGCCCCTTGCCTGGGGCCAGCAACCCATTGAGCAGGGCAGAAGAACCCCACGCTCTGCTGGTGGCCACCAGAGGTGAGAACTTGCCTGCTTTTCAGAACCCTGTGGGCACATCCCCGAGACTGGCCACTCACACAGGGGTCTCACTGAAGAATACAGGAGATGCTGCAGAATTCAATGTAGGGGCTGCCTCGGTGTCTCCATGTGTGGTGGGTGAGGAGATGTGACACCAGCGTGGCCAGATAGTAGCTCTTTGCTCTGCCTGGCATCGTGAGCTGGCTCTTTCAGGCAGGGAAAGCCCAAGTCCAAGGTAGCAGCCTCCAAGCAAACACTTGCGAGGAGTGAACTCATGGCTTCGGACGTGCCCTGAGCTCTCTTGGTGCTATGCAGGCTCCATCATGTGTCAGGATCTGCTCTGAAACGTGTTTACTCTGCTTAAGCGATGCTCTGCTTGAGGTGCTGCTTGTTCTGGGTGCTCCTGGGGCTTGTGGACGTGTCTATGAGACCCTGGAGACTGCAGCCCCAGGCCCTGCCAGAGAGGGAGGTTATATTCCAGGAGAGCAGAGGTGCTGGATGGGCACTGTCAGTGAGGGCATTTTAGATGAGATCCCTCACACATAACTGTGTTCACCCTCTATCTGGTGGGACCAGTCCCACATGCAAGTTAAGAGAACTCCAAGTAGCCAAGATGCTGCTGACCATCCGGGTCCCCAACAGGTGCTGTGGGTCATGTAGGGGAGGTGGCACCTCTGGGTGAAGAACTCATGGAAGCATGCTTGAAGAATCTGAATTTTAGAACTTTTCTGGTGGAGCAGCACATCTGCTGCCGCTGCAGGAGGCCTTCAGCAGCAACCTTCAGCCTTCAGGAGGTCCACCTTGCTCAGCAGTGGTGGTCACCTTGTGAGGAAAGTGAGGAGTCCACTATCCCTGGGGCAGCAGGAGGGAGACCTGGCCTCTGCCATTGCTGTCCTGGCCGGGTCACAGCAGCTGGATCTCAGTGGAACTTGGGCTGGGACAGGAGGCAGCTCTGGGACGTCACCAACTCTGCTCTGACATGTTTTCTGCAGGGGTTTTGTCCAAAGGAAGAGTCCGCTGTCCCTGGCACGGAGCTTGCTTCAACATCGGCACAGGCGACATAGAAGACTTTCCTGGCTTGGACAGCTTGCCCAGGTTCCAGGTGAGACCTTTATTCTTGCAGCAGCAGGAAAAAAAACATCACAGAATCATGGCATGGTTTGGGTTGGAAGGGGCATTGTAAAGATCACCTAGTCCGACCCCCCTGCTCTGGGCAGGATCATCTTTCACCAGATCACGTTCAAAGCCTCGGCCAACGTGGCCATAAACACCTTCAGGGATGGAGCATCCACAGCTTCTTTGGGCAACCTGTATCAGGGTCTCTCTACCCTTGTCATAAAACCTTCCCTCCTCATGTCCAATTGAAATTTGCCCATTTTTAATTTAAACCCATCACCCCTTGTCCTGTCCCAACAGCCCCTGCTCTAAAGTCTCTCCCCATCTTTCTGCCAGGCCCCTTGAAGTTCTGAAAGGCCCCCAGAAGGTCTCCCCGGAGCCTTCTCCTCTGCAGGCTGAACCCCCCCAGCTCTCCCAGCCTGGCTCCCAGCAGAGGGGTTCCAGCCCTCCCAGCATTGCTGGGGCTCCTCTGGCCCCTCTCCAACAGGTCCTTGTCTCTGCTGTGCTGAGCACTCCCGAGCTGGCCGTGTATTTATTTATCTATTATGATTCATCTTTTTTTTCCCCCAACTGTTCATTTCCTCATGGTGAGGCAGACCCCTCCCTTTCTGCTCCAAAGGCAGCGGTGCCCAGGAAAGGCTTTGCTGTTGTGAACATCAGAGCGGGTGGAGAAGGAGCCGTGGAACTCTGCTCCCCTTTGTGGTGCCTGGGGACACGGGCATAACATAGAGCATGTAGAAAATACCACTGCTGGACTGGTTTTTAATGGTGTGGGGGTGGACCGTTTGCCTTCAGTTGACACGTTGTGCAAACTGTTCTGTATTGTGCCTTGCTCTGGGTTAAAAATGAGGGGAGCTGGGTGGATTAACAGGGGGTTTCCTGCAGGCTTTTGTTTGGCGTGGTATGAAAATGAGCACCTGGCTGGAAAGTGGTACCCAGCAGGATCGTGTTGCCTGTACCTGTGTGTGAGTTGATAGCACTCACACCTCTTTGCTGTCAGACAGAAAAAGGGCAGTCTAGGTTGGTAGGCTCAAAAATTCAACCATTTTCTTTTCCTCCTTATAAAGTGTGTACATTCCTACGGGATAGGTTGGGTTTGTTGTTTATTTTTTTAAACAAAACCAGTGTCGAAGCTCCAGCTCAATTTCCTTTCTTAATTTAGCATAAAGAATAATAAGTGTATGATGATAAATGGAGATCACTGATTCATGATGGAAGAAAGCAAGGGAAAATAGAAGGTGTAATGGAAGGGAGGTCATCGCTGGGCATGTGTGTTGGGGTGTGTTGGGGAGGGGAGGCAGAGGTCCAGAGTCAGAAGGGAAATCAGCACGGGTAGGTGACTGGGTTTTGTGGTCCTACACCACGTGGAGGGTCCAAGCTCCAGCAAGGTCTTCAAGAAGAGGTCTTAGGGCTCAACTGTTGCTTGCTTGTTTGATTGCTCATCCCGTTGTCCCTCTCCTGGCTTTGTCATCTTCGCTGTAGCAACTCTGAAGCACAAATTAACTTTAAGCAGGTGCTTGACTTATTTAAGCAGGATTTTTTCCATGTTTAAAATGTGTTGCTGATTTGGACTGAAGCGTCTTGAAGGGTTGCAGAGCCAAGGCTGTGTTAGGCAGGAGGGAGACATGCTCTTCCCCAGAGCTGTGCAGGGCAGGTCGAGCCCCCTTCCCCAGGGTGTCAATACCAGCTGCTGTGCACAGACCTTCTTCACCTCCAGGGTCCTCACTTTGTCAGGGGAAGCACGACCTTTGGGAGCCTTGGTTAACAGTAGAGCCCTGGTTACCTGCAGTTGGGAGTGTTGTGTGGGAAGGGGTGTCTGCCAGGGCCTGAGCCTTGGGCAGCCAGAGTCCCAGTGGCTGTGGTCTGTGAGTTGAGGCTTCAGTTCCACCGTTCTTTTACCCCCCAGATTTATTTGCAAAGGCATGTTTCTCTTTGGTGTTGGATTCACAGAAGCCCAGGTTGGAAGGGTCCTCAAGAATCATCTGGTTCAAGCTTCCTTGGCCAAAGCACAGTCTAGACAAGCTGGCCCAGCTCCTGTCCAGCTGACTCTTAACAGTGTCCAATCCTGGGGACTCCACCACTTCCCTGGGGAGATTTTTTCCAATGGCTGGTTGTCCTTGGTGGGAAAAACTTTCTTCTTGTGTCCAATCAGAATCTCCCCAGGAGTAACTTGTGCCCATCACCCCTCGGATTTCCCATGTGACTCCTTGTAACAAGGGGGTCTCCACCTTCTTTGTAGCCACCCTTTAAATGCTGGAACGTGATGATAAGGTCTCCCTGGAGCTTTTTTTTTCTCCAGGCTGAACAAACCCAGTTCTTTCAGCCTTCTCTCACGTGGCAACTTGGACTGGATTCATATTTTTCATGTGCTAATACTTGCTTAACAGCTCACCTTACAAACAAAACCTGAATTTTCAGCCAGGACCTGATATGTATTTAGTAAAGCAGCAGCACCAGCTGGGCAGGACAAGGTAGGTCAAGCTTATAGAAAAATCTTAAACAAGGGACAGAGAAGCAAGAAAACTCTTCCTTCTATTTGCACGTACGTGGATGTGTGCACGTGTGTTCAGCTACACACATTATCCCTTTTCACTGCTCAGGTGTTGATGGGGAAGAGGCTTTAGACTTGTCACAGAGACTTTTTACAAAGGCCTGTAGTGATAGGATGATGGGTAATGGTTTGAAACTGGAAGAGGGGAGATTTAGATTGGAAATAAGAAGGAGGTTCTTCATTCTGAGGGTGGTGAGACCTTGGCATAGGTTGCCCAGGGAAGCTTTAGATGCTCCATCACTGGATGTGTTCAAATCCAGGCTGGATTTTGAGCAACTTGCTCTAGTGGGAGGTGTCCCTGCCCATGGCAGGGGGGTTGGAATGAGATGGTCTTTAAGGACCCTTCCAACCCAACCCAACCCATTCTATGATTCTATGGGTATGTTCCTGTGGCAGCAGTACCTTCCTACCTGCTGGGTCACTGGAGTGTGTAAATATCTTTGGAGTGAATTTAGTGGGTTTTGAGACTAGAGCAGAGATCCTGGCAGAGTTTTCTGGGTTTGGGTTGCTTCCATGTGGGTTCACTCACTTTCAGAGTCTGCTGAGTAAAGCAGTTAAGCCTCTTTGCTGCCTGCACCTCGAGGTGAGCAGAGGCAGGATCTTTGTTTTAAAACCTACCCCAAGAGGACAGTAAGAAAGGATTAGAAAGACACAAGTGGGACAGAGAGAATAAATTAGAAACAAAGGAGAAAGAAGATACAGGCATGAAAAATAAGGGAAGAGAGTTCAAGACAGACGAGGAGAAACGGCACGGACAGTGAAGCTTTGAAACATGAGGGACTGGGCATCTGTGCAAACAGAAATAACTCTGATCCCCAAGCAAGGATAAAGAACAGGCCCCTGGGTGTGTAGGTAGGAAGATAGGAAGCAGGTAAAGATGGCAAACAAAATGAGGGATTAGGAGGCAAGTGCTGATCCTTGTCTCTTCAGGAAGCTGCAGAGTATTTACTTGAGTTGTCCTTTACACCAGTGACTAAAAAGTGGTAGAGAAGTCCCTGGAGCTCTGAATGTGGATGAAGAGATGAACGGGAAGGACTGACCCTTCCGTTCTCCATGGAGACCGTGTCGGTCAGGAGAGGCTGGAGAAGGCACTGCTCTACCAGGCTGAGGGACTTGCTGCTTTTGAAGGTCTCCTACAAAACCTGGGAACGGCTGAAGGGAGAGGAAATTGAGCACAACTGCACCTGGCTAATGAATGAAATGGTGTAAGTCACATTTCCCACATCTGTCTTAGAGCTGTGTCAGGGTCTTGCGCTGTTGGCAACGCCAGAAGCGCCCTGCTTGCATCAGGACAGGGGGCTGCTGAGCACTGCAGCCCATTGAAGACAAGACAAGGGATGGTTTTTGACGTCTGGAGCTGGTTTTGGTTAATTAGCAGTTTTGTCCTGTGTGTCCTTACTAGCAAAGGCAAGCTGATAGAATTTCACCCTTCAAGGAACCCGTTTTCAAGTAGCCCTTTTAACACAGAGGGGCCTTGGCTTCTGCAGTGAAGACAGATCCTCCGTTTCATCATCAAGGACATGGAGAAAAAGGAATTCGTTGTGTCCCTGATCAACATTGCACTTCTGAAAGGTGTGAGCTCGGTGGAGATTGCTTCTCACCGAGGAGCTTGGCTTTCACCTCCAGAAGGGTCTTATGTGTATCTGACCAAGCATTTGGTGACTTTTTATCATGAGATACAGGCCGAGCTGACCTTAATTCTGTCAGGAGCTTGTTGCAGTAGAGCTGTGCAACCCAACACAGCTGGATCCACTGGGCTGGAGCTCTTCAAACCAAAAGGATGGCAGCAAATTTCCTGCTTCCCAAGTAGCCTGACAGACTCCTGAAGGTGAAAGTTAACTGATGAGTCCATGGCAGCGTCACGGGGATTAGAAATGAGTGGTAAGAACCTGGCAGAAAGAAATGGATAAGAATCCCTCAAATTACTGGACTCGGTTACTTTATATGGACCTTGGTGTCCTCCCTCCATCCTTTAGCTCTGAGCTGAAGTTCCCATCTACTCTCATCCTTCCCTGCAGAGTTGGGCTTGCTCTGTAAACACATGAGACCGGGATTTATTTAGAGTGGTGTGGACAAACTACAGTGTTGCTGGAAAAATTCTATGTACTTCTGCTACTTACGAGCCACATTTATCTTTTTTGGTTGGTTTGAGGGTTTTTGTTGTTGTTGTTTGTGCATTGCAGGGGCTGCAGCCTCTTTCTGACATTTTAAAGTTAAACTTTGATTCATGCCATCTATCCAGTCTCCTTGGGAATGGGGCATATTTTGATGAGCAGTGGGATATGCAGGGCTTTACAGGAACTTTTTTTCAGTATGGCGTGGTAGGAGTGTTAAATGAAGTAGGAAATGCCAGGCATTTTGGGTGGTTTTATAGCCGACCCTTTACCCTGTTTCTTCTAAAGAAAGACTCAAGAACAAACTAAAAAATAAGTGCTCCAGGCATGTCACAGAATACTGACCTGTAAATATCCACCCTTGCAGGCTTTCACACCAACATCTGAAGCAGGTCAGGACAGGGGAATACCAAAAATATTACTGATGCTGGATGTGCCCAAGGGGCACCAGGTGTTACTGATGCTGGCAGTGTCCAAGGGATGTTCCCATTATAACCCCTGGGGCTAATGTTATTATCCCGATCTGAGTGGACCTTTCCTTCCCTCTTTCTTAAAGGCAGGAAAAAAGAGGGGATTGCTCAATCCTCCTGCTAGGATGAGAATATTGTCTACCCGTGGTCAAGGCTTAGAAGCATCTGTGTTTCTGTCTGGTGTCTGCTGACACCTTACACCTGCTCTGGCCAGCAGAAGACAGGAGAGCTGGCTCCAAGGCAGGCTGAAGGTCCCTCTCTTGCAGGCTCAGCACCTTGCTTGACATCTGGGCTGTTTGGACTATTATACTGTGGGCAGGATGGTGCAGGGAACATCTCCATGCAAAACATTGCAAAGGATTTCACTTCCCCTCCAGGTTTTTGCTTTGAACCAACATCTCACTAAGCCTAATGGAGGGCACGTTTAATTTGGAGCAGTCCTGTGCATTACAGGCTGCCCAGAGGGGTTGTGGAGTCTCCTTCTCTGGAGGCATTCCAAACCCCCCTGGATCTGTTCCTGTGTGACCTGCTCTGGGTGACCCTGCTCTGGCAGGGGGGTTGGACTCGATGATCTTTTGAGGTCCCTTCCAACCCTTCACACTCTGTGATCCTGTGATTCTGTGACCGTTTTAGAGGACGGGTGTCGTGGGCAAGCTTCGTACCTGCTGCTCCCTGGGCCTTTGCCAGACCAGAGCTGCTGTTCCCACGTCACTGTGGGTCTGTCGTGAGAGCTGAACGTGATGGGGAGGCAATAAAAAAAAGCAGTGATGTTTGCCAGGTGATGCAGCAGCTCTTCACTTGACTCTCACCCATCTGGGGAAGGCTCATCCTGCAGACAGTGTGAGGTGGAACCACCGTGCCACGGTAATGCTGAGCAACACCCTCCCTTTGCTGGTGGTGTCTGGCTGTATATTGCAGGGAATCCTGGAAATCTTTCTTGGAGGGTCATGTTCTGCCAGGATGTCTGGCTTTTTTTTCTTGGCTTGTGCATGAAAAATGTCCCAATTCTGTTCCCCAAGTGCAGCAGTCACTGTTCAAAGGCACACGGGAATGAGCTGCCTTCCTGCCATGCTCTGGGCCTGGGATCAACCAGCCCACTAATAAGGTTCCTGTGAAACTCCAGAGGGTTCAGCTACCAAGCCAGTGTCTTACAAAACTGCTCGAGAAAAGGAAGGTGACTGCAGCAGGCCTTGAGCTTGTTTAATTGAAGCCCAAGAGTGACTGTTCGGTTTCCTGTCGCAGAAGAAAATTACTCAAGATTATTTTTTTTCCTATTGTCTGTGCAATTTTATTTGATTTTATTTTTGATAGTAATTACTGAACCAGAAGCAGCCACTTCTGCTTGTTTTTTCTTGGGGGTAAGGCTTCAGAAGAGCAGAGGAGAAGCTTCCAAAGGTCCATGATGCTTTTGATGCACATTTGAATTCAGGAGAGAGAGTCTGGACTCCATACAGAGCACTGGAAGGGTGAAGCCTTTTCATGTTCCTTCTGTAATAACAATAGTGCAAATTGTCTTTTTTCAGTGTGCAAAGCTTCTCCCCAGTAGACTCCTGCTTTCCCTTGCTCTGCCTCTAAACCAGAGTTGGGTGGCTGTGGCCAAGAGCAGGAAGGGAGGAAAAGGGGCTGCTGTGCTCAACTGCAGACCTTCTGCAACCTTCTTCTTTCCCCTGTTCTCTGGTTCACGTCTCTGAGAGCTGGTTTATATTATTGCAGCATGTTGTGCTTTGCTGTGGGTTTTTTCCTAGTCTTTTGCTGTATTTTGGATCCTTCAGTTTAAAATGTTAACAAGTTTAAGCTCTGTTCCTCCTTGTGAAGCAAGCATGGGGGTATTATACACAAAGTGGGGGGCGAGAGAAGTGGAAGAACTGGAGAGGAGTCGGTTTTTGAAATGGTGGTTTAATTTTTATGGGAAACCAGTGCTTAATTTTCAAGTGCCCTGACCATTTGCATCTTGCTGTAGTGTCTCTGTGCCATGCCGCACAAGCTGAGCTGGCTGCACAAAATCAGCACATGACTCTTGATTTGAAATTATTATTATTATTGGTTTTTTTTCTACAGAGCTTTCAGGTGGGAAAGCATCAGAATGAGCTTAGACTTGAGCTCCCAGTGCTATCCTAGCATCCCTCCTCCTTAATACAGCCAGTCTAGCATGAGAGCTCTGGGAATGCGAGTAGATAGGATGGTTTAATGGTTTGGGCGTTGAAATAAATCCCGTGACTATCATCCCAAATTTAAATCTGTGTCCAGAAGTCTCCAGACATATGTGGGGCTCACGACATCCATCTGCTCTTTGTTCTTCAGGTACCTGCAAGCAGCACACTGCAGTGGCTGCCAGGCTGGAGAGGGAGGGAGAGGGAAGGGAAGGGAAGCAGAAGTTAAATTTGTTAGTGGTGTCATCTCACTCTATTTCCACATTTGCTTTTTTTTCACTACATATTTTCCCCATAGTGTTTGTCAGGTGTTTGTTGCATCTGCGTTAAAAACCAAACATGGAGCGCTCACTGCCCTTGCCCCAGGGGCTTTGACTTGCAGCCCAATTATCTGACACAAAATTTCTAAGTAACTTCCCTGAATTCCTTGCTCCTGTTGGTTGATTCAGCTGTGACTGCCTTCTTGGAGGGGTCTGGACTGTGTCCTGGTGTCACTGATTCACCCACATGGCATCCGCCTGCTTTCCAACTTGGCAATGGGCGTAAAAAGCTCCTTAGTGATCACAAGTTTACTGTTTTGGATCAGATGTTTCCCCTCCAAAAACATATTGGTTACAGGGAAGAATAAACAGAGGGAGGAAATCCTGATATATTTGTTATGTACATTGATGTGTTTGGGGTTTTTGTGGTTTTGGTTGTTTTTAAGTAATGGAAGATGAGATTATTTTTTTTCAAGGAAGCTTAAAGTGCTCAGGCTTCACTGAGAGTCAAAGTTGAGCCATCCCAAACGTGCAGTCCCAACACATTCTTTGCTGTCCCAACCTGGCCAGCCAGGGTGACTCAGTAGATCAGCAGCAGAGCCTGACTTCACATCTATACCATGTTCCCCTGTTCCATATGTTTGTGAAGGAGCACTCCAGAAATTTTTGGCAGTTAATTCCCCAAGCCTCAGTTTTCCCATCTGTAGAAGGGAGACATTAATATTGCCTCCTACTCCCCTCTCTTAATATAAATTGCTTTATAAAAAGTCCCAAGTATTTTTATTGTTGTAATGCATTTAGGCAAATGACAACCTATCTGTCTGGTTCTTTTTACATGCAGATGTTTAGAGCTTTTTTTTCACTCCATGCTCTGCTTTTGATCAGGAAAAGCTAGGATATTTTCCTTGCTCTTCCCCCAGAATTCATGGGGGCTGGAACAGTCTCCAGAACTCCTGCTTGGAATAAAACTAAGTAATTACAATACTTGGTGAAGGGTGCGCACCATTGCAGAGTGTAGGCTGGGGGATTTGCTTCCAGGATTCCTTCACAGAATCCCAGTGTGGTGGGAGTTAGAAGGGAGCTCTGGAGATGATCTGGTGCCACCCCCCTGCTCCATCCAGCCGGGTCACCCGGAACA
>WUAM01000001.1:837516-854094 GCA_024336885.1 Actenoides hombroni
GGCCGGGGCTCTGAGCACCCTGCCCTGGGTGCAGATGGCCCTGCTCCCTGCAGGGGTTTGGACTGGATGAGCTTTACAGGTCCCTTCCAATCTAACCCATTCTGTAATGCCGTGATTCTAAATCCAGTGTAAAATGTCAAAGCTGCGTGGCAGCGTTTACCCCACTTTGTTAATACAAGGGTGGCCACAAAGGATGCAGCACTGTGAGGTGTGGAGCTGCAGGAACCTGCTTCTTCCATGACCAAAGGTGCTGGATGAGACTTTGCATTGAGTATGAGCTCGATTCAGAGGAAGTACAAAGTGCCTTGGTGCCTGGGAGCCTGGCTCCAGCAGCAGGCAAGTGCAGTAAGAACTGCAGAACGCTCTGGGTTTTCAGCAGGAGCCCGTAGCCTGCCCTGTGCTTGGTGTTGCCACAGCTGGATGGGGAGAAGCTCTTCTGGAAGCTGGTTTTACAGTCCCCTCGGACAGGTCTTTGCTGCAACCGTGTCAGCGCTGTAGATGAACCTGCAATGTCAGGCAGATACCTGCTGTGCTCATGTGGTGCTGTGTGCTGGGCTAGAGGTGGGAGCCTTGGCTGAGACCTGATTGTACCAAACGCTGACTGAAGGGTGGGATCCCTTCCCACTGCTGCTGCTCTTCCGAAACATCCCTGCCAGACTCTGGTCTCGCGCGCGCTCGACGTGACAGCTGCACTCGGGGCCTGTTTTGGGGAATAGGTGCCTTTAGTGCAGTTGTTCATCTTTTCCAGAGCCAACCAAAGGCCTGTGTAAATAGTATCTGATCCTTTGCATGGTCTGCAGCTGCTGGGGATGTGCCCCTGTTCCTCTGTGAGGTTGCTGTTCCCCGTCAGAGGCAGCAGCCTGCAGCCAGTGCAGGAGTGACAGGCTGGGAGGGTCTTGCAGGCTTTAGGCAAAGTCCTGTTCTGTGCTAGAGGAGGGGCTTTGAGTGCCTGGTCCTGTCTTCAAGTGAAAGTGATTATGCCTGAGAGAAAGGAAAATCTGTTTCCTGATTATTTTTTTAATTTTTTTTTTTTTTTTTAGACAGAAGGTGAATTTAACTGCATTTTGTTTTCCAGCATGCAAGTAAAGACCCCAAAGATGGGAGAGACAGCAGAGATCAAAAAGAATCCAAGGAGGAAGGCAACAAAAACATCCTGGAGTTTGGGAAGCCGTTGCCGTTGCCCTCTCTCCCAGGCCTTCACCAGTCACTACCTCAGAACCAGAGCTATGTGGCCACCACCAAGTCGCAGACAGGTAAAAGGGACAGAGTTCAATCCCCAGCAGCACCCAGCTCCCCAGTGTGTGTGTGTGTGTGTGTTTGAGGGGGAGATGAGGCAGGTTAACAAGGACTGAAACCTCTGTTAGCACCTTTATCCCACTGACTCTCCTTCAGGGTTTCCTTTCCTGCTGGCATCAGCAGAGCTGCTGCCACAGACCTTGTTTGGCAGATGCCATTTCATCCAGACGTGTCTCTGCAAGTGGCCTTTGCACTCCAAGTGTGGTGCGTGTGTCCCCTGGACTCCCTTCTGGTCACCTTTGGGTGTTGTACAGGGTACAACAAGGTGAGTGTCCTCTTCTCCCAAGGAACAAGTGACAGGACAAGAGGAACCAGCCTCAAATTGTGCCAGGGGAGATTTAGGTGGGACATTAGGAAAAATTTCATGTCAAAAGGGTTATCCAGGCCTGGCCCAGGCTGCCCAGGGCAGTGGTGGAGTCCCCGTGATCCCTGGAGGGCTTTCAAAGCTGTGGAGATGTTGTGGTGAGAGACGTGGGTTAGTGGTGCCCTGGCAGTGCTGGGGGAATGGTTGGACTTGATGATCTGAAAGGTCTTTTCCAACCTAAATGGTTCTATGATTTTTTTCAGTCCCCTGTTAAAGTAACCTCCCAAGTAAAGTCCACCAGTTTCTGCTCCACAGGGAGCACCTGCCATGGAGTCTTTCCTGTGCTGTCCTGTTTCACCAGGTTCAGGTCCCTCCCTGGCAATGTGGGCAGGTAGACGTGCTCTGACAGGCACCACCACACCAAAGATCACTATCACTTGTTACTAGAGGAGACACCTTCATCCCACCTTTCTACATGATACTCAGAAGATGTTTCTATCAGTTCTGAGATGCAGCAGCTGGTTACCATAAACTACACCCATGTCAATAGATGTAACTGGGTTAACAGATTTTTGGAGAGGTCTCTTCATAGATTTTTTTGGTGACATTTCTTCATAGTGGGTGATGAAGAATGATGCTTTCAAGGAAGAGGCTGTACAGCTGCAAAGGGTAATACTGGCTCTGAAGGTGCCGTTCCCTGCTGCCTGCTCTTCTTAGAGCTTCCACTGAGCATCCTCCTGATGTGTATTCAGCAAAGCCAGCATCAGGCAGTGAAGTGTGAGGACTGATTTGATTAGAAGGCCAGGAGGGAGACGTAACAAATTAAGACCTAATCAAAGCAGTGAAAGGAATCAAACAAACTTCCATAGTAGGTGTGAAATGAGGTTAAACAGCAAACAGCTCTTTATTTAAGGTACCTTTTCCCTGTGTGTTCTGCAGTTATTGTACGATCACTTCCATTGTAAGTCGGCGTTATTAGCCCTGCAGTATCTGTTTGAGTAAGGTGGATTCTATTCAGCCTCCTATGGCATCAGCAATGCTGCCAAACGTGGGCTAATTTAAAGATTTGAAGTTGTGTATGGTGATAGAGGGGGCAGAAGGAGCGTGGAGAGGATACTCAGAATTTGGGTGGGTTTGCAACACTGGCAGAAAACTTCATGTGTTTGCAGGTATGTGTGTGTGTGTGATCTTTGAGTTGGCTTGTAAAGAAGTCAGTTGGAGTGGGAATATGTGCATGTGTCATCTTTTAGTTGACTTGTAAATAAGTCAGTTGGAGTAGAAAGCCTTTCTCCAACCTGCTCTAGTGGGAAATGTCCTTGCCATAGGCAGGGGGGTTGGAATTGGATGATCTTTAAGGTCCCTTCTAACCCTGACAATTCTATGATTCTATGATTGTGCCCTCAGATGTGATCTGCCCCCAGTACAGCCTCTATTCTTTATCCCTTCTTCTTTTCATTCCTGAGCAAACTTTGGGTTTCTTTTGCTTCTCTTTTCCAGCTGCTGCAGTATCTCGGAAGAAAAAACGGAGAATGGGAACCTATAGCCTGGTTCCCAAGAAAAAGACCAAAGTGTTAAAACAGAGAACAATGATTGAGATGTTTAAGAGCATAACTCATTCATCTGTGGGTGCCAAGGTAAGGGGAGCACTGAGCCCACTGGCCGTGTTTGTTCTCACCGTACACATCCCTTGTCCTGGCACACCAGGCCCATGTATAGACACAGGAACATGAGTGGGCTGGTTTGTTGCAGTCAGCATCTTCCATTCTGAGTCTACATCTTTTCTTTGACAACAGCATCCTGCCTGTAGCAGCCTTGCTGCTTTGAAAGTGGCTTTTTGAGATTGACTCTTCAGATACCAGCTCTTAAACATTTTCCAGTGAATGTTCCCCTTCTGTCCCATGAGTCGTGTGGAACTGGAGAGATATCAAGCTTACCCCATGTGGTAACCTGTTTGTTTTGGTGCCCTTAAGGTAACTGTCAAGTGTTGCTGCTTGAGGCTGTACAGCAGAACAACTGGTTACTCAAAAAGGTTTAAGCAGGGACTCACTCCTGATCAAATTCTGCATCTGCTGCCAGCTGTGCCCTAAGTTTTGGTCTTTGTATTCAAGGAGAACAGGGTGAAGCTTTCATGGAGTGGAGCAAAAATCCCTCTGTGATTTAATTTCGCTTTGCATTCCCCTAGAAACCTTCATGTGCCCTTGGTGGAGCTGCCCTTCCATGTTTGAATTAAACTGTGGGGCTCTGTCTGACAGCTCCCACCCAACAGCCCTCCTCCCCTTAATGCCTTGTACAACCACAGGAGCCTGGAGTGACTCCTCATGGCTCCATGGTCCCCAGATCGACAGGCTTAGGTGACACATGGCAGGCTCTTGAGCTGGCTTTGCTGGCAGCATTGAGGAGCTCTGGAGGGATACAGAGCCAGCCTTCCCCTGGCAGCTTTAAGGCTCCCAGCACAGAGGTGGTCTGGGGTGGATTCAGCTGCTCTGTTCTATGAATTGACATTGTCTTTGTGGCTCATGTGCTCGGATGCCTTTCAGAGTGAAAAGGACCTGGGTGATGGCAGCCCTCATGTAAATGGGGAAAGCATAGATGTAGACTCTGAAGAGGAAGACTCTGATGAGTTGGAAGAGGAGGATGATCATGGAGCAGAACAGGCAGTTGTGTTCCCTGCAGATGATAACAGGACCTCTAAAGACAGCGCATCTGATGCAGACAATGCCAGAAAGGTATCACGTGCCCTGTGCAGGACTACAAGGGGCAGGTGGGACACTGCTGATACACATGGGATAGGAGTGGCATGAGTTGAAGCCATTTCTAGGCTTTCTTAGCCTGAAAGATGGCAGAAAGCCCAGCAGTGGTAGTGAGGCTTTTTCATGACCATTTCCTGGTGCCCGTTGCACTTAGGGGAGTATCCCAACATAACTCCCAGTTTCAGCCTTGCTACATAAGTCTGTGGTCTTATTTGTGCGGAAACCCCCCAACACCCTTAGTTATGGGATTGACTGAACCAGTATGAGACATCTTCCTGATCTTGCTTGTAACATGCTGGTAAAGCACTAGAATTGCTTTAGTTCATTTTTTCCCAAATCATGATACATAGTATAGACATGAGGCTGGTTTTGGGTAATCAACAAAGTTAAGATTTGGTTGAAAAACTTTTTTCTGGGGTCGAATGTTTGTTTGTTTGGTTTTTTTAACCTGTACCCTGCCCATGGATGTACCATGATGTGAGTTAACAGCCTTGGAGGTCTTGTCCTGGAGAGGAAATTCTGTTGGTGCACGTGCAGGCTGGGGCTGGGTGCTGAGCCCAGCAGGATGATGGGAGGATGCTGTGGTGGGCCAGGGGAAGGCCCTGCTTTGAGAGACCTGACCTGACTGACTCTTTCTGTTCTTGGGCAAATGGTGGCTGCAGATTGATGATGGCGAGTCTGAGGAGGAACAAGAGTCTGGAGAGTCTGGGGAGGAGGAGGAAGATGGAGATGAGTCTGACTTGGTACGTCTGGCTGCTCAACGTGGCTTTCAGCCTTTGTCCTGTTGATGATAATTTCCCCTTTGCTCTGCTGCCAGAAGGAGAGCGAGCAGAGCCCTGTAGTTTCGCGTCTCTTTGACAAAACTCACTGTCTGAAACCACCCACACACAGAGTATTGTTTTCCACAAGGTGCTTAACCCTGAGCTGTGATACAATTAATTGCTTTCTGAAGCTAATTAGTGGGCTTTTGTTTGTTGTTTTCAACAAGGTGGTGACTGTTTTTGATCATTTGATTGTTAGCAGAAATATTTAAAGGTGCTTAAATCCTTCAGATGCAGACTTGGCAAGTGGTAGAGCCAGGGGTGTTTTCTTCACAACCTGCAGCTCTGTCCAAGCTCAGCTGGAGTTGTTCCCCAATCCCCTGGCCCAGCCCGCAGCCTGGATTCACATGAATCTGACGTGCCACCTCACAGTACCAACTGAGCAGCTCCTACCAAGAGACACACACACATAGCAGACAGACAGACCGACACTCTCCCTAGGAAGCTGTCTGTAGAGTGCTAGGGCAGGACCAGCCGCCGGTCATTTTTACTTCTTCTTTTTAGGTGGCTGGTGAAGAGAACCTGATTTATTTATTTAATTATTGAAATTGATGTTCATTGCTTGTCTCTGTCCCCCACCCTCCCTTTTACTTAAAAACTTTGCTCCCTTTCCACAGCATCTGAAGTTGAGGAGCCAGCAGGCACCCCAACTCTTCAGTCACCTTGAGAAACTTCATTTTCTTGATGTTTTGAGCTGAAGGTAGAAATTATTCTAACCAAGGGAATGGTTGAAGCTCCTTAGGGTCTTGTTCCTTGTGCTCTGGCACTACAAGAGCCAGAGAGGCCCAAGCAGCAGGAACTGTGTAGCCGGCTCTGTTCTTTGGGTAGCTGAAGCCCATCTGTAGTGTTAGCTCAAACCAAGCGTTGAGCTTGCAGTCAAGTCCAAACTCCCAGGTCATATCTCCACATCCTAGATGGTGGTTTTTGCACTGCTCAGATCTGGTGAGTCAGACGGTTCCCCAGACAGGGACTGGCTCAAATGCAAACCTCTCCCCCGCAAGCAGTGTGATGCAATTGGTGTAAGCCACGTGGTGGGGCACAACAGCCCACGCTCGGGGACGGTTAGCAGGGGCAGAGTGGACACACCGTGGAGCTGCCCTGGAGAGCCAGGGCTCAGGACCACCTTTGCCCAGCTTCGCTGACTGTGGTGACAGGGCATGGGGCAGCATCGGCTTCCTATGAAGGTAGGGCCTGACCTACCAGGGTTTTTTGTAGGCTTAAGTGGGAGATGGGTGAGCTGGCAGCTTTAGTTTGAGCATCAGTTCTTGTGATTGGGATTTTTACGATGGGATCTTCTCATTGCTGATCAAGAGCTAGCTACTTGTAAGTAGTGCCCAGCAACAGGCAAAGGGGCAGTAGGCACAGATTAGAACCCAGGAGGTTCCATCTGAACAGGAGGGAAAACTTACTTGCAGTGAGGGTGGCAGATCCTGGCCCAGGCTGCCCAGAGAGGTTGTGGAGTCTCCTTCTCTGGAGAGATTCCAAACCCGCCCAGACAACATGATCCTGGGCCACTGGTTCTGGGCAAGTTGAGCGAGGTGATCTCCAGAGGTTCCTTCCAAACCCCACCATGCTGGGATTCTGTGACTGGTGTGTTGAAGACTGACTTGCAGGGTTGGGACAACTGATTCCTTGTTTTGACATTGACTTTGCAGACAACTGTATTTTTTTTAAACCAAAACCTGTTTAGATTCTTACATGTGTCTGAACATCTGCTACATGATGAGTCCATGCTACCCTGTACCTTGCTCAGGGATGGGGCTGGTCTGCTGCTGTAAAGTTTAGTTCCCCTGGGTCTATCTCAGTCCCGTAAGGTGGCTCTCAAGGTACAAGGCAGGTTTGTGGCATTTTCTAGCACAACTGTGGAGCAATGTGAATATTTTAGTTTGAAAAAACCCACAGTTTTTCTGGGGAGGAGCTCAAAAGTGTGCATGTGCCTCATACTGGCATTGCTACGCGGAGGCACTTGGCCACTACTGCAATGAGTGTGGTGTAAGAGCCTACATGGAAGAGAAAGTGAAGCATGCACTATTGAAATGACAGGAAATACACCCACACGTGCGCTTGTGTTTCCTTTTCGGCGCCCTACAGACATCTTAGCACCACTTGGTTTCAAACCCCCAGTCCTTAAGGCCTTTTCGCACAACTTGAGCCGTGAGAAGGCTCTTTGGCACGGGCACAAAGGGGCTGCTGGGACGCTGATGCCAACATGCCTTACATGCACCTGGCCTCTCTGGTTATTCAGAGCTCGGAGTCCAGCATCAAGAAGAAGCTGCTGAAGAGGAAAGGAAAGACAGACAGTCCATGGCTGAAACCCACCCGCAAGAGGAGACGGAGGAATAAAAAGAAACAAGCTGGTGTGCTAGGTAACTAATCGTGGTTTGTTCCTTAGCTACACAGAACGTAAGTCTTCTAGGTGGTGGGGTAAGGACCTGAGGCCCATCAGGCAATGGGTGGCTGCAGAGCTCTCTCTTCCTTTAAAAGGATGGGCTGCATGATAAACCAGGGTGTGAACTTGCATCTCAGGAGCAGTAGCTGCTGGTGTGTGCACTTGTAACGGCAAATGTACGCAAGGTGGTTTTATCCTCGGCATGCTGGAGGAATATTTTCTTGTTCATGAACTCACTTCATTTTAGAGCATCCAAAAAAGACTTTGTAGACTCACGTCACTGTGGACTCACATCCTGTGAGCTTGGGGTGTGTGGTTAGATGCAGAAGGGAAAGGAAGAACCATCCCAGAGTGATGCTCAGTTGCTTTTGTACGGATGTTGGTCCAGCTGAATGGAATGTGCATGTTGCTTTTGCTTCTTCTGAAAGCACTACAGTGTAATGAGCTACGTCAGGCCCATCTCATGGTGTGGATGCCCTTCAGGTGGTAGTTCTTGTTTGACCTAAGTTACCCAGCACTCAAAAGAGGTGTCTTCTGAAAGCTGTGGGGTGGGGAGATGGAGGAGTGCAGGCTGGATGTGATAGTTCTTTTCAGGAAAGGTAACAACATGGGTAAAAAAAAAAAAAAGTGTATAGTCTCTGAAGCAAAGCTGCACCTTCAGCATTGGTATCAGGGTTTCACACATCCATTGCCATCAAAGGCTTTATCCTTCTGCACTTGCTAATTGCAAATGGGCTGGGTTTTGTTTTGTTTTTTTGTTTGGTTGGGTTTTTTATCAGCATTTTTTTTTTTTATCAGCTAAATGACCATGATTCAGCCTCTGGTCTGTGCTTGGTGTTTGTCATTCACCTGACTTGTGCCTCTTCGTCCCAAGGCAGCCCTTTTCTCAAGATCAAGTAGGGGCCATTGATCCCTTTCAGAGGAAATAGCTGATTCTTCGTTTCACATGCAGACTGGTTTTCCACCCCTTCAATAACGGTGGCAGCCAGTCTTTCGGGCTAACAAAAGTCTCTTGGCCAAGCCAGAGTGGGAGAAGCAAAGCAGGAGAGAAAGAGAAGCCAAGGGAGAGCAAAGAGATTGCCAGTTCCCATGAAAGCAATCTCTTCCCAGCAAGGGGTCTCCAAGCAATCTCTTCCTAGAGAAGGGTCTCCACGCAGTCCTTTCCTAGAGAAGGGTCCCCATGCCATCTCTTCCCAGCGAGGGGTCCCCACGCAGTCTTTTCCTAGTGGCAGCTTTGCTCACTTAGAGCCAGAATTTGGCTTTTGTGTTTTTCCCCTCCCATTAAGCTGAATGTCACCTGTCTCATCCTCTTCACGATGTACACGATTAGCTGGTTGGCTCTGCCTGGCCAGAGTGTACCTGGAGGAGCCCTTTGCAGCAGGTTGGAGACAGGGGGATGTGCTTAGCCCTGGTTTCATCCCTTCCTTGTGCCATTTAAGCTCCTGCTGCTGGTGCAGTACGGCAGCAGGCAGATGTGCCTTTTGGAGGCAGAACTTGCCTCCTTTATTCTTTTATTTTTGTTGTTACCTACCTAAGTGAAAGTGGGAAAAATTCTGCCTGATGAGGCAGAGAAGGGAATCAGAGATCAGTTGTGCCATATGTGACCAGATGATGCATTTTCATAATTCTATGGGCTTCTGTAGCCATGGCCTCTCTGAGGAGCTTGCTTACAGCCTGCTCACTTAAATATGGCCCTTGCACCCTGCACGTGCTTGCACGCAATTTCTTTATTGTATCATTATTTTTTAAGCTGTGTAAACACACGCGTGTTTCCATCTAGGTGCCGAAGCCTATAAACCATCTTTGGGAGGCAGAGAGGGCCCCGGCCAGGAGAACAGCATGGAGTACATGGAAGTGTCCCTGGATTCCCTGGATCTCCGGGTGAAGGGAATCCTCTCCTCGCCGGCGGGAGGTGAGTGGAGGCGGCCGGGGCCTGGGGCCTGTGGCCGGGGCCTGTGGCTGGGGCCTGGGCCTCGCCGGGGCCTGTGGCCGGGGCCGGGCCTTTGTTCGCCGGGCGCGGCCGGGGCGCTACGCGGGGTCCCGGCTGCCCCCTGGCGGCGGCGGGAACGGGCCCGGCCGCGGAGCTCCCTGTGTGGGGATGGGGTTGGGGATGGCGAAGGGGATGGGGAGCCAGGCTGGGATGGAGCCGGGCGGCTGGGGAAGGGGTCCAAGGTACTGCCCCAGCCCCCTCGTCCCACGTGGCAGCTCCCCTCCATTCCTTGAAGGATGCTGGTTTAGAATCTCCACCCTTGCTCCCCAGGATCTTCTTGTTCAGCCCCGGGAGGAGCTAGGGCTAGTGTTGGGTCCTGGGTGCTCGCCCCCAGCCGCTGTTCCCAGTGCTGAACTTGCCTCGGATCCAGCGCCTCCTGGCTGACCTGGATCCATCCGTCTGCCCCCTGTCGCCCTTTGGCTTTCAAAGGTTGTCTGGCTTTTTTGATAGAGGAGCATCAAAGAGCAGGTGGGAGTGATCACCACTGAGGAAGGGTCAAGCTGGATGAAGGATGCTTTCACCAGAGCCTCTGGATGTCAAAAAAGATTATGAAAGTGACAGCTTGGAAGGCAAGGAATGAGCTCTGTGATTTGTGGTCCTGGAAAAAGCTCTTAAACCTTTCAGATCTTGACAGGATTTTACATTAAAACTGCACGGACTTTCCCTCCGCTTGTACATCTTGAAATACCCCGTCCTTTCAATGAGCTTGGTCTTGCAACTTGTTGGCTAAAGGAAACTCTGTGCAAGATGAAAGGGGATTGTGCTTGGCTGATAGGGTCATGGCCATGGGCAGGATGCTGCAGGGAAGGAAGGTGCTGCCTCTGCCAGGGCAGCTAGAGAGAAATATCCCCCAGCAATGAAGTTAATCTTTGGAACTTTGCAGCAAAATAACTCTACTCTGAAAAGCTTAAAAAATAGCAGCATGCTTCCTTCTCTCTGGGACTCAACCCCATAGCAGGCTTGGGGAGGGAAAGCTTGGGATGCTTCAGAGTGAACCGATCCAAAGACAAATGTGTGAGGGTTTGTTTCTTTGATGAAAATGCTGCAAAGAGATGTTACAACTGTGTAGGATTAGAATAGGAGTGCAGGACTAAAAGCAACAGGCTGCTTTTTGCAATCACAGGTAACCTAGTGATTGAGTTGAATCCAGAGGAGTCACAAGGACATTCACGCTGTGCCCCCATTCCTGGCAGTGAGCCCCCTTAAAAGCCATTACCCACCTTGAAATAGGTTTGAAAGTGTTCAAAATGTGACAGAAAGAGGTGAGGAGAAGGAGAAACATCTGAGCATCTTGCTGCTTTCTTTTCCCTGGGTTGTTCTCTTTCCAAAATAAATAATTCTTGGTTGGCTGAAACCAAGTAGTCCCAGGAATTTTGTTTTCCCATCTGTGTAAGAAGCCTCTGCAAATAGAAGTTTGTGCTTCTCTGATCTTCTCTATTTATCACTCCGCTAACTATTCAAATTTCCAACTCTGGGTGGTTTCCTACAAATGTTCTGGTGCTGGAGCACAGTGTTTGGGGCAGGTGGGGAGGGGAGAGCAGCTGATAACAACCTGTACCTCAGATTGATTTTCCTTGTTGAGGTTTTCTCAGAGTAAACTGTTCTTAACTCTTGATTTCAGCAGAGTCATCTGTAGAGTGGCTGGATGGTTTTGCAAACTCCCACTGGTGTAAGAAAGGGTCTTTTTACAGGCTTTAGGTAATGACCCTGAGAGTGTTTCAGGGCGTGGGATGGGAAGATGCCACATCACATGGGTGGCGTTGATGGGCTGTGTCCTTTCTCCCGGAAGAGAATTTCAGAGTTGATTTACTGGTCTTCTATACTCCAGGTCTTTCCAACGGTCCTGAAGCGATGGAAGTAGATGGTCTTCAGGAAGTCCCCCTCTGTAGCTGTCGAATGGAAACCCCCAAAAGCAGAGAGATCACCACGCTAGCCAACAACCAGTGCATGGCCACAGAGAGTGTGGATAACGAGGTAGGAACCTGTCTTTCAGCTTCTTGCAGACTTTTCTGCTGAGGACAAAGACATAAAGAATAAAAAGTTGTGCCAGGTCACGCAGGGGCTCCGCAGCCTGCTAGACTGGGAACCCACTGGTGTGTGGGAATGGCAGGGGGAAAATCTTGCTCGCTCAGCTGAGGGCTCCAGCACCCCGTGCGTGTCGCACGGCCGGGTTGAAGCCGCTCAGGCGAGAGGAGGTGGTGCGCTCCACGCTTGGAGAGGTGCTGGGTGGATCTCTCCAGCTTGTCCTGGCCTGTGCAGCTGGATCGGGTTGATGTCACAGACACACTTCAGGCCAAGTGGGCTAAAATACATTAGCATGCATCAAAGTGAGAAAATCCAATCAGAGGAAGCTTGGAGCTCGTTTCCCTTGACTACAAAGGAGCTGATGCAAAACCTTTCCGTAGCCGGCTCTTGAGTTTCGGGAACTTGGCATGTCCTCTGCCGGCTCTGGCTGCCCCAGCCTCCCTCTCTCCTCCTCCTCCAAGAGGCTTCTGTTACAAAGCTTCCTATGTCCTGGCAACCCTGCGCAGCCTCCACGTCTGCCTGACTGGAAACGATTGCACTCGATGCCTTCCAGTCAATGGCAGCTGGTCTAGTTGGGCTCTGCTGGTTCCAGAAGTGTGGAATTAAGTGGCAGATGTGACTCCCTCCCAGAGTCTGGAACGTGAGTCTGTGGGACAGGAGTGTACTCGGTAGATCCTCCTTTTACTGGGAGGTACTTGGCTTTCTTATATGCTTCAGCTGAGCTGCAGTCACACTGCGGTGCTCTGATACTTGCTGGTAGGAGAAGGAGTGAGAACATCCCCAGTTCTCCTGTAGCACTTCAGGAGAAGGGTGGATAGAGGGAGAAAGGGATCATTGGATTTGCAGCCCAGCTCTGCTTCTCTTAGCATGTGCTGGTACCGACAGAAGAAAGGAGTTTCCAAAGAATGGCAACATGGATTCATTAAAGAGAATGTCCTGGAGCCTTATAGCAGAGAGGGAGACCCCAGGGTTTTTAAATAAACAAAAGGCATATGAAAGGGTTCCTGCTGGTGTGTGTGCTGGTTTGACAGTTCTGTCCCCAGATAAACTGTAGAGAGGAATAGCAAAGGCCATGCTTCAGGTTAGATCCTTTTTCATAACAGGATAAGTGACTCATAGATGTTATAAGAGTATTATACGTGTGAATAGTGGGTTCTCCAGACTGTCATGTCCTTGGAGAACGTTATAAATAGTTATGAGCACTCTGCTGCACTCTCTAATGGTTGGAAAATAGCAATTAATCATTGCATACCTTTTTTTTAGAGTTTCTAACAAATAGTGGAGTGTGATGTAATAATGCAGGGACTTCCTCATTGGGACAGTGCAGCTTTTTATGGGTTAATCCAATCTCCTCAGCTCATAACTAAAAAATCAGTGCAATGGTCCCCTCCTGCCACCCCTGCAGCCCCTTTGGGGTCTGGGGGTTAACAGTGATCAGTCGGTGTCACAACCACAGGTAGACTTTGTAGCTGAAGTTTGGGTAAATTCGATCAGAGATGATGAAAAAATCCATTCTCTTTTTCTGTAGGGGTGTTGATTCTGCAGGAGGAGTGGAGTTTAAAAATAAACAAACTTGAGAGGAAGTCTAGTTTTGTTGAGAAAAAGCAGGAGATCCTCTAGAGCAGAGGGACAGTCTGTTATTGATGAGCAGGCACCGTGTTCCACAGTAGGCCTTGATCAGACTGTGGCAGAGACGTTTCCATGCAGCAGCTTCTCACGTTTATGTTTCTAGTTTATAAATGTCCTCTGCCAAACACCTGGGGAAGGCGAGGTTCTTATCAAGAGGAACTTAGGGAACCCAGAGAGCGTCGCGTCGTGCTAGCAGGTGGCAACTGGGATGTGAAGATGGCGTAAGGTGTCGGAGTGGGGGCAGCAGAAGGAAGCGCTGATCCTTCTGACGCAGCAAAGCCAGGAACGCTGGCTGGGGAGGAGCGAGCCCCAGTTATGGAGCCTGCTGCCCTTAACAGAGCAAGGTGGTGCATGGGAAGACAACTTTCCAAGCTGTACGTTGGGCAGATCCTTTGGAAAACGTGTTCCAACTGTGACTTTAGCTGAGCTCTCCTGAAAGCCTGGCTCTTCATCCCTGTGGTCTGGGTAGGGGCCAGGGCTGGAACCAGTACAGACCATAACTTCACTGGCAATGAAGAGCAATTATTTTTCCCTTTATCTTCCTGTGACTTACACTTTTTGAACAGTAACAAGATTTAGTGCGTATAGTCTTGTTCTCTTTGTCACCACCACCCTCTCTCCCTGGCCAAAGGAGAGCACATGTTGTGTGAGTCAGGCCCCTGGGACTGCCCCTCCTGCCACTGCTTGGCTGTTGCCTGTTTCCAGATACGAGTTGTGTTGGTTTGGGTTTTGTTTTCCTTTTTTTTTTTTTCCTTCTTGCAATGAACAAACGACTCAGGGTCCACATGCATGTTAGTTAGTAAATGATGCATTTCTTCCTGTGCGAGCAGCTTTCACAGCTTCCTGCTGCACTGCTAATGCTATCTGGCACACATCTGAATGGCTGTGAAAAAGCCAGGGCTCATCCAGGCAGTGTGCAAAAAAAAAAAACCAACAAACCTCTTCCTCCGCACAAGCACAGAGAGTGTTTTGGTCTCCAGTAATTTCATTTCCTTTAATTTCTCCTGTTCCAGCTGGGCCGATGCACAAACAGTGTGGTTAAGTATGAACTGATGCGCCCGTCTAACAAAGTCCAGCTTTTGGTGCTGTGTGAGGACCATAGAGGGAGGATGGTGAAACACCAGTGTTGCCCTGGCTGTGGATACTTTTGCACTGCAGTAAGTCCGTGCTCTCAATCTAGGGAAGGGGGTACCTGGCGCAGTAGCTGGATGAGCTGAAGGTGGAGATGGTACCTAAAGGGGTTTACTGACTTCCTGACATCAGCTCCACCTTGTTCCACAGCATGTCAGGTGGTGTTTTCAACAGGGATGTGTGTGAGGGTAGCTGCCATCGTCACCTTTATCTTCCTGGACACCCCAAGGGGTGTTACTGAAGGGTTTTCATTGGGATTCCACACAGTGGAAATCCTTCCTCAGGAATTTCTTTGCAACAAGGGTTTTTTTGGTTTGCTTTTTTTTTTTTTTCCTCCTTTCTCTGTACAGATCAATCACATCAAAAATTGTATTAGCTTGGTTTGTAAATGAATCTGTGTGCATACATCTGTGTCCCCCCACCTGCTCATGATGGTTTAGGTGGGGAACCTGAGCGATGGCACTGGAGCAAGACAGTGTCTGAGATTTCCTGCTGCTTCTTCCACCTCTGCCACTGAGGATTTTAATAGCATTGGTCCAGTCCTTTGAGTCGTCAGCATCCTAGTTCCCTGTTGGTAAAGCTGAAAAATCCCAATTGAGGGCCTCACGGGGTGATGAGGAGGCTTAATTGTCTGATGCTGGTGTTCTTCAAGATGACTCGATGAAAGATGCTACAGTTCTCTCAAGCATGATTGTAACAAATGGAGCCATCCTGGCTTTTCACGCTGAGTCAAAGATCATTTAAAGGATAAAATCCTCAGACCCCTTAAAGGCAAAGCTGAAATCGAGTTAATGAGATTGCTTGGGAGGACTGTGCATTCTGGACAAGAGTGGGTTTAACCAGCCTTGCCTGACACGCTCGTACAGCCCTTCAGTGACACGCCACAGGTCACAGAGGTGAGCCTGGGAGTGTTGGTCTGTGCTGTCCGACACTAAGAATGCAGGAGAGCTTCAGGTAGCGCTGGTATCACAGGGCAGTGAGTTCTGGGGCACCTGCAGTTCAGTTGGAAGGACTTTGCTGGAAAGGGAAAATAATTTTCAGAAAGGTTGCCCAAGTTTGTTGAATGAGCAGCCAGCCACGATACTGGGGTTGGACAGCAGACAGGGCTGGCCCGAGCAGGGAAGTCTCATCCTTTAGGTTCCACTGGGTTTAAGAGCTGATTTAATTATATTCACGTAGGTCCTTGAGTGGTTTCTGCGCAGCTTTCTTGGGTAGTTTGTAATGCTGGCTCAGCACACAGGTCTGAAGTTTTCTCTTCCAGTTTTGGGGGCGTCCTTACAGTACACTGGCACTTCCAGAAGCAGAAGCGAGAACTTCAAGCGTTAGAGGAAAGAGCTGGAAATTGGGACTTCTTGGTTCTCTTTCCCAAACGTGATTAAAAAAAAAACTTGCTTTGCAGTCCCTAACCAAGTGAGTTTTTTCCCCGTTCCCTTGGTGGTGTTCTCTTCTCAAGAAGTGGCAGTGCTTGCTTACTGTACTGGAAGCGCCAGGGACAAGAGTGGTGACGAAGGAAGTGTTTAAGAGCTCCGCGGATGAAGCGTGTAGAAGGGGTAAAGGCACCTAAGTGACCGAGGTGTGAATTTCTTCTCTGTGGTTTTTTTAGGGCACTTTCATGGAGTGTCAGCCGGAGAGCAGCATCTCCCACCGTTTCCACAAGAACTGTGCCTCCCAGGTCAACGACATGAGCTACTGCCCACACTGCGGGGAAGAAGCCTCCAAGGCGAAGGAGGTGACGATAGCAAAAGCAGACACAACCTCCACCGTGTCGCTGACCTACGAGCAGCAGAAACCAGTGGCTGTGGAAGGAAGGGCTGACACCACGACAGGGAGGTGAGCTCGGGAGCACACGATGATCTCAAACCTCATGCCTGAAGGTGCTTTGCGTTTGGAGGCTTGTGCTCCTCCTGATGCAGTGAAGTGCTTTGGGGTCCTGCTCTGAAAACCAAACTCAACTGCAGGAAAGTGCAAGTTTGGGGTGTATTCAGGAGATTGTAGCCAGCACGTTGAGGGAGGTTCTCCTCCCCCTCTACTCTGCCCTGGTGAGGCCACCTCTGGAGTACTGGGTCCACTTCTAGGCTCCCCAATTCAAGAGAGACAGGGAACTACTGGACAGAGTCTGGTGGAGGGCTACAGAGTTGGTTAGGGGCTGGAGCATCTCTGTGCCCAGGAAAGGCTGAGAGCCCTGGAGCTGTTCAGCTGGAGAAGAGCAGCCTGAGAGGGGAGCTGAGCAATGCTGAGCAAGA
>WUAM01000001.1:855821-866378 GCA_024336885.1 Actenoides hombroni
CCCTGGCACCATTGCAGGGGAGGTTGGCCGGGGCTCTGAGCACTCTGCTCTAGTTGCAGATGTCCCTGCTCCCTGCAGGGTGGTTACACTGGATGACCTTGAATGGTCCCTTCCCACTCAAACCATTCTATGATATGTTTTAAGACCTCCTTCTGGAGACATGTTCTTATATTTTGCTGGCACTCTGGAGCTGTGCCATAGGAACAGTCTTCATCACGCATGTGGGGTAGCAGCGGGTGGAATGCCGGAGGTGTTCTTCGGGCAGCATTAATGATGCCTCTTTTCCCCACTCCTGCAGACCCAAGAAGTTACGGTTCCATCCAAAGCAGTTGTACTTCTCTGCGAGGCAAGGAGAGCTGCAAAAAGTCCTGCTTATGTTGGGTAGGTGGCTCCTTCCCAGGACATTGCGTGTCTGGCAGTACTCCCAGCTCCTGCCAGGCAGCTGCCAGCGTCCAGTTCCCAGCATGGCAGCACTTCACACTCCCCACTGCCCCTTACGAGTGAGGTTGGAGGAGAAAGACACTTCTGCAAGTGATGTGTCATTGGAAATGGCTTCATCTTGCTGTGAAATGTGGACCTGTTCCCATCTCGTTCCTGCATTTGAGCATGGTTTTATTGAGAGAAGCTGTTTATTATCCCCAAATGGCCTACATGTGATTTTTCCAGTCTGTCAGAGCTTTTCCTCTCCAGGCAGTGGGATAGTTACATACTTGCAGTCAGTAGAGAGGTAAGAAGATGGGAGTCAGGTTAAGCCAAGTCCCATCATCAAAAGAGCAGCAAAAGAGAGCCCTTCAATACACAAGGGTTGTTTGGGGGTACATAGCTGTCTGTCACCAGGCAGCTTTGCTCCACTGAGCTTGTTTTTACCCACAGATCTTCCCAAGGAGTCTCCCTCTTTGAAGGACATGATGTTTCCTTGGGATCATTTCCTTTCCACTCCAGTACTTTGCAGAGCACTTTTGGATGCTTTCTGTTCTTTCCCTTTATCAGATTCTTCTTTCTCCTTCTAGCAAGCGTTCGCTTCATTGTTCGTGTCTTCAATAGCACAAAAATGCTATTCATTGATATTTTAACTACAGCTTCATCATATGCAACATGTTATCGTGCCCAGACATCTTTGTCTGGCTGTCATCATCATCTGTCAGTCTTTGCACAGCTGTGAGAATCTCTGGCCAGCTCCCGAGCTTGTGTTAGTTGGAGAAGCTCCATCCACTTTGTAGCTCTGTGTTTTCAGGGATGCAACAAGGAGCGCTAATTAATGGCAGTTAATTGTGGTGAGACAAAAAGGCCAGGTAGTGCTGACTCTTTGCTCCTTCCAGCTTCTGGGTTGCTTTAAACAAAACAGCATTTTATTTGATTTGTTTTCTTTTTACCCTTGCATAGTGTTTGTGGGTTTGTTGCACTGAGAGATGTGAATTGTGGATCTGAGGGAGATGGCCTGGGTAGAAACTGTGATGCCTTAAAGGTATTAAATTTCCTGGTGTTTCGGAACCTCTTGGTTTGAGGGCTGTTGCATATTGAATGTCCTTGGGACTACCCTGAGAGCTTTCTGGCTCAAGTGTGCAGTCAGTCATGAAAAGGACTGAGGATGGGCTGGGAACCTGTCCTGTGAAAGCCTTGTGGAGATGTGGTTCTCCTGTTACACTTTCCTCTAATCTCTGAATTGTGGTTGAAACCATCTCTGCTCTGCTTTTCAGTGGATGGAATTGACCCTAATTTCAAAATGGAGCATCAGAGTAAGAGAACCCCTCTCCATGCTGCTGCCGAGTCTGGCCACGTGGACATCTGCCATATGCTGATTCAGGTCTGTCTCCACTTACATTCTTCTGGATGAGCAATTTGCTGTGCTTTTTGGTCTCCTGCCCCACACAGCTAAAGCACACTTGGAAATCAGCACTGAAATGACCCTCCTGTAACAAATCTCCTCGTTCTCTGGGTTTGCTAAGGGAGGAGTGGCAGAGAGTAACATGAGGTCTTCTAGGACATGACTGAAGCTGTCTTTCTAGGCTGTTCTCCAAGCAGGCATCACTCTCTGGGCAGTGAGCACATGACTCTTCGATGTAGGGCCCTGTAGAGCATGTGGGAAGCTGTGTATGAGATACGAGAGCACAGCCAGATCTGGCAGCCCTAGGGGTGACCTGTGAGCTGCTGCCAGCACTCTCTTTCTGACCAAGGTGGGCAGGCTCTGGAGCCTGGGAGCCAGCAGAGACCCTGCCTTCCTTCCATCCAAACCTGAGTGACTCCAGCAGGACTTTTGCTCCATGGTGTAAATGTACCACACGTGAAAAGGGGAGTAGGAAAGGTGCAAGTTTGGGTTATTGTCTAAGATTTGGATTCTGGTCAAGGGAAGATGGTCAAAGACACAGAGGTGCTCTCATTGAACCCGCTCTAAAGTAACATGAAGAAAAAAAGGAGGAGATTAAAAGTTACAGGTTTTCTTTTTTTGTACTGGCGTAAATTGTCTGGGGTGACTGGAAGTGTGTTTTATTTACCCTCTGTGATTGGGAAACCTTAAAGGGCTTTTGAGAGAGCAGCAGTGCTGTGTCTTTGAGAATGAGCCTGCTGGGATGTTGCAGCATCTGGCGTCAGAGGCTTTCAAAGTGCCGTTTGAAGGTGCAGCTACGGGCCTACCCTGCTGCTCTCACTCACTGCACGTGAAGACAACGGAATGACTCCTATGAGTAAAAGGAGCAACAGTTGTGAGACAGCACAAACAATTTGAATTGAGTATCAGTCAGGTCGGTTTCTTTCCAAAATCCTTCATCATCCTGTCTCTTCCCTGGTGTCTGGGTACTGCAGCAGCACAGCGTTTGGCTGGGAATGTCCCCAGCTTGTTAAGCTTGAAAAGCCTCTTCGCTGGTCTCGTTTAAATAGCTCTAGCTCTTTAAGTGTAATCAAATCAAATGCATTTGGTGGGAGGCATCTGGAAGCAGTGGGGCCAAGGTCTTATGCCAGGTGAACCTGAGTCAGCGGGTAGCTGCTGTGAACAGGGCTGTGCTTCACACGCGCGTTAAACACGTGCGTGGCCTGCCAAGAGTTGTGCTGTCGTGGAGGTTTGCTTTTGCTTTTGAAGGATTGGGTGGGTCACTGAGCTAAGCCTTCTTGAGGTCTCTTTTGTGCACTCCACTGCAAAATGCTTGAAGAGTGTTTCTGCCCCCTCAGAACTCACATGCTACAATTATATGGAGATGTGACAGCTCAATTAAATGGATTGGGGACAGGCAGATATGCTAAGAGACTAGGAGACTAGACTGGATCCAGTTCTGGGCTCCCCAGTTCAAGAGAGACAGGGAACTACTGGACAGAGTCCGGTGGAGGGCTACAAAGATGCTGAGGGGCTGGAGCATCTCTGTGCTGGGGAAAGGCTGAGACCCTGAGGCTGTTCAGCTGGAGAAGAGCAGCCTGAGAGGGGAGCTGAGCAATGCTGAGCAAGAGCTAAAGGGCCCCAAGGTGCAAGAGGATGGGGCCAGACTCTGCTCAGTGGTGCCCAGTGACAGGACAAGGGACAAGAGATTACAAACTGGAACCAAGGAGGTTCCATCTGACCAGGAGGAGAAACTTCTTTGTCAGAGCCTGTGCCAGGCTGCCCAGAGAGGTTGTGGACTCTCCTTGTCTGGAGAGATTCCAAACGCAGCTGGACCCTGCTCTGGGTGACCCTGCTGGATGGAGCAGGGGGGTGGCACCGAATCATCTCCAGAGGTCCCTTCCAACCCCCACCATTGTGTGATTCCATGAAGCCAAAGAGTTAAAGCAGGCAAGAGAGATGACGCAGTGGTGTTTTGGAAAGGAGTAAGGTTTTGGTCCAAGGCACTCCGTGTTGAAGTGAACATATGCTCAGAGACCTCTGTAGAAATGGTACCATTGACTTGAACAGGAACAGTTAGCCAATCTCCAGGGCTTCTTTTGTTTTTTGGGTTTTTTTTTCAACTCCTACCTCTGCTGTGATCAGCAAGTTGTTCCTCCTGCTTGTGACGTTGGGAAGAGCTGATTGTTTTGTTCATTGTGGCCATAGAAATGATGGACCAGGGGAGACAAAGCTGCTGGAAAAAGGAGGAGGGTGATTTTTTTTCCAAATTGTTGCACAAACAATATTCAGGACGTAGCAGTACAAGATCCACTGATGACAAGAGTCAGTTAATAGGGGCTGTTGGCTTCTGTATGCCCTGGCTACAGGCTGTAGAAGGCAGGAGAGGGGACAAGCAGCATGTGCTGCTTTTCAAAACAGCTGAAGTTTGACCGCCTTCTTTTCTGGTTTTATTTATTTCTTTTTCTCCCCCCCCCTCCCCCCCCCCAAGCTTAATATGGCCAAATTGCAGGAAAACACTTGGTACTAAGTCTCTACTCCCACATCCTTCTTCTGCTAACCAGCAGTGATTGTAACTGTCCTTGTACTTGCCTTGGCCTCTTAACAGGCTGGTGCTAATATAGACACCTGCTCTGAAGACCAGAGGACCCCGCTGATGGAAGCAGCAGAAAACAACCATCTGGAAACTGTGAAATACCTTATCAAGGCTGGAGCACTAGTAGATCCAAAGGTACCAGTTTATTCCTTTCTCTTTTTTTCTCCTGAAGAAGCCTCTGCCTCTCAATAGGTTTTAAGTCTTGGCTGGAAGTGCCCAGGCAGAGGGGAAGAGGACTTGCTTTTCGTGGGCAGGAAGGCTTGGCCAGGCTGTGGTTGTCAGTGGTATCATCTCCATGGTGTAGCGTCCTGGCTGTCTGCAGTTTGGGGCAAGTGCTGCCACTTACCACAGTAATTTGTGGCACCAGATGTTGGGGGTGTTTGATTTCATATGGGGGCTCTGAGCATTACTGTCTCAAATCCATTGCAGTGAATTGGGAGTTTGATTTCAGAGTTTCCTTCTCTATAGATTCTAATAATGAGAATTTTGGGGTCACATTTTAAAACAGGCTGGTAAGTAGCTGCTTGCCAAGCCAGGAGAAATGACAGAGGAAGCTTTGCTTTCCAAAGGACTGATGTGTGGTTTCTTGCAGTCACGCTGCAGTGGCAAAATCGGACCCCATCTTTAAACTCTACCCTTTAATTGAAACAAATACAATAAAATGCAGCTGTCTGCCTTTAGCACGCTCTGGTTGCTTTGCAATCTTGGAAAATCTACAGATAGTTCATTAGTCCTATAAATCAGATGCTATTTGGAGCTCAGGAACCCTCCTCGTGAACTTCTCATTGTTACAACCTGCTGCTGTTGGCGTGCTCCTCCCTTATCCCCCGCAAGCACGGCAGGGCTGGGATCTGCTTTTCACAAAGGAGCTGGCAGGGCCAGGAGGATTGCACAAGGTGTCAAGTGCTGCCCACCCTGAGCTTCCTCGGGAGCCTGGTTCTGAGCTGGGAAGGGAAAAAGGAGAGGACAGGCACATGGGAGTTCCTGCTGGCCACTGTCCCAGGCATCTCGGAGCAATCCAGACATCTCTCACCTGGTTTATTCCTGTGGAAGAGAAAAGAGGAGGCGTTTTGCTTCTAAAGGTGAAGGGAAGGAAAGAAACCCTGAGCTTGCAAAAGCAAATTAGAAGCCTGAGATCACATCTGAAGTCTAGACTAGTTTATTATGTTAATTAGTTTCTTGCACCAAATTAGTCACCGCTTTGAAAGCAGCAACATTGCAATTTAAAAGCAGCTCCAGCCATTTCGATGAGAAATCCAGCCATGAACTGCTGAGGGTGTGAGCCCAGCCTGCCCAGCCCAGCACTGCAGGACTGCTGGGTCAGGGGGATGCTGAGGACAGCGGTGGGTGCTTTGTAGACCCCGAGGTGAAGCTGTTGATCCTGGTAATACAACATAGAAGCTCCTCTCAAAACCTCCATGAACTTTATATTACGATATGCCTGCTCTCCATAAGGTTGAGAAGCTGCACTTGGCCCGTGCTCCTCTAAGGGGAAGGCTGTGGCATTATTCAGATGTGACAGGCAGTTATGGGGGTGTCAGAACCCCTTCTTTTACCCCAAGAAGGCCACGTGATGTAATCCCTGACCTGAGATCTCCCACCCTTGCTTGGAGGTTGATCCCTAGCCCTGTGCCGTGTTCTCCACTCATCTCCATCCCAAAGCTCTCACCTCCAGTGTTGCTTCCAGAGGCTTAGCTGGAAGGAGTCATTCAGTCTTTCATTTCCTCCTCCTTATTTCCTGGTCTGGGCCTTGAAATGTGCTAAGCTCTTGGGATATAAATGCCAGATAAAAGTCAGGTTCCAGCCACTGAGATCTTTGGTGTTAGTGTGGGAGTGACTCCATCATGACTCACAGCCCGTCCATCTCCACCAGACCCTGTGTTCTCAGCTCCCAAAGGCATTTTGCTTTTCAACCTTCAGGGTTGTTTTTTATCTCATGTCTTGGCAGACGGCTGCAGGCATGCAGGAGACTTGGACTTGGTCTTTCCAGAGGCTCCCAGCCCCTGTGCAGGACACCCCTTTGCCCTGCTGCCAGCTGCTGGGATAAGGCCCTGTGCTAATAAAACACAGAAAAAACCTGTCTAAATGGAGAAGTTCAGGTTAAGACAAGGCTGCTTTTCTGAAATAAAGTGCAGGCTCTGCCTCTGTAAGGGATTTCTGCCTCCCCTTGGCTCTTCAGCCTATGGAGGAGAGGTGGAGAGGATCTCTTGGGGAAGGAGAGCATCAATTTGCTGGAGTCTGGGGCTGGTACCTTCCCTAGGCTTGGCAAAGGCCTCTCTTCCTGTAGTCTTTGCACTCTCAGCCTCCTACTCCACATGGGTTACACCTCTGAGCTTTGTGTAAAGCTCCTGCTGCTCAGTGCTGGTGTTGGTTCCTGCAGCTCTTTCCCCTCCTGGCAGCAGGCTGGGGGGTTTTGGAGTCCTCTGCTCTGTCTGCAAACTTCTCTGGTGTTCCTGAGCATCACTGGTGTGATGCAGACATGGGAAACGCTGGGAAGGGATTTCCCCTCAGGGTTTGTTCTGTGCTTGTGTCCAGGATGCGGAGGGCTCCACGTGTCTGCACTTGGCTGCCAAGAAGGGGCACTACGACGTCGTTCAGTACCTCCTCTCCAATGGGAAGATGGATGTCAACTGCCAGGTGAGGCCTTTCTGCCAGGGGCAGAAGCTGCTTTTCTCAGGTCAGGGACCCTGAGCAGGGTGCTGTCTGTGCAGTGGCTCCTCAGATACAGTCCTGTTGCTGGGGGGCACCTGAAAAACATGACAGGGCAACAGTGCCATGGGCATCCCAGTCTGCCAGAGAAAGTGATCCCCTCCACTGACCCCACGGACTCTTTCCTTCCGTGCACCTTGATGTGCAGTTTCTCCTTGACCTTGAATTTGCTGTGGAGCCTGTTGCTTAAGGATGTGACTGTGCTCCTCCTGGCTAGGGGGGTGGTGGGGTCACAGATGCGCCCTGGAACAGGTCGAGCCTGGCGCTCACCGTCGCAGAGCTTACCCACTGCCGTGGGCTGAGGCAGCGCTGCATCGGGGCCCTCGTTCTGGGGGAGGGTCAGCTCCCCCAGGCTTCTCAGGGAGCTTTGATAAGAGCTTTCACACGAGCTGCATGTTCCTTGTGCCATTTGGACAGCCAGCTGTATTTGAACGGCCTGCAGATCCATTGCCAGGGTGCTGAGCTGCAAATAGACTCCAGCCTGCTGAGACGTGTTGGTCTGAATCACTCTGGGCTCTGCAGGACTCTTGAGGGACCTCTCCCCGCAGCAGCGTGGACCGAAGGAGAGTGATGAGACAGACGTGGGGAGGGAAGGGGTCCGTGGCTGCCAAGGGGCTTAGGAAGCCAGCAGGAGACCCTCGTGCCCATTCTGCATGTCTCACCCTTTCCTTTCCTGCCTCAGGACGACGGAGGCTGGACGCCAATGATCTGGGCCACCGAGTACAAGCACATTGAGCTGGTGAAGCTGCTGCTTGCCAAGGGGTCAGACATCAACATCCGTGACAATGTAAGGTTCTTCCTGGAATCCGTTTTGGAAACGAACCACCATTCCTGGGCAAACAGCAAACAAGCCCGAGGAGGCAGGGTTTGGCCTCGGTGCAGGGAGGAGCAGTCGTCCCTTGACACAGCTGGTTTGGGGCAGGGAGTGAACAGTGTCTGGTGGGAGAATTTCCCCCCATATTCTAGGAAGAAGTTCACAAGCTGGCAAGAAGTCCTCTTCCTCCAGCTCTTCCGACGCAGCCCCGAAGGATGCGGTACGCGGTGCTGCAGGCTGCGCTCAGCTCTGCGCTTCCCTGCTTCTGATCCACCTGGGCCCTCTTGGACGCTGCTCCGGGCAGGTCCCCCTGGAGTCCAGACTTACCAACTTCATGTTGGTCACAGGCCAGTGTGCACTGGGCATGGGTTAGGGGCATCCTGCCTGCCTTTTGAGGGCCGTGAGCTTGTCCTCGAGTTTTCTGGATGGATCAGGCAGGCACTCTGCCAACAGGTATGGCAGGCTTGGGTTTTCCCAGGCATAACAGGCACGTAGTCACCAATGTGGACAGAGCGTGCCCAGGCTGGTGGCTCTGCCTGCTGGAGCTGGCTCTTGGCCTGCTCTTCACCTCCCTAAATCCTGTCTGAGTGGGCTGTACTCTGCACTTGAGTCCCTGGGAGCTCTGTGGGCCCAGCAGCGCTGCACGTCGGGCTGTACCAGCCGGTTTCACGGAGATTTGCGTGGAAACAGAGAAGGTACAAGAGAGATACTGTCTCTTTTTTTCCCCAGTCATCCACATTTCTGTTCAGGAGACTCATGATATCAGCACCACTCTGGTTTTTTTGTTGGGTTTTGGGGTTTTTTTTTCTTAATAGTATGTTTCTCATTTTTTTTCCTTTCTGTCTGAAAGGATATTGAAACCCCAGAAATAGCCGCAAGGCAAGCTTGGGTGTGAGCTGGGGTGTGATGAGCTGCTCTGGGCTTTGGCCTGTACATGTGAGATGGTTTGATAAATGAAGGGTAACTGGCTCTGCTGCTTTCTGCAGAGCTGTTGGGGTGAAGTACCTGCCCTGCCATCCGTTCACACTGCAGCACATCTCATGGCAGTGTATTTTCTTGCCCAAGGCTCCCAGTGCTCTTTTAATCCAAGGGGTATAAGCAACTGGTTTATATTTGTCTCCCTAAATGCCTTGTTTTGTCTTTTGGGTGCTAGCAGGGGTAGGTATTGGCACGTTTATCTCATGGGGTTCCAGAAGGTTTCAGCTGTTTCCAAGGAGTCACTGTCCCCAGTCTGAGAGCCCCTTCTTGGTAGAAACCTCTGTTTTCTTGGTAGCTAAAGTAGTTCACGACTAGGTCTGGATCTGATACTGTTCCTAGAAAGTCAAGGTGAGAGAGGGGACTTCTTGGCTTGTTGCGTTGCTCCAGAGCCCTTGTGCTGCCTCGGAACAAAGTGACTCATTTCATCTGTCACAGAAACTTCTGGGCTACCAGTTACACACGTTAGAGGATGAAAGTCAAGTCAGCTCAGTCAACAGTTCACTTGAAAGAAAAATACCCTCTTAGGAGATGTGTGTCTTCTGTATCCATTACTGTACCTGCTCTGGGTGGCTCCTGATTGCAGTTGTGATGTCGCTTGTGCTGGGAAACATCACACTCTGGCAGAAAAGCTTTTGATTGTAATTACAGCGCTCTTGGGCTGTAGCTGATGCAAGGCAGAGGAGCGAGTCTGGGTGTCTGTAACCTGTCTGAGTGGCAGCACGTGGTGTGCAGTTGACAGGGTTAATTTTTTTCTGCAGATTGGTAGGAGATGTGATTAGGTTGGCTTTGTTTCCTAGATGTCACCATAATGGAGAGACAGAAGCTGTATAGAAAAAAGTCTCCCCACTCCCTGGTGTGTGTCACTAGCCTCCCCATTTAAGGAATGATCCACGTTAAGTTGCAATGACTAAAAGCTGTGCTTTATTTTTGTTTGTTTTTTTAAACAAACAAACCAACCAAGCAACCCCAGAAGAGTGAGGTGATCAGTACCATCACTGGGCTGTTGGAATAGATGTCGTGGGGAAGGGTTCAAAGTGTGCTGCTGCTGCTGCTGCAAATTGCTCTGTAACAGAAAGCAGAGTACCAGTGCTTAAAATATCTCCATCAAAAAGATGAGTGTTCAGCTATTTCTAGAGCTGCTAGTGAGAGATGAGTACATACAGTATTTAAGAGATGCCTGAAGTCAGATTGATTGCTTTCCCTGTGGCTTGGGGTTCACTTTCTAGCACCTTCAAATACCCTATAGCTTCTGCTGGGCCCTTTTTCTCTTCAGCTTCGTAGCACCAGGAGACATCCTACAGCTTTCCTGTCTGGCTGAGCTGGGGAAGCTCAGCTTCAAGCCTCTTCCAGAGTGTTTGTTCATGTCTGTCACTTCTCTTGTGGATTGATCCAGATTGTTTTGTGGCTTAGAAACAGATGATTTGCCTGCGTCTGTAAGGCGGGCAAGGGACCGTTTTGTGCGCAGCCTCCCCGTCTTCGGTGCGCGGAGGCGGCTGGAGTGAGAACTCCCTTGCCTGTCTGCACAGAGGTTTCCCTGCCCACCCTGGCAATCCCAGCCAGACAGAGCAATGGGCCTGGGGGAGTAGGGCCAGAGGAGCCCCAGCAATGCTGGGAGGGCTGGAACCCCTCTGCTGGGAGGCCAGGCTGGGAGAGCTG